>JASDDO010000010.1:166366436-166877196 GCA_030015575.1 Agapanthus africanus
ATAAGCCACTTGTCCATCATGCTTCCGCTGCTTCCACTGACCATGACAACCCTCTGGCAGAGTCATATAGACGTACACTTCTAAAGCCAGTTTAGAACGACGCTATACTCATCCTCCTGCCGGGTCTCACAGTCTGGAACAACAGTAATGGCATGTCTGGGTAAACAAGAACTTCCCTGTGACCGTCCTTGAGGCTACCGGAGTACCTCTCGGGTGCCTGAAGTTACCCACCTTATCTGCGGAGTGGCCAATGGAATGTCAAGCCAGATTGAATCTTTAGGTTCCTATGAAATCTTCAGTAATTGTTTGCGGTTCTGGAATCACTTCAAGTTCTACCATACTCCCACTACCGTTTTCTGAAAAAAAATACATTTTTATTAAAACTGTGGCGAGTCTAGAACAATATCACTATTGATCTTCCAGAAGGTAGAAAGTCAACCCTCGTCATAGCCTCGGTCAACCCACAAACAGCCATTACAGAAACGTGCCTTGTGTTGTCCAGTGTCTGGTTTTAATCATAAGCCGGACAACTCCCCGTACTTTAACATCGTTAAGATATGAACTGTTCTATATCCAATATTGAACCAGAGGCACTGATTTAATTGAACCAGATTCAAATCATCCAGCTGTCTCCAGTGCATGTCAACTAAATGGAAGGAGGCCGATCAGCGTTACTCAACTTAGGAATACTTCCAATTATGAGTAACCTGAAAGGGAAGCAAGTTCTCTTAGTCATTACTATCAACTGAATACCATACACAAGTATCTACATCTTCGATCACCTTGGAGAATCCTGATACTTACAACACCTGGTTCTCTACTTTATTCATATACCTATAACTTCTCAAAATTCGGACCCTGTGTTTCCACGAAACACCTGTCTAAAAACTAGAGAAGTCATAAGTAAACCGAATATAGTACGAGGACCATCCCCTCTGTCCTGATGGACCCTGGACAATATACAATACTCTATATAAGTCCTTTGAGTCTAATAACTCATTCACTGTGTGTCGTAGGTTGAAAACTGTACTTATGGTTAAGAAGAATTACACCGCCGTTTAATGCTCCTTACCTAACCATTTACTGATATAGGTAAATGTCACAGACATAATTTCAAAAAGATATATCTCACTCTATAAAAATAGACGTACAGATGTATCAATTTGAAATTGGTGCATAACAGCGGATATTCAAAACCAAATATTTGTCGTCCGGCAACCAACCCAGGTGACTTCCTCAAATATCACCGATTACTACGAATCGCGATATAATGAGGATGATCACCCAATTCCCAATAACTTACTCCCACTCATCATCTGTAAAAACCATACAGATGTGAGATTCATACCTGGTAAATACATACCCTGGAGTAAGATCTGATTAGGAAATCAGTTTTCCTTTGACAGTACACAATGAAACTGAAACATTGAAATATTTCGATGGGGTATCCCGGTATTCCTAGTAATGCCTCTTCCAGATTCACGACTGTAACTGTATAATTCTTTGGCACCTCTCCAAATCCCTTTATATGTCATTAGGCATTACCTTCTGCACACCTCTTAGGCCAAATGGTTTTCTTCCTTCCCGACCGTTAGGCACCAGCCTATGGTTTGGAAGAAGACTATCCAATAAGCATAATGGGTGTACTGTCCTAATCCTAGGAGCACTCGCAATGCGAGAGAAGATGAAGATAAAAGACAACCGAATAAACCTTATTCCTATTTCTCCTGAACCAGAATCCATCCCCGAACTTGAACAAGTTCCTTTCGAGTTTGTATATAACCATACGATGGAGTATCCAATAAACTGTGGATTTTCGTAGTAATACGGAGTGTCCTGGAGAAATACAAAGGTGATTTAGGATTGGCGAAGAAATACTTGGTTTGGTAGTGAATAGCAGTTGCAGTTTACTTTGACCTCTTACTAATCCCTTTCTTTGTCTTAACTTAATACCTTCTGCACACCATCGTTATGCTAATTGGTTTTATTCATTCCCCACCGTTCGGCACCAGCCTAAGGTTTGGAAGAAGACTATCCGATTTGCGTAATAGATGTACTATCTCATAAACAAAGGAGTACTCACAACCTGAGAGAAGGTAAAAGGAAAAGACAACTGAATAGTCCTATCCGTTTTCTCCAGAACCTCCAGAACCGGAAACCATCCTCGAATAAATTCCTTCGAGTTCGTATCTAACCATACGATGGTTTTGTCCAATGGAAGTGGACGTTCGTAATAATACGGGGTGTCCTGGAGAAAAGGGTAAAAGTAGGAGTGGCAATGAGGTTTGGAACTCTGACAATCTAAAAGCCAGTGTTTAAGAAGGTTCGGTTAATTTTGGTCACTGAGTCATAGTCTTAGGGTCGGGTCAATGGTCGCTGCCAAAGAGAGAGAGAAAAGAAACACTCAGCGTGCACTCTATCCTAGATCAGAATGGTTACCAATTTATCTAATCTGGAAACCTCCCACTGTAACCTCAAATTCTCCGCAAAACCTAAAAGAAGAATTAGTCGGGGTCGCCCGAGGAGTAAACCAACTCATCAGTCGGAATCGGGATCCAACTATCATCGCATGATAACGTGACGGAATCCGCTCACGCTATCACACTCCAGAAGGTATGCGCATATCTGGCAAGTTTCAGTTTCTTTAGAAACTCCCGATGTGATTTTTGCCCCATGCTCTTATGACCTTGACTTTGGCCAACAAATCATAAGTCACATGTCAAGTTCTACCCGTCATTCTCCAAGTTAATTTGAGCCACCCGCACAAGCCCTTGACTTTGGCCAACAAGGCTATACGACAGCCCCAAACCAACGCATCTATCTATGCTGCATATGAATACCCAACAGCTACCAAACACTGTGCCTTGTCTTTGGCCAACAAACACAGCTTGAATACTATTGACCACCCATATGAAACGACGGAGGGCTACGAATGGTTTCTGGCGAAAACCTTTAACGTAATGAACTTGATATCGTCGAAGGAACGGATAGCTTTATAAAAATATAGTGACGAAAACCTTTGCTAAAGAGGTCACTCCCGGTAAAGGGATCTCGGCTCTTTCCCCATAGAATGTGGTGCAGGATATTCCAACTGAATACCACGGTGCAAAGCAAAAGTAATCGGCTATAGTGAACTTATTGCCCTGACGCAAACTTTTTGTCCAAGGGGTCACTCCCGGTGAAGGGATCTCGCCCTTGCCTCGTCGACTGAGGACCAGGATATTCCAACTGAATACCATGATGCAAAACAAAAGAGAACGTCCTTGCAATAACAGCTTTTTGAAAAGTGTTCCAACAATATCAGAATAGGTTTGTTTTTAACTTGCACTGATCCGAATCAACACAGTCCTATCAATTGATCACACCACAAAGAACGAAAATATACTGATGTACGTATATGCCATCCGCATTCGCCACTTGGTCCCGTCATTACCCGTTAGGTTAGCTAACTAACGACAGAGCAGGGACTGGACTAGCGCGGATGCAAAACATATACAACATCTACTAATATATATACCAATATATAATATTTCGCTCAAGGCGTGATAAAAATGCAACATCACAGAAATGTACAGCATCACAGAACAATACAGATATCTGGGATCCCCGGGTTTCACAGAGCCACTTCTGAAACCCGACGTTCCCCTGGTCGTGTGGATAGCCAGTGCAATGAAATCCTAGACCCCTACGGGCGCAGCAAGTTACCCGCCAAAAGCTTAAGCGAGGCAGTCACCTTCAGCAACGTGAATGGACCACCCGGCACTTCACAGAATCGGTAACTTGGGCACCCCTCCTGGGTCAACCTGTACCCCTACGAGTGCGGCGAATACCCCGCCAATTCTAGAGTGAAGCCCCCTCTGTCTCAATGCCATGAGATGCGGACTTGTTGCCCTCTAGAACCCGGCTATCCGTGCACCCCTCCGCGGGGTAATCCTAGTACAGAAAGTAAAATATACATACAATGGGTACATCGACCGCAACTTGGTCGTGCCCCAAAATAATAATACAAACAGGCAGTGACGGCAGTCCACATGTCGGACGCTCGCCCTGCAATATCAAATGTACATAATATAACAAAACTGTACAACCACTGCAACCAGGCTATCCCCACGACCGATCCGCAACATCACAGCAATACACAGAACATCAACGTGAATGTCACGTTCGCAAATCCGTCTAACCGGGCTATAGCAGTTAGACAGGATTACCGATCGAGTGACATTCACGGTCGCAGATATAATATAAATACTGTGAACTAATGTGTTTAAAATATCCGATCAATCAAATTTTACCAAGTGGGCCCCCAAGTACTACTGTAGCACATCAAGAAATTCTGGGCCCAAAAATAACATTCCAGAAACCACATTTTCAAGTCTGGAGGCCTCTGTAAAAAATTGGTGTACTGATCTGTCAAAACAGCGGCGGAACCGCGGCCCAAGCATGGGTTTGGCCGCGGTTCCGCGGTCGAATAATGAGATCTCGCGACCAAATTTTTAAAGTAGGCTTATACTTCCTGCACAGTATTCTGAGACTACCTGAAAAATTTTCGAGCCAGAAAAAATCGACAGAAAACTGATGCAAAGAAAAATACAGTTTTTGGAAAATTGTTCAATCGGAAATGTAAAACACATTAGACAAAGCTAGACTATGTTAATGGCGAGGCTCTAATACTACTTTAAGTGCACGGCGGCGCCCCGGCCGTCAATCCGACGCCGGAATGCGGAAGCGGTGCTAAATTTTAAACTTTTCAAATACCGGCACCACCGCGCACTATAAACCCGGATCGTGCCATTAAACTAGTCCTAGCTACCTACAAGATGGGAAGAGAGATATACCGAGTGATCCGTGTCCTCCGGTCTTCTCGTCGTCGTCCCAATCTCCCGCAGAATCTCTGGTCTCCACCTCGTCACCGGAAGGGCACCACGTCGCCTGCTTCTTTTACGGGCTCCCACCTCTATACCGAGCCAACTCGGGCACAAAGTTGGCGAGTCGACGTGCCCAAAATTTGCTGTAGAATGTGTAGTGCTCATGTCTCATTTCGGGGTTTATGGAAGTTGCCTTTTGAGATGGTGGAGGAATGAAGTTTTGGAAAAGGAGCTAAATGGATTTTGTACAATGCCAATTAACAAAATTCCCCACCCAAAAAAAATTGGGCAGCCCCCAAGAGCCAATGCCGGACATGACAAGGTGAGGATGGAATGAAATAATTAGAGAGTTAGAGATAAGTCCAAGGGGATGTGTATCAACAATGATGCAAGAAAAGAATGATGATCAAAAGCAATGATCACAACAACATCCACACTCAACCTCAACCATCATCAAAACCATGTCACACAAAAGTCAAGCCATGATGGATAAATCAAGTCAATGGATGGTGCACCATCATGATGCAACAAAATACAAAGAAAACCCTCCACAAATGCTTATTTGCACAAATGCAAATAAGCCCTACTCCACCAATCTTCGGCCAATGAAAGATACAAACGAAAATGGCCGAAACGAAAAGCAAACTGGCAGCTCCAGAAAACTGGTCCCGTAATAAATTACAGGAAAACCCCGCTACTGTGTATGCACACCCGCATTTGTATTCCGACCGAAATACAAATGCAATGAGACAGATCTACACTGTACAATACTAGGATCCGGCTTAAACCAAAGCCCGCTAGTATAAACCGTCCGATCCTGATCCGTGCAATACCGCACGTATCTGATCGAACCCTGCCATATCTCCATACGGCCTCTACAGCGTTTCGCCCGAAAACTTGAGCAACTGAATGTGGGGGACTCTAAAGACCCGTCAATACTATGGCTGTGGATTTAACCACTAGCACGTCAGAAGTATTAGCCATACGTGACGGGCTACCAGCTATTGACCAAAAAGGACGTCGATGAGTGAACTCATCCTGACACCCAACAGAGCCTGTCTGTGACAATATCCGTACAGTCCGGTCCGTTCGTCTATGAGCATCGCATGTCGGGCCTAGGGGGTTGGTAAAAGTCAGACCCCCAAAAGCGGAACAAGTCGTGTCAGAGATCAGCCCAGAACACCCTGAGATACTATTGGAATACCTACCAGTAAATCTCCTTCCATGGCCAAGGACTTTTCATGTTCTGGCTCTCCTAGACACAGTGCGACCTTACCCCCAATACCGGGAGAGACAAACCCCCGAAGATCCGCTCACTGCCTCCATGTGGCTCGGGACTGTACCCAACTAAAACCTTTTTGCACGTCTCCTTTGAGCGTGGTAGGATAGTAATCAAAGTACAGTGGGAACTCACACGAGACAAATGACGATCCTCAGGTCGATGAACTAACCTGTACACATGTTACCAGGGAACTGCTATCTGACGTCAGGTATAAGACCAACTAGCATGTTCCCGGCGAGTCCTGTCCGGTGTACTCATAACCCAATGAGCACCTGTATACATCTTAGGTGAACCAAATGACAACAGTGGCTTGTGAGACCGGCCACCGCCACTCGTCGGGGTCTCGACTATATACACTAGTCTACTCTGGAGTATTGATGCCCTGTCTCGAAACTTCCACGACTAGGGACCTTTTAAGGATATGCTTATAGACTACCAGCTCTCACGTATATGATCGCCCTCATACTGCTGGCAGTCAAGCAAGAATCCTAGGGGCTCTATCAACGTGTAATAGCGACCTGTCAGGTCACCTAAAGAAGTACACGATGATAAAGATAAACCAGATAGCATACTATCATCTTGAGTAAGACTGTCCTACCGGGATAGGTCCTCCCTCAATGATTGCAATCACGTGCCTGTGATCCAATAATTGACTCCGAGGGCACTATCTCCAACAATTACAACCTTTTTAGATCCGGTCCTTCACTTCTTAAGCTCCGTGTTGAAGTCCCTTCGCTGCGATCATCGTGTTCCGGACACCTCGAGCGGCTTCACGAAGAGAAAGATGCAGTCTTGCTTACGATCTTCGATAACAAAGATGATCTACGTTGAAGTTTCATTAACACAAGCTAACACTCACTAAATAAAGTGAACACTCTCATCTAAAGGGCAAGGATAGATGAGAATGATGAAGTAGGATTTTTTCCCTCATTTATAATCTTTTTCTCACATATTTTCATCACTTAGAAAAAGCTAGAAACCTTTTTCATGAAAAGAAAGAAGGAAGAAGATGAATGAATAAATAATAATCCTTTTGTGATGAATAATGCAAAGATGATAATGATGAATATTGCAACCATGGTTAACTAAACCTTTGTAGAGATTTAAGTAGGGCTAGGGTTTGGGTTGAGTTAAAGATGAGTCACTTTAAAATATCTAACACAAAACAAAAAGAAACCTTCTAGAAACTTCTAGAAAACATTAATCCAAATCAAACCCTAATCTTGTTTAATCTCCACTAAACAAGTTGCATTAGTTATCATATTATGTTACAATACTATATATCACATATATAATATTTATTGTAACAAAATAAAATAATACAATTAACATATATCGCATATATATCAATGTATTACCCGAGTGAGAAAAAGAATCTTTTAGTGAGCTAATATTAGTTAATGTAATTTAATATATCATATAAATTATTATACATTAAATTATCGAATCAACACTTGATCCGACAATCCGGCTATATCGCATATAACCGACTAATACGATGACCCGGCTATATCACATATACCCGGCTGATATCTCATATCGCAATAATCCAATACGGTATCACATACCGCATTATCCTCGGTCCCGTACATATCACATATGTGCTCCTACTCCATTTTGCCTGAGCCAAGAAACCTCTGTGTAGACTCTAAAGAATCGTCAATACGCCGGCAGTAGGTGATGATCATATCAAACACCCACAAGCTGCAAGCGGTCAGCTAAACGTAACAGCCACCCAGGTATTGAGCGCTCAGAAGATCAACAAGCAAGGCTGTACATTCTCCTGTGAATCCAAACAGTAACACTCCCGTACAGTCCGGTCTCGTCGTTTGATATGTCGCATATCTCGCCTAGGGGTGGTAAACGTCAGACCCTAGTAGCTCGATAAATCGTGTCGATATAAGGTCTATAACAGTTTGAGAAACTACTGATAACAATTACCAGTAAATCTCAGCAACCCTGGCCCGGGATTTCCGGTTATAGCCAATCGAACACAGCACAACATCAACTCCCTATACCGGGAGAGACGAATCCCCTCCTATCGCTCATTGCCTCTATGTGAATCGGGACTGTACCCAAAAGCTACCTTTTTGCACGCCCTCTTGGACGTGGTATGATATAAATCAAAGCACATTGGGAATCACACAAGACTCTATGATGATCTCGGGTCAAAAGACTACTCTGTACCAGTGTCACCGGAGAAGTACCATCTGACGTGAGGTATAATACCATCTGGGAGTTCTCGGCGAGTCCGTCCAGTGTACCCAGTCTCCACTGAGCACCTGTACACCATCCTTGATTTCAAACACCGATGGATATGGGATCATCCATCGCCCATCATATGGGTCAAGATGCGTATACGCTAGCCTACTCTGGTGTATCGATGCCCTGTCTCGATACACCCTCGACTAGGAACAGTTATAGGATGTACTCGTCGACTACCGTGGCCCCACTAGTATGATCTCATCTGAAAGGTTCCTAGGCACCCTAATAAGGTTATACAAGGCATCGAACATGCCAATTTCAAATTTTAACGGTGCCTACAAACCCTAACAAGATCGTTGGCTAGAAAACTAGGCGAAAAGGTAACTAGTTAACAACTTTAACTATATGGAAACGGAAATACAACCTTTGTAGATCCGGTGCTCCACCTCCATAGCTCCGCAAAGAAGTCGTCTCCGCTGTCCAAAAGGGATCCGGGCTCTAGAGTCGGCTTCGTCGGAGAATGGGCAAGCTAGGTCGTCGATGTCCATGCCGAAGATGATCTACGTCGAGGCATCGCTAAATCAAGCTCCGACTTCACCAAGTCAAGAAACTTGTGAAGTAAACACACTCTACTACTTGGCAAGAGGTAGAGGATGAAGAAATAGGAAGTGGGTAGACTTTAGTTTTGGATTTCTCACACTCTTCATCAATCCACCATTGATGAAGTTTGGTTTTCTTCACTTGAAAAATGAAGAAGAAGAAGGAGCTAATTATGATAAGCCTTATAAAAATGAGAAAAGAAATTCATTCTTATCATAATTGAACCATAATTAGGTGTAGAGAATCAATCATGGTTTAGTGGAATGGTTAGGTCAAGCATGAGACAAAAATGGTTGCAATGGTCAAAGTATTCATGAAGCTTCATGAATAAATAAAAGAATGCCACCATTTTCTCATTCTCTTTTTCTTTTCCAAAAAGAATAAATGTATATATAAATTAATAAGAAAAACAAAACCCTAATTATCCACTTAACCATGGTTTAATTCTTTACACTTAACCAAAATGTATGTATCATCAAACATGATACAATCCAGTGCACAAAATCATATCGCATATGTAATGCACACACCCGAGTGAGAAAATCCATTTAAAGTGAACCGATACTAGTTAATGCAAAGTAATATATCAAATATATAATTATGCATTAAATCATTAAATCAATACTTGATTTAACGATCCGGTCATATCGCATATAACCGACCAGTATCCTATGTATCGGCTTATCGAATCAATCTTTGGTTCGATAACTAGGGTATATCGCATATAACCTAATCGATACATTCATCGCGAGAATGGAATACGGTATCACATACACGCATTATTCTCGGTCCCGCACATATCTCATATTCGCTCCTATTTCGTTTCGCTTGAGCCAGGAAACCTCTGTGTAGGACTCTAAAGACTCGTCAATACGCCGGCAGCAGGCGATGATCATATGAAACACCCACAAGCCGCAAGCGGTCTGCTAAACGTAACGGCCACCCGGGTATTGAGCGATCAGAAGATCGACGAGCAAGCCCGCTCATACTCCTGTGAATCTGACCAGTAACACTACCGTACAGTCCGGTCTGATCGTCTGATATGTCGCATATCTCGCCTAGGGGTGGTAAACGTCAGACCCCAATAGCTCGATAAGTCGTGTCGATATGAGGTCTATAACAATTCGAGAAACTACTGGTAGCACTTACCAGTAAATCTCAGCAACCCTGGCCAGGGATTTCCTGTTATAGCCAATCAAACACAGCGCAACATCAACTCCCTATACCGGGAGAGACGAATCCCCTCCTATCGCTCATTGCCTCCATGTGACTCGGGACTGTACCCAAAAACCACCGTTTTGCACGCCCTCTTGGACGTGGCAAGATGGAAATCAAAGCACAGTGGGAACCACACAAGACTCTATAACGATCTCGGGTCAACAGACTACTCTGTACCAGTGTCACCAGAGAACTGCCATCCGACGTGAGGTATAATACCATCTGGGAGTTCTCGGCGAGTCCGTCCAGTGTACCCAGTCTCTACTGAGCACCCATATATCATCTCCGATGTCAAACACCAATGGATATGGGATCATCCATCGCCCATCTGTATGGGTCGAGAAGGTACACGCTAGTCTACTCTGGTATATCGATGCCCCGTCTCGATACACCCACGACTAGGGACTTTCAAGGATGTACTTATAGACTACCATATCCCCACTAGTATGATCTGCATCATAGTCCAGGTAGTCAAGTACACATCCTAAGGGCTTTACCAACATGTAACAGAGAGACAATCAGTGTACACATTAAGGTAAAGAGCAACCAGATAGCATACTATCATGTCGAGCAAGAAAGTCCTCCCTATATATGTCCCAGCATCCACTACAATATACATCCTATGTACAGTAATGGCCTCTAGGGCATACATATAACTAACAATCTCCCACTTGCACTAGGGCCATCTGTAGCAGTGGTTGTAGTATCTCATACTCAACCATCCCTAAAAAGTCTCTCTCTGGGAATAGGCCTTCGTGAGTGGATCCGCCGTGTTGTCCTCCGAGTCTACTCTCCTAACCTCGATCACCTTGGAGATCAACCATCTCCATGATCAGGTGATACTGCCATAGAATAAGTCTGGATCACTGATGGGACGAGGGTTCCTGGCATAAGCCACAAGTCCATTGTCACACAATGGTAGGAACATAGTTCATCTCATGAACCGATATACACCCAAACAGCTTCTTTGGTAGCATCTTTAGTAGCGATGTATCCTGCCTTTATCGTCTAGTATGTCACGGTATCTAGCTTGGAACTCTTCCAACATACCGTCCCTTTACTGAGGGTAAAGACAATGCCTACGACTGACATTCAGTCGTCTTTATCACCCTGGAACACTTCCAGTGATTCTCCCAGGATCGATTGATACCATCTCACTACAACTAGTGAGTATCCTAACATCCAATTAGATCTATCTCATAGATCCAAAATCAGGATATAGGAGGTATCACATTGATCCTATATGGAGAATCATTGTGATAAACGGAGATTGATCGAGCGTAGCATAAGAAACTCATTTCTTATCAAGAGTATGTCATCCACGTACTCTACGAGGATCACCACCATACTCCCTACTACCTTTTTGTTTATACAAGGTTCATCTACCATTTTGATGATGTCAAACTCTTTGACAAATCCATCAAAACAGATGTTCCATCTCCGCGATGCCTGCTTTATTTTATAAAACATCTTGCACAAGTTTCCGCTGCTCCCACTGTCTACGAGGACCTCTGGCTGTGTACTTATAGACGCACTCTTCTAAAACATCATTTAGAAAAGCAGTAAAGACACCCAACCACTAGATATCGTAGTCATGGTATGTAGCCGTGGCAAGTAGGATCTGGATGGACTTAAGCATAGCTACTGGAAAATGTTTCATCATTATCCACGCCTGGTTGATGACGAAAACCTTTAACAAGTCTAGCTTTGAAAGTCTTAACTTTTCCATGTACACCAAGTAATCTTCTCAAGATATACTTACTCCTGATGGGGATATAACCCTTCAGATATAGCAACTAAAGTCCATACATTGTTGGTGTATAAGGATTCCATCTCAGATCGATAAACATCCAGCCATTCTCACAGAGTCACACTCCTGATGGCCAGCTCGAAACTAGTTGGGTCATCATCTCATGATGCAATCCTCGCTCCCACTGTCATAGAGAAACCGAAGTATCTCTCAGGTGGGTGAGGAACCCTACTAGATCGGCGGAGAGGCTGAGGTTCGTTGGAATCTACTGAATCCTTTGGTTTTATCAAATCATTTGCTGTAAGTTGTATAGCTGGAACCTTTCCAGTTGTACATTTCAGACCTTGCCTCGATCTTGTCCGGATTTTGCTTTTAGACATAGGCTAGATAACCCCAAATCTTAACTAATTTAAGATTTGGGCTCTTCCCATTCCATATCATATATGAAATGGTAGGCAACTGATTTGATTGGAACCCTATTCAATAGGTATGCAGCTTCATAAGTGCATAACTCCCTAAAGGAAATAGATAACTCAGTAGTACTCGTCATAGAGCACACCATATCTAATAGGGTGTATCTGCTCCGCCCCGATATACCATCGTGCTATGGTGTATATGGAGGAGTAATGCTGAGAGAGAATCTCATTCTCCTTTAGAATAGTCCAGGAATTCCATGCACAAGTATTTTCCTCCCTGATCTCATCATAGGACATAATACTTATACCCGTATTTTGGTTCTCTACTTCTAACTTATGTTCTGTGAATATCTCAAAAGATTCGGACTTCTGTTTCAACAGGAACATAGGTCTGAATCTAAAGAGATCATCAGAGAACGTAATGAAGTATAAAGATCCAGTCTTGGTATGTGTAGATAGGGGACCTTACATACATCAACATGTATCATCCCAAGAGTTCACTAACTCTTTCTCTGTTTCCAATAAACAGAGCTATGGTCATCTTATCTTTGTGACATGACTGGCGAGTTTCACAAGATCTAAATTCAAACTGATTTAAATATGCATCTATATGTAACTCTAGCTAGTCGGGTCACATTGATCTGACCTAGTCTACAATACCTCAAGAAGAATTCGTTCATTTTTGAACTCTTCCTCTTGTGTGTGTTCCGTATACTAAGAACTGTAGTTTGATTTAGAACATTAATGCTTTTAGATAACGTGCCTGAACCGATCAACTTTTGATATAGGAAATGTTCAAAACATTATCCATCTATACAAAATTTTATCATTTCTTTACTAATAAAGAGACTGATATGATTTTGTATATCAGGTTCGGTATCTAATAACATTCGTTCAGAATCAATGTATTACAATACAGGGTGACAGTGACCAACAGACTTGGATGCAACACTTGCCCCGTTTTCTGCCTCATGAAACTTATCACCCGTTCTCAGTTTTTCTACCCTTTTGTAGCCCTATGTAACATCTTACATATCTGGGATCCTGATCCGGTATCATATACCGTGGATGCGGAGGATACTGAGAAACAGTTCTGTATAATGAACATACCCGAAGATGATGCATCAACATGCACTTTCTTCGTTTGGGCAGCACGGGAAATCTGGTATTCCCCAAATTCCTGCTCTGTCTTATAACATTTATAAGTTGGAGCGGGACCAACGTTCCCCAGCTCAGTATAACAAGTGGGTTCGGTCAAAAATCCGTATTATTATCTTGATTAAGGCGTGACATGGTCGCTACCAGGAGAGAGAGAGAAGAAAACACTCGGCGTGCCCTCTTACAAGAATAGATTGGTTATTATTTTATCTAATCAGGATGGCTCCTACTGCTTTTTATCAAATCTTCCTTCAAACCCTAAAAGGAAAGACTAGCCGGGATTAATTACACACTACAGGTTCGCCAATCTTTCAGCCAGGCCAGTGTCGGTACTTTGAGGGAGGTCCCCCGTGCTTTCGCACGAACCTAATTAATGTAAACCTCGTTTTCCTAGAGGCGTAACCCCGTTGACACCTTTCTAGACACCTACTTGATCGGCTAATTGTAATGTATAAAACTCTCCCAGGAGTAACTCTTACTCGCAGCGGGTATCGGGATCAAACTATCTCATAGAAGGTATGCAATCTCATTGCAAATTTCAACACTTGAAATTCCCGATAATATTTTGCCCCGAACGATCTATGACCTTGACAAGGTCAACAAACCATAGACCGCAAGTCAAGTTCAACCCGTCATTTCTTGATTGAATCAAACCCACCCGCACGACCCTTGACAAGGTCAACAAGGCCGCATGACTACCCTAACCCAATCTGCATCATATGCATAAGCAGATAAATACTGGTTAGCTACCGCACACTGCGCCTTGACAAGGTCAACAAATGCAGCACGAATACTAAACAGGACTTGTCTGAAATGACAGAGGGCTACGACAGGTTTTTCTGAAAACCTATTGCGTAATGAACTTGATATCGTTGTAGAATCAAATGATTTTTAAATGGAGTGCTTTTGAGGCTTTTCTAGTTTTGCTAAAGGAGTCACTCCCGGTGAGGGGATCGTCGGTCCTTTCCTCGTCGAATGAGGTGCGTGATATATCATATATATCACTGTGCAAAGCATAAACTCTTAAAAGCTATCAAAAGACAAACCGAGTGTGTAGCATCTGCCAGTTATTGCTAAAGGAGTCACTCCCGGTGAAGGGATCTCGGTCCTTTCCTTATCGAATAAGGTGCAGGATATATCACATATACCGCTGTGCAAAGCAAGAACTGTAGCTACCTGTTTTATTTTGAAATTCGATTCTACAACATTTTAGGTTTCTTTTATTTCATTAATCATATTAATGAAGTCCCATCATTTAAGTACCTAAACATCACAGATAGATATGACGTACACTTATGCCATCCGCATTCGCCTCGATGTCCCCTCGTGCACCATTAGGTTAGGTAACTAACGACAGAGCAGGGCAGGGCTAGCGCCGGTGTAAAACATAAGTAACGTCTATATAATATATCATATATACTATATAAAGTATCTATCAAAGAACATCACATGATCGCATCACAGATATCGCAGCAGAAGAATCATATGAAATATTGGATATACTAGGACGTCCGTGTTTTCAATACGAGCCAGTATAAAACACGGATTCCACGGTCGTGATGAATAGCCAAACCCACACCCCTAGACCCCTACGAGAGCGGCAAGCAACCCTACCAATTCTGGAGTTAGGAGACCCGGACCCGACTCCTCGAGTTGGTCTCCTACTGGACTCCAGAACCCGGTTACTTGTGCCCTCCTCCTTGGGTCTATCCTAGTGCGGAAAAGTAAATAATATACAAACGGTGACAACTTCCGCAACCTGGAAGCGCCCCAATAAAAGAATATTACATACAAGTTTTTACATGAATGAAAACGAAAAACACTCATCTCACATAAAAAAAACCCCGGCTATTTAAACACGACGATCCAATATAACATATCCAGCAACACATAACATCACATGTCATCAACGTAAGTAAACATGCGTATCCCAATTGTCGTTGACATATAGCAACAAAACCGGCGATATCACATATTACACTTACGGTCACAGAAAAGAAAGTGTAAAACTACAACAGTTGGAATCCGCAACCACCTCAGACATCGCATGCCTGACCAAATGAATTCCTTAGACATCACATGCCTAACAATTATAAACCCTGCATTTTAGTCTCGTTATCGAAAACACTTTTCAATATCAAGTCGGGCAATTCAACAAGATTCCCGACATTCTGATCGAATGCTCGTCGCAAATTTCAGTAGGCGGCCGCACCCCCGATACCGTCGAGGAAGTGCACCAAGGCGGAACACCGCCACCTCGAGCACCCGACCGGATGCTTTCGGCGACGGGGTTCTCCTACAGTCACTTGGTCGGGGCTAAGGAGTGAGGCTGTCTATTAAGTTTACCCGACGAGTATCCGCGTACGCTACGTGTTTGCGACGGACTTTTGATCACATCAAAATTCCGTGGCAACCGATCAAGTGAGACTAAACTGCTATGTTTATAATATTCATTCAGTTATCACATAACTTTTGTCAATTCCAATTATTGTATCCCATTCCAGATAAACAGAAAATGTTAAACTTTCCGATCGAACAATCGAACACCCAACTTTTCCCGATACAGATCAACACATGAAATAAGTCTAACAACATTCAGTTCGTGGCTCAGTACCGACGGTCCAGCCGTAGAAGGGTCAAGCCAACGCCTCACATGTGGCACGCCGTACTGCCCCAAACCCGAAGGTTCAAAGGGCAGTTCAAGACGGTCACATAATCGAGTTAAGGTTTGTTGTCTTCTAGAGGGTCCATCGCGTTACTTTCACTACTTAGAACGTCGTTAAACTACGGAAAAATCCAACACTTGGAAATTTTCCGACAGGGGAAAAATTGGGTATTTATATCCGGTCGAACTTTTTTAACATATTGTAAAATTATCCGGAAAGCCACACAGACAAAATTTGATATTCCGATCGAAACTCCGAAACCCCAAAACCACCTCTGAAAATTCAACTGTATAATAAATATTAAAATATCCCAGGAAAATCAGAACAGAATACTGAGAATTACTGTGAAAAACTAAATGCATAAAACGACAAAACCGCCGCTGAACCGCCGCGTCGTGCATAGCACGTGCCGCGGTTCCGCGGTGGAAAAGTTGAGTTAGGCCCACGAAATTTACAGTAATCCATAGAAAACCCTGCTTGATTTTCTGGATATTTTTAATCTTGAAAAATCCACAATTTTAAAATCTGGACAGAGAGCAATTTTGGGTTCGTGTTTTCGGTTCGATCGGACTTCAAATTCCGTCTGGACTTCGCCTAAGGCTCTAGCTTGGCTCTGATACCAGTGAAAGGTTCCTAGGCACCCTAATGAGGTTATACAAGGCATCGAACATGCCAATTTCAAATTTTAACGGTGCCTACAAACCCTAACAAGATCGTTGGCTAGAAAACTAGGCGAAAAGGTAACTAGTTAACAACTTTAACTATATGGAAAAGGAAATACAACCTTTGTAGATCCGGTGCTCCACCTCCATAGCTCCGCAACGAAGTCGTCTCCGCTGTCCAAAAGGGATCCGGGCTCTAGAGTCGGCTTCGTCGGAGAATGGGCAAGCTAGGTCGTCGATGTCCATGCCGAAGATGATCTACGTCGAGGCATCGCTAAATCAAGCTCCGACTTCACCAAGTCAAGAAACTTGTGAAGTAAACACACTCTACTACTTGGCAAGAGGTAGAGGATGAAGAAATAGGAAGTGGGTAGACTTTAGTTTTGGATTTCTCACACTCTTCATCAATCCACCATTGATGAAGTTTGGTTTTCTTCACTTGAAAAATGAAGAAGAAGAAGGAGCTAATTATGATAAGCCTTATAAAAATGAGAAAAAAATTCATTCTTATTATAATTGAACCATAGTTAGGTGTAGAGAATCAATCATGGTTTAGTGGAATGGTTAGGTCAAGCATGAGACAAAAATGGTTGCAATGGTCAAAGTATTCATGAAGCTTCATGAATAAATAAAAGAATGCCACCATTTTCTCATTCTCTTTTTCTTTTCCAAAAAGAATAAATGTATATATAAATTAATAAGAAAAACAAAACCCTAATTATCCACTTAACCATGGTTTAATTCTTTACACTTAACCAAAATGTATGTATCATCAAACATGATACAATCTAGTGCACAAAATCATATCGCATATGTAATGCACACACCCGAGTGAGAAAATCCATTTAAAGTGAACCGATACTAGTTAATGCAAAGTAATATATCAAATATATAATTATGCATTAAATCATTAAATCAATACTTGATTTAACGATCCGGTCATATCGCATATAACCGACCAGTATCCTATGTATCGGCTTATCGAATCAAACTTTGATTCGATAACTAGGGTATATCGCATATAACCTAATCGATACATTCATCGCGAGAATGGAATACGGTATCACATACACGCATTATTCTCGGTCCCGCACATATCTCATATGCGCTCCTATTTCGTTTCGCTTGAGCCAGGAAACCTCTGTGTAGGACTCTAAAGACTCGTCAATACGCCGGCAGCAGGCGATGATCATATGAAACACCCACAAGCCGCAAGCGTTCTGCTAAACGTAACGGCCACCCGGGTATTGAGCGATCAGAAGATCGACGAGCAAGCCCGCTCATACTCCTGTGAATACGACCAGTAACACTACCGTACAGTACGGTCTGATCGTCTGATATGTCGCATATCTCGCCTAGGGGTGGTAAACGTCAGACCCCAATAGCTCGATAAGTCATGTCGATATGAGGTCTATAACAATTCGAGAAACTACTGGTAACACTTACCAGTAAATCTCAGCAACCCTGGCCAGGGATTTCCTGTTATAGCCAATCGAACACAGCGCAACATCAACTCCCTATACCGGGAGAGACGAATCCCCTCCTATCGCTCATTGCCTCCATGTGACTCGGGACTGTACCCAAAAACCACCGTTTTGCACGCCCTCTTGGACGTGGTAAGATGGAAATCAAAGCACAGTGGGAACCACACAAGACTCTATGACGATCTCGGGTCAACAGACTACTCTGCACCAATGTCACCAGAGAACTGCCATCTGACGTGAGGTATAATACCATCTGGGAGTTCTCGGCGAGTCCGTCCAGTGTACCCAGTCCCTACTGAGCACCCGTATATCATCTCCGATGTCAAACACCAATGGATATGGGATCATCCATCGCCCATCTGTATGGGTCGAGAAGGTACACGCTAGTCTACTCTGGTATATCGATGCCCCGTCTCGATACACCCACGACTAGGGACTTTCAAGGATGTACTTATGGACTACCATGTCCCCACTAGTATAATCCGCATCATAGTCCAGGTAGTCAAGTACACATCCTAAGGGCTTTACCAACATGTAACAGAGAGACAATCAGTGTACACGTTAAGGTAAAGAGCAACCAGATAGCATACTATCATGTCGAGCAAGAAAGTCCTCCCTATATATGTCCCAGCATTCACTACAATATACATCCTATGTACAGTAATGGCCTCTAGGGCATACATATAACTAACATCATCATAGTCCCAGTAGTCGAGTACATATCCTAAGGGCTTTATCAACATGTAACATAGAGACAATCAGAGTACATGTTAAGATAAAGTACAACCAGATAGCATACTATCATGTCGAGCAAGAAAGTCCTCCCTATATATGTCCAAGCATCCATTACAATATACATCGTATGTATAGTAATGGCTTCTAGGGCATACATATAACTAACAATCTCCCACTTGCACTAGGGCCATCTGTTGTGGTATCACATACCCAACAATTACCTGTGGTTGAAGTATCTCATACTCAACCATCCCATAATAGTCTCTACTGGGAAAAGGGCCTTTGTGAGTGGATCCACGCTGTTGTCCTCTATGTCTACTCTCCTAATCTCGATCTCCCTGGAGATCAACCATCTCCATGATCAGGTGATATTGCCTAAGAATTATATCTGGATTTCTTATGGGATGGGGGGTTCCTTGGCAAAAGCCACAACTCCATTGTCACACAATGGTAGGAACGAAGTTCATCTCATGAACTTATATATATATCCAGACTGCCTCTTTGGTAGCATCCATGGTAACGTTGTATCTTTCCTTTAATCATCTAGTATGTCACGGTATCTAGCTTGGAACTCTTCCAACATACCGTCCCTCCACTGAGGGTAAAGACAATGCCTGCGACTGACATTCTGTCGTCCTTATCACCCTGGAACCTTTCCAGTAATTCTCCCCAGGATCGATTGATACCATCTCACTACAACTAGTGAGTATCCTAACATCCAATTAGATCTATCTCATAGATCCAAAACCCAGGATTTAGGAGGTATCATCTTGATCCTATATGGAGAATCCTTGTGATAAGCGGAGATTGACAGAGCGTAGCATAGGAAACTGCTTCCCTATCAAGAGTATGTCATCCATGTACTCTACGAGGATGACCACCATACTCCCTACTACCTTTTTGTATATACATGGTTCATCTACCATTTTGATGAAGTCAAACTCTTTGACTACCACATCAAAACAGACGTTCCAACTCCGCGATGCCTGTTTTATCACATAAAACATCTTGCACACGTTTCCACTGCTCCCACTGTCTACGAAGCCCTCTGGCTGTGTACTTATACACGCTCTCTTCTAAAACATCGTTTAGAAAAGCAGTCATGACACCTAACCACCAGATATCGTAGTCATGGTATGTAGCCGTAGCAAGTAGGATCTGGATGGACTTAAGCATAGCTTTGAAAGTCTAAACTTTTCCATGTAAACCAAGTAATCTTCTCAAGATATACTTGCTCCTGATGGGGATTTAACCCTTCAGATAAAGCAACCAAAGTCCATACTTTGTTGGTGTATAAGGATTCCATCTCAGATCACTAAGCATCTAGCCATTCTTACAGAGTCCCACTCTTGATGGCCAGCTCGAAACTAGTTGGGTCATCATCTCATGATGCAATCCTCGCTCCCACTGTCATAGAGAAACCGAAGTATCTCTCAGGTGGGTGAGGAACCCTACTAGATCGGCGGAGAGGCTGAGGTTCGTTGGAAACTATTGAATCCTTTGGTTCTACCAAATCATCTGCTGTAGTTTGTATAGCTGGAACTCCTTCCAGTTCTACCTCATGACCACTAATTTCTTCACAAGAAATTCCCTTTCACAAAGGTGGCATGTTGAGAAACAAAACATCTTTTGTTCCTCGATTTGGTAGAAGATATTCCCTTGTGAATGCTTGGGATATCCATCAAACTTCCACAGATCTGACTTTGCCACGAGCTTGACCGGATTTTTCTTTTTAGACATAGGCCGGAAAACCCCAAATTTTAACAAACTTAAGATATGGGCTCTTCCCTTTCCATATCACATATGAAGTGGTAGGCATCTGATTTGATTTGAACCCTATTCAATAGGTATGCAGCTTCTCAAGTGCATAACACCCAAAAGGAATTAGGAAACTCAGTAGTACTCATCATAGAGCACACCATAACATAGGGTGCTGTTGCTCCGCCCCGATATACCATCGTGCTATAGTGTATACGGAGGAGTAATGCTGAGAGAGAATCTCATTCTCCTTTAGAATAGTCCAGGAATTCTGTGCTCAAGTATTCTCCTTTCTGATCATATCAAAGGACGTAATACTTATACCCGTTTTTGGTTCTCTACTTCTAACTTATATTCTGTGAATATCTCAAAAGCTTCGGACTTGTGTTTCAACAGGAACATATGTCTGAATCTTAAGAGATCATCAGAGAATGTAATGAAGTACAAAGAACCGGTCTTGGCATGTGTAGACAGGGGACCTTCATACATCAGCATGTATCAATCCCAAGAGTTCACTAACTCTTTCTCTGTTTCCAATAAATAGAGCTGTGGTCATCTTATCTTTGTGACATGACCGGCAAGTTTCATAAGATGTAAATTCAAACAAATTTAAATATGCATCTTAATGTAACTTCAGCTAGTCGGGTCGCATTGATATGACCTAGTCTACAATGCCTCAAGAAGGATTCGTTCATTTCTGAACTCTTCTTCTCGTGTGTGTTCTGTATACTAAGAACTGTAGTTTGATTTAGAACGTCAATGCTTTTAGATAACGTGCCTGAACTGATCAACTCTTGATATAGGAAATGTTCAAAACATTATCCAACAATACAAAATTATATCCTTTCTTTACTAATAAAGAGACTGATATGATGTTGTACATTAGGTTCGGTATCTAATAACATTCGTTCAGAATCAATGTATTCTGGTAATACAGGGTGATAGTGACCAACAGACTTGGTTGCAGCTCTTGCACCGTTTCTATCTCAAGAAACTTATCACCCGTTCTCAGTTCTCTACCTATCTGTAGCCCATGTAACAAATTACATATGTGGGATCCTGATCTGGTAACAAATACCCAGGACGTAAAGGATATTGAGAAATAGTTCTTTGTAATGAACACACCCGAAGAAGATGCATCAGTATGCACTTTCTTCGTTTAGGCGCACGGGAATTTTGGTAATCCCCAATTTCCTTCTCTGTCTTATAACATTTATAAGTTGGAGCGGGACCAACGTTCCCCAGCTCAGTATAACATGTAGGTTCGGTCAATACATCCGTATTATTATCTTGATTAAGGCGTGATATGGTCGCTACCTAGAGAGAGAGAGAAGAAAACACTCAGCGTATGCTCTTGCAAGATTAGATTGGTTATCTAATATATCTAATCAGGATGTCTCCCACTGTTTTAATCAAATCTTCCTTCAAACCCAAAAAGGAGAGACAGCCGGGATTAGTTATACGCTACAAGTTCGCCAACCTTTCAGCCAGGCCAGTCTCGGTACTTTTAGGGAGGTGCCCCGTGCTTTCGCACGGACCGAATTAAAGTAAACCTCATTTTCCCAGAGGCGTAACCCCGTTAACACCTTTCTAGACACCTACTTGATCGGCTAATTGTAATGTGTAAAACTCTCCCAGGAGTAACTCTTACTCGCAGCGGGTATCGGGATCCAACTATCTCATAGAAGGTATGCAATCTCATTGCAAATTTCAACACTTGAAATTCCCGATAATATTTTGGCCCTAGCGTCCTATGACCTTGACAAAGGCCAACAAACCATAGGCTGCTAGTCAAGTTCAACCCGTCATTTCTTGATTGAATTAAACCCATCCGCACGGCCCTTGACAAAGGCCAACAAGGTCGCACGACTACCCTAATCCAATCTGCATCATATGCATAAGCAGATAAGTACTATTTAGCTACCACACACTACACCTTGACAAAGGCTAACAAACGCAGCACGAATACTAAACAGTCCTTATCTGAAATGACGGAGGGCTACGATAGGTTTTTAAGAAAACCCTTTGCGTAATGAACTTGATATCGCTGTAGAATCGAGTGATTTTAAATAGAGCGTTTTTGAAGCCTTTCTAGTTTTGCTAAAGGGGTCACTCCCGGTGAAGGGATCGTCGGCCCTTTCCTCATCGAATAAGGTGCAGGATATTTCACAAATACCACTATGCAAAGCAAGAACTATAGAAGCAATCAAAAGACAAACCGAGTTTGTAGCATCTGCTAGATTCACTAAAGAGGTCACTCCCGATGAAGGGATCTCGGCTCTTTCCTTATCGAATAAGGTGCTGGATGTTCTACAAGGAACACCGCTATGCAAAGCAAGAACTAGAGCCACCAGTTTTTTTTAAACAAGTTTCTACAACATCTTAGGTTTCTTTTATTTCATTAATTTCATTAATGAAGTCCCATTTTTATATGCTTCATAAGCATCACTTTTGAAACGAAATCTGCAATATAACATATATCTCATATATATAATATAAACATTCGTCTCAGGCACTAATATGATCTCATCACAGAACATTGCAGCAAAAGAACATATATGAAATATTGGATATACTAGGACGTCTGTGTTTTAATACGAGCCTGTATAAAACACGGATTCCACGGTCGCGATGAATAACCAAACCCACATCCTTAGACCCCTACGAGAGAGCAAGCAACACTGCCAATTCTAAGGTTAGGAGACCCGGTCTCGACTCCTCGAGATGGTCTCCCACTGAACCCCAGAACCCGGTTACTTGTGCTCCCCGCCTTGGGTCTACCTAATGCGGAAAAGTAAATAATATACAATGGTGACATCATCCTCAGCCCGGAAGTGCCCCAATAAAAGAATATTACATACAAATGAATTTGAAATGAATGAAAAAGAAAAACTCTCATCTCACATAAAACCCCTGGCTATTCAAAACGCGACGATCCAATATAACATATCACAGCAACACATAATATCTCATATCATCAACGTAAGTAAGTATGCATACGCCGATTGTCGTCGATGTATAGAAACGAAAACCAGCGATACAACTACATACTACACTTACGGTCACAGAAAAGAAAGTGTAAAACTACAACGGTTGGAATCCTCAACCTCCTTAGACATCGCATGCCTAACGAAATGAATTCCTTAGACATCGCATGCCTAACAATTATAAACCCCGCATTTTCGTCTCATCATAGAAAACTCTTTTCAATATCAAGTCGGGCAATTCAACAAGATTCCCGACATCCTGATCGAATGCTCGTCGCAAACTTTAGTAGACGGCCGCACCCCTAGACGCCGTCGACGAAGTGCACTAAGGCGGAACACCACTACCGCGAGCACCCGAACGGATGCTTTTGGCGACGGGGTTCTCATACAGTCACTTGGTCGGGGCTATGGTGCGTGGCTGTTTATTAAGTTTACCCGGCGAGTATCCGCGTACGCTACGTGATTGCGACGGACTTTTGATCACATCAAAATTCCGAGGCAACCGATCATCTGAGACTAAAGTGCTATGTTTATAATATTCAAATTAGTTATCTCATAACTACTTGTGGATTCCAAATATTGTATCACATTCCAGATAAATAGACAATGTTAAACTTTCCGATCGAATAATCAAACACCCAAGATTTTCCCAATATATCTCAACACTTGAAATCAGTTTAAAAACATCCATCACATGCCACAGTACAAATGGTCCAGCCATAGAAGGGTCAAGCCAACACCTCACATGTGGCACGCCGTACTGCCCCAAACCCTAAGGTTTAGAGGCAGTTCAAGACGGTCATATAATCAAGTTAAGGTTTGTTGTCTTCTAGAGGGTCCATCGCG
The DNA here is from genome assembly GCA_030015575.1 of Agapanthus africanus. Lineage (NCBI taxonomy): Eukaryota > Viridiplantae > Streptophyta > Magnoliopsida > Asparagales > Amaryllidaceae > Agapanthus > Agapanthus africanus. Next base: position 166,391,069 of record JASDDO010000010.1, read on the forward strand.
TTACTTGCACGACTTAGAACGTTATTAAACTCGAGAAAAAAATCCAACTTTTGAAAAAATTTCCAACAGGGGAAAAAGTGAGTTATTGATATCTGTTCGAACTTTTTAACAGTTTCTATAAATTACCCGGACAAACCAAAAAAAGTTAAATTATCCGAACGAATCAACGAGTCCCCAATACAACCCTAGAAAACTCAACACTTGAGTGGAATTAAAAAATTCCTAGAAAATAATAACAAGAAATGACCTAAGAATAATTACATGAAATTGCAGGGACTAAGTCACAATTTCGTCCGCGGAACCGCCGCCAAACCCTTGGTTTGGCCGCGGTTGCGCGGTCAAATATTTGACTTAGTGGACCGTACTTCACAGTAATTCTTAGTTTTTCCTGCTTGTTTTTCTGAGCATTTTTAATTCAGGAAAAACCACATTTTTGAAAAGTGTACGGAGAAGGGTTCGTGTCGGGGTTTTCGGGTTCGATCGGACTTTAAACTTCGTCTAGACTTCGCCTAAAGCTCTAGCTTGGCTCTGATACCACTGTAGGGATGATATGCACTGCCACAAGGGTTTACGAGGTATCAACCATGCCCGATTAAAATTTTAGCCGTGCCGAACAACCCAAAGCTGGATCTTTAAACTAGAGTTTATGCGAAAACAAGTATGTTAAACACTTTAACACTAAGTGAGAGGGATTACAACCTTTGTAGATCCGGTCCTTCACTTCTTAAGCTCCATGTTGAAGTCCCTTCGCTGCGATCAACGTGTTCCGGACTCTCGAGAGGCTTCACGAAGAGAAAGATGCAGTCTTGCTTCCGATCTTCGATAACAAAGATGATCTAGCTTGAAGTTTCATTAACACAAGCTAACACTCACTAAATAAAGTGAACACTCTCATCTAAAAGGCAAGGATAGATGAGAATGATGAAGTAGGATTTTTGCTCTCATTTATAATTTTTTTCTCACATATTTTCATCACTTAGAAAAAGCTAGAAAGCTTTTTCATGAAAAGAAAGAAGGAAGAAGATGAATGAATAAATAATAATCCTTTTGTGCTGAATAATGCAAAGATGATAATGATGAATATTGCAACCATGGTTAACTAAACCTTTGTAGAGATTTAACTAGGGCTAGGGTTTGGGTTGTGTTAAAGATGAATCACTTTAAAATATCTAACACAAAACAAAAAGAAACTTTCTTGAAACTTCTAGAAAACATTAACCCAAATCAAAACCTAATTTTGTTTAATCTCCACTAAACATGTTGCATTAGTTATCATATCATGTTACAATACTATATATCACATATATAATATTTATTGTAACAAAATAAAATAATACAATTAACATATATCGCATATATATCAATGTATTACCCGAGTGAGAAAAAGAATCTTTTAGTGAGCTAATATTAATTAATGTAATTTAATATATCATATATATTATCATACATTAAATTATCAAATCAACACTTGATCCGACAATCCGGCTATATCGCATAAAACCGACTAATACGATGACCTGGCTATATCACATATACCAGGCCAATATCTCATATCACGAGAATCCAATACTGTATCACATACCGCATTATCCTCAGTCCCGTACATATCACATATGTGCTCCTACTCCGTTTTGCCTGAGCCAAGAAACCTCTGTGTAGGACTCTAAAGAATCGTCAATACGCCGGCAGTAGGTGATGATCATATCAAACACCCACAAGCTGCAAGCGGTCAGCTAAACGTAACAGCCACCCAGGTATTGAGCGCTCAGAAGATCAACAAGCAAGCCTGTACATTCTCCTGTGAATCCAAACAGTAACACTCACGTACAGTCCGGTCTCGTGGTCTGATATGTCGCATATCTCGCCTAGGGGTGGTAAACATCAGACCCCAGTAGCTCGATAAGTCGTGTCGATATAAGGTCTATAACAGTTCGAGAAACTAATGATAACACTTAACAGTAAATCTCAGCAACCCTGGCCAGGGATTTCCGGTTATAGCCAATCTAACACAGCACAACATCAACTCTCTATACCGGGAGAGACGAATCCCCTCCTATCGCTCATTGCCTCCATGTGATACGGGACTGTACCCAAAAGCCACCTTTTTGCACGCCCTCTTGGACGTGGTATGATGGAAATCAAAGCACAGTGGGAATAACACAAGTCTCTATGACGATCTCGGGTCAACAGACTACTCTGTACCAGTGTCACCGGAGAACTGCCATCTTATGTGAGGTATAATACCATCTGGGAGTTCTCGGCGAGTCCGTCCAGTGTACCCAGTCTCCACTGAGCACCCATACACCATCCTTGATGTCAAACACCGATGGATATGGGATCATCCATCGCTCATCATATGGGTCAAGATGTGTATACGCTAGTCTACTCTGGTGTATCGATGCCCTGTCTCGATACACCCTCGACTAGAAACAGTTATAGGATGTACTCGTCGACTACCGTGGCCCCACTAGTAGATCTCATCATAGTCCCAGTAGTCGAATACATATCCTAAGGGCTTTATCAACATGTAACATAGAGACAATAAGAGTACATGTTAAGATAAAGTACAACCAGATAGCATACTATCATGTCGAGCAGGAAAGTCCTCCCTATATATGTCCAAGCATCCATTACAATATACATCGTATGTATAGTAATGGCCTCTAGGGCATACATATAACTAACAACATGACTGGCAAGTTTCATAAGATATAAATTCAAACGGATTCAAATATGCATCCTTATGTAACTTCAGCTAGTCTTGTCTTATCGACATGACCTAGTCAACAATGCCTAAGGAAGACATCGTTCATTTCTGAACTGTTCCTCTTGTTTGTGTTCTGTACGTTTAGAACTGTAGTTTGATTCAGAACGTGTATACTGTTATACAACATACCTTTCCCAATCAACACTTGATTTAGGAAAATATTCACAATATTTATTGGTATGATATAGCAGTTGCTCAGAATCATTTTATTACCAGTTGGTAACACTAGGTGATAGTTTCCAGCTGCTTTGGCTGCAACAATTGCACCATCTTTACTACTAGAGACATATCACCCTTTCCCAATTCTCCACCTTTCTATAGCCCATGTAACAAATTACATGTGTAGGATCCTGATCCGGTATCCAATAACCAGGACGTAGAGTTAACTGAGAAATAGTTCTTGGTTACGAACACACCCGAAGACAATGCATCAACATACTTATTCTTCGTTTGGGTGGCGTAGGAATCCGAATATTCTCCTATTCCTTGCTCAGACTTATGACAATCATAAGGTAGAGAGGAACCAAGCCCAGTATAATAAGTAGGTTCGGTCAAAACATCCATATTATTATCTTGATTAAGGTATTTCATTGGTTGTTCCCAGGAGAGAGAGAAGGGTAACCACTTTGCATGTGCTCTTTGCAAGATTAGATTGGTTATTATCTTATCTAATCAGGAAGGCTCCAACTGTTTTTATCAAATCTTCCTTCAAACCATAAAAGGTAAGATTCGGGATTAATTACACCCTACAGGTTCGCCAATCGTTCGGCCAGGTAGGTATCGGTACTCCGAGAGAGGTTCCCCGTGCTTTCGTATGGATCTAATTAAAATAAACCTCATTTCTCTAGAGGCATAACCCCATTGACACCTTTGTAGACACCTACTTGATTAGCTAATTGTAAAGTGCAAAACTCTCCCAGGAGTAATTCTTACTCGTAGTGGGTATCGGGATCCAACTATCATATAGAAGGTGTGCAATCTCATTGAAAATTTCAACACTTGAAATTCCCGATAATGGTTTTTACCCCTAGCTTCCTATGATCTTGACGGAGGTCAACAAACTATCGACCGCTAGTCAAGTTCAACCCGTTCATTTCTTAATTGAATTAAACCCACCCGCACGACCCTTGATGGAGGTCAACAAGGCCGTACGACTACCTTAATCCAATCACATCACATGCGGGCAGATAAGCACTAATCAGCTACCACACACTACGCCTTGACGGAGGTCAACAAACGCAGCACGAATACTAAATAGTACTTATCTGAAATGACGGTGGGCTACGTAAGTTTTTAAGAAAACTATGAGCGTAATGAACTTGATATCGTTGTAGAATCTAATGATTTTGAAAAGGAACGTTTTTGAGGGTTTCGCTAGTTTCGCTAAAGAGGTCACTCCTGGTGAAGGGATCTTGGCTCTTTCCTCATCGAATGAGGTGCAGGATATTCAGGAATACCACTATGCAAAGCATGCACTAGAGAAGCAATCAAAAGACAAAACCGAGTGGGTTGTAGAGTTTGCTAGTTTCGCTAAAGAGGTCACTCCCGGTGAAGGGATCTCGGCTCTTTCCTTATCGAATGAGGTGCTGGATATTCATCAAGGAATACCACTGTGCAAAGCAAAACCTAGAGCTACCCTTTTTGAAAATTTGATTCTATAGCATCTTTAGGTTTCTTTCTTTTCATTAATCTCATTAATGAAGTCACATCAATTAATGTTTCCTAAACATTACAAAAAAATGAAATGAAAATATAAAGTACGCTTATGCTATTTGTATTGGCCACGGGGCCCCGTCATGCACCGTTAGGTTACTTAACTACCGGCAGAGTGGGGGCTGGACTAGCGCGGATCCAAAACATAAGCAACATTTATTATATATCATATATATATAATAGTACATTCGTCTCAAGCAGTTATATGATCAACATCACAGAATCAAGCAGCAGAAGCAATATATGAAATATTGGATATACTAGGATGTTCGTGTTTTAAATTTATCCAGTAATGTAAAACACGGATTCCACGGTCGTGATTAATAGCCAAACTCACATCCCTAGACCCCTACGAGAGCGGCAAGTAACCCTGCCAATTCTAGAGTTAGGAGACCCGGTCTCAACTCCTTGAGATGGTCTCCCACTGGACACTAAAACCCTGTTACTTGTGCTCCCCGCCTTGGGTCCGTCCTATTGCGCAAAAGTAAATAATATACAACAATGGTGCCATCATCCTCAACCCGGAAGTGCCCCAATAAAAGAATATTACATACAGATTTTACATGAATGAAAATAAAAACTCTCATCTCATATAAAACCCCCGGCTATTCTTTCACGACGATCCAATAAATCATATCAACAGCAACATATGATATCACATATCATCAACCTAAGCAAATATGCGTATCCCTAAAACTTGTTGACATATAGCAACGAGATTGGGATACCCCACATATTAAACTTACGGTCGCAGAAAAAAAACCGAAAACTACAATAATTAGAATCCACAATATCCTTAGACATCATAAACCCGGAATATCTCATATTCCGGATTTCATGCCTAACTTATAAAACATGCATTTTAGTCTCAAATTAAAAACTCTTTTCAATTGGTTGTCGGATAATTCAACAAGATTCCCGACTTAGTGATCGCGTACAATACGCAAATGCGACGGAGTTTTTATCCGAATCAAAACTTCGTGGTAATCGATCAATTGAGACTAAACGGCTAGGTTTACAATATACTAACTAGTTTTCATAAAACTAATTAATCCGGATTATAATAATTGTATCTCACATCATAAACCTTGTAAAGTAACTGCGGCATTAGAATTCTGCACGCAATTATCAAACTAAACCAATTTTTCCAAGACATGAAAAATCCAGTGAGCTAAAGTTCCAAAATCGATCATTTTAAGTCAATCTGGGAGTCGAAACGAACTCGAAATCTGCCCGAATCTTCGCGGAGGCGAAGATACCAAAATTAACTGTTGAATGGGGGTCTCTGGGGGGTACCCAACCCCGGGGGCCACCTCGAAGTGGCCCCTAGGGGAAGGCAGACCTGAGAGCACCCAATTAGGGTGCTCTCGGGTCATCCAACCCAAGGCCACCTTGTGGTGGTCTTGGGGTATGGGTCCGGCCTCTGGTCCCCTCGGGTTGTGCTCGGGGTGCGCACGCTCCACCCCGCGGCTTCTCGGTTCAAACCGTGAGCCCGCGCGGTGTGCAAACGACTCAAAACATCATTTTGGAAACTGTTTTTATCGGCAGTTTTTGCACGACAAAAACGACGGATTTCTAACGTCGCTACAAGCTACCCTAATGTTCTAGCTTGGCTCTGATACCATGAAAGTCGACCCTAGCACCACCATGAGGTTTTAGCAGCATCAAGCATTCAAAATTTTAATTTTTATTTGGTGCTAAGTCAGACTATACAAAATTTTTGCTAGAATATTAGGGTTTAGTTTTGATATCTAGTAAACCATGAGAAATGATGGATGGCTATACCCTTGTATTTCGAGTCCTTCACTTTACATTCTCCCTATAGTAGTCTCGCGACTCCACTAGGCTCCATTTGAGGCTTTCGACGAGCTTCCTCCGATGAGCTTCGTGCCGAAGATGATCTACGCGAAGTCCCTCCAACTCAAGCTACCTCTACACTAAACTCTTTAGCATAGGAAACAAGCCACAGTCAATCGCTGGTCAAGTGTAAGATGGTGAAGTAGGCGATGTTAAAAGCTCACAAGTTTGTGTTCAAGGTTCATGCTTCATATCACATGTGAGGGTTGAAGCTTGAACCATGGGATTGAGGAAGAAGAAGAAGCTAGAGAGCAACCATAGGAGCAAAGAAAGCAAAATGGCTAAGTGTTGACAATCAACTTAGAATGAATGGCAACTTTTGACCCCCACTCATTCAAGCATGGAAATTTTTCAATATAAAATTGCAACCATGCTTGAATAACGAGTCAAGATGAATAAACAAATATAACTCTCATGCTCTCATTTTCCACATCATTTCTATTTTTCTCAAAAATAGAAATCATGCCATACTTACATATATATATATATGTATATATATATTTATATATATCATATATATATATATATATATTAATACATATAAGAAAATATTTAGTGAGCTAATGATATTAGTTAAGATATAATTATATCACATATAATATATATGACATTATTAAATCAACACTTGATTTAATAATTCGGTTATATCATATATGACCGACTAATATCATATATTTGTATATCATATTATCAAATCAACACTTGGTTCGACAATTTGGTTATATCACATATAACCGAACCTGTAAGTCTACGCTAGCGCCCCGGCCAATAATCAGAGGCCAAACGCGGAATAAAAACTTTTTCATAAACCGGCGCTAACATAGACTGTAACCCGGATCATGCCATTAACACTAAACTAGAAAACTGTAAAATGATAGAATGGCTATACGGATCGATCCGTGTCCTTCGGTCTTTAGCCATCATCCCACGCTCCTCGCGGCATCTCCGATCTCCTGTCTCCTCGTCGAGGTGGCACCACGTCAACGGATTTTTATACGGGCTCCCGCCTCTAAACCAAGGCAACTCAGACATGAAGTTTGCTAGCCGATATGTCCAAGATTGAAGTAGAGAGTGTCTAGGATAATTTGTCTCAAGGCACCCAATGAATTGGGTGAAGATAAATGAAGTTGCCATGGAAATTTGATGAAGTGAGAAAAAGGATTTTTCTTTCAAAAATTTCCTCACCCAAAAACATTTGGGCTCGGCCAAAATTTGCACAAGATTCTGCTCTCTGTGAAATGGGGCCGACCACTAAAGAAGCAGGGAATTGTTGGGAGGGTGAGCACAAAGAAGTAAGTGGTGACCATAAGTAAAAAATCATCACAAATATCCTTTATAAAAATCTTAAGCTTTGACAATAATAATTAATGTACAAGCCACCTAGCAAAAACCCATGCCTCAATTAATGGAAAACAAGTGACTCACCAAATCATTTGCCACCTCACCAAAAACCCACTGCCCTCCCTAATTTCGAAATATGCAAAGCAAGCACATGAAATTAAACTTTAAAAACAATACTCACAAATTCAACTTAATTAATCTTTAAACCAAAAGTTTAATTAGAGAAAATAAATTTGGCAATTTCAAAAGTAATCCTGTAACGAGTTACAGGATTACCCCACAACTGTATATACATGCCCGTATTTGTATTCCGACCGAATACAAAATGCAATAAGAAAAATAAATATTCCAACACAGTATAATACTAAGATCCGGCTTAAACCAAAGCCCACCAGTATTATCTGTCCGAACCATGACACGTGCACAAGTACACGCGTATGTTCGAACCCTGCCATAAAACCATACGGCCTCTACAACGTTTCGCCCGAACTTGGTGTTGGATATATGTATGCCCTAGAGGCCATTATATGATAGTGGATGTATTTATACATGTATATATATATATATATATATTCAGTGTACATTCTTGCTCGACATGATAGTATGCTATCTGGTTCTTCTTTATCTGACATGTTGATTTGATCATGCTTTTATTCATTCACATATGTTGATAAAGCCCTGAGGATATTGGCTTGACTACAGTGATTATAATAGAGATCATACTAGTGGGACATCTGTAGTTTATAAGCATATCGTGAAATGTCCCTAGTCGTAGGTGTATTGAGACGGGGCATCGATATATCAGAGTAGACTAGCGTATATGATACTAGACCCATATGATGGGCGATGGATATTCCCACATTCATCGATGTTAGACATCGAGATCGTATACGGGTGCTCAGTGGTGACTGGGTACACTGGACGGACTCGCCGAGAACTTCTATATGGAATTATATCTATCGTCGGATAGCAGTTTTCAGGTGACACTGGTGCAGGTTAGTCTGTAGACCCAAGATCGTCATAGAGTTTTGTGTGTTCTCCCACTGTACTTTGATTACCACCCTACCACGGCTCTACTGAGTCATGCAAACAGGTGGCCGTTGGGTACAGTCCCGAGACACACGAAGGCAATGAGCAATAGGAGGGGTTTCGTCTCTCCCGGTATTGGGAGTTGATGATGTGCTGTGCTTGACTGGTTATATCAGAAAGTCCCTGGCCAGGGCTGCAGAGATTTACTGATAAGTGTTATCAGTAGTTTCTCGATCTGTTATAGACCATTCATCGGCACGACTTATTGAGTTATTGGGGTCGACGTTACCATCCCTAGACTCGATATGCAGCATATCTGACAAAGAGACCGGACTGTACGGTAGTGTTGCCGGTTGGCTCGACGGGAGTTGTAACAGGTTCGCTTGTTTTCTTCTGATCGCTCAATACCCGGGTGGCCGTTATGTTTAGCTGACCGCTTGCGGCTTGGGGGTGCTTGATATGATCATCACCCACTGCCGGCGTATTGACGAGTCTTAGAGTCCCACAAAGGAGTTACCTAGTCCAGGCGAAAAGTTGTGGTGCGCATATACGATATGCACGTGGACCCAGTTAAAATGCGTGTATGAGATACCGTATATTAATCGGGCGGCTTTCTTTTGGTCGGGTCGTATGTGATATGACCGGGATGCTAAATCAAGTGTTGATTTATCATTTAACCATTAGTTTCTCACTAGAAATCCTTTCTTGTCTTTATGCATGCATGTATGCATTCATTCTCATTCATGCACATAGGATGTGCATGCACACATACATGCATACATAAAGATTATCATGGTTGATTATATAGTAGATGGTGGCAATATAAGACTCACACCTTTGTAAAATATTTATGGATATTATTTATTTGGAAAAGGATAATTGAAATGGAAATTGTTTCATGGTTTATTCATTTGACCTTGCATTAACCCTTTAACTAACCATGATCTAATTTCTATGGTCATTTCTTTTCCAAACAAAATATCTAAGATATTTTACAAGCATGGTTAAAGATGAGAGAGTGAAAATATATATTTTCATTTTTCTCATTTTTATTTGTAAGCTTATCATTATCTTTGAGCTTAGAAAGCCATCATCTTCTTCCTCCCTTCTCTCTTGCTCTCTAGTTTTTCAAGTAAGCAAAAGAGTAAACAAGTTAGGATTTTGAAGTGAGAAAACCAACCACAACATCATTCTACACTAGTCTTTCCCACTTGTGAAGAGTGTTAGCTTCCATTTTCTTTTCTTGATCTTATGAAGTTACAAGCTTGGACAACGCGGACTCCGGGTGGATCATCGTGGACCTAGAGGAGTTCAAGCGGACCTTTTGCAACCCTCAAGTAGCCAAGGAGTCTAGTGTAGGGAGATACAAAGGTTGTACTCTCAAAACCCTAGTTTTATCTACTTGTGATAATGTGCATGTTGTGAAACCCTAATTTTCTAGTGATGATTCTTTGTATGTTCACTTAGCACCTTAAAAATTTAATTTTGAGACATGAGATGTTTCCAAACCCTTCATTAGGTGCTAGGTAAACCTAACATTGGTATCAGAGCCGACCTAGAGCTTTAGGCGACACTTTAGCTAAGTTAAAATTCCGATCGAACCAAAATACGGACTTTTAGAACCCTCTCTGGTCATTTTTTCAAACCTGTGAATTTTCAGAATTAAAAATACGTAAAAAATTCAGCAGGCAAAATTAAGCAAACTGTGAAATACGAAGCCATGATCCGTACAAGCCGCCGCGGAACCGCGGCCATACCTTGCTTTGGCCGTGGCTCCGCGGCCGTACAGAGGCTTCAAAGCTTCTTATTTAGACAGTAATTCCTATAGCTGCTTGTATATTGTTTTAAGTATGTTTAATCTGATTCATGTGTTGATTATTCTGGGGATGGTTTTGGATTCAGTGATTCGATCGGAATTTTAATTTTGTGTTTTTTTCCGGGTAATTTAGAAAGTATTGAATTGTTCGAACGAGTATCATTTACTCACTTTTTCACGGGGTTTAAATCTTTCGGAAATACGTGCAAGTTTTGTGCTGGACCCTCTAGAAGACAACAAACCTTAACTCGATTATGTGACCGTCTTGAACTGCCTTTTGAACCTTAGGGTTTGAGGCAGTACGGCGTGCCACATGTGAGGCGTTGGCTTGACCCTTCTACGGCTGGACCGCTACTACTGTGTCACATACCGGGTTTTTTGAACTCCGCTCAAGTGTTGAGCTTTAGGGAATTTTGGGTATTTGATCATTCGTTCAAAAACTTTAATACTGTCTATTTATCTGGAATGTGATACAATATGTGGAATTCATATAGTTAGGCATGAAATACGAAGTATGTGATATTTCGCATTTACGATGTCTAAAGAGAATGTGGATTCCGAATATTGTAGTTTTACACTTTCTTTTCTGTGACCGTAAGTGTAGTATGTAGTGGTATTGCCGATCTTCGTTGCTATACATCGACGACGATCGGTGTATGCATACTTACTTACGTTGATGATATATGATATTATGTGTTGCTGAGATATGATGTGCAGGATTGTCACGATTGAATAGCCGGGGGTTTTATGTGAGATGAGAGTTTTATTTTTCATTCATGTAAAATTCAATTGTAATGTAATATTCTTTTATTTGGGGCACTTCCGGGTTGAGGTTGATGTCACCAGTGTTGTATATTATTTCCTTTTCCGCATTAGGATAGACCCAAGGAGGAGAGCATAAGTGACCGGGTTCTGGGGTTCAGTGGGAGGCCATCTCGAGGAGTCGAGACCGGGTCTCCTAAACTCCAGGATTGGTAGGGTCGCTTGCCGCTCTCGTAGGGGTCGAGGGGTGTGGGCTTGGCTATTCATCACGACTATGGAATCCGTATTTTCTATTGTTGGCTAAATACTAAATACGGACGTCCTAGTATATTCCACATTATATCTATTTTTTTGTTGTCTGTGTTCTGTGATATCTGAGACGAATCATATATTATATAAGAGATATATAGTAGATGTTGCTTATGTTTTACACCCGCGCTAGTCCCGTCCCGGTATGCCGTTAGTTAAGTAACCTAACGGTGCATAACGGAACATTGTGGCGAATGCGGATGGCATAAGCGTACGTGTTATTTTCGTTTCTTTTCTATGATTGGCTTAAGGACTTAAATGATGGGACTACATTAATATGATTAATGTAAATAAAATAAACCTAAAAAGATGTTGTAGAATCGGATATGAAAAACCACTCGGCTCTTTATGAAAAAGCTACATTTCAAAACTGCGGAGCTTAAGCCACTCCTTTTGAAAACCATTTGATTCTACAACGATATCAAGTTCAAAGCGTTAAAGATTTTCTTAAAAATCATCCACAACCCTCCGTCGTTTTTGGAAGTAGAGTACTTAGTATTCGTGCTACGTTTGTTGACCTTGGCCAAGGTGTAGTGTACGGTAGCTAAGTGATGTCTTCCTACAATGCATATGATGCAGATTAATTAGGACGGGCATATGACTTTGTTGACCTTAGGCAAGGGTCATGTGAACGGGTCTAATTAATCAAGAAATGACGGGTTGAACTTGACTAGTGCTTGTGATTTGTTGACCATAGCCAAGGTCATGAGTACTAGGGGTAAAAACCACATCGGGAATTTCAAGTGTTGAGATTTGCAATGAGATTGCATACCTTCCATATGATGGTTGGATCCCGATCCCACTGTGGGCAATAGTTGCTCCTAGGAGAGTTTTCCAGTTTACAATTAGCTAACTCATTAGGTGTCTAGAAAGGAGTTAACGGGTCTACGCCTCTGGGAAAATGAGGTTTGCTTTAATTATGTCCGTGCGAAAGCACGGGGAACCTCCCTCAAGTACCGACACTAGCCTAGCTGAACGGTTACCGAAGTTATAGACTGTAATTAATCCTGGCTAGTTTTCTTTTTAAGGTTTGAAAGAAAAACTTGATTAAAACAGTGGGAGACATCGATTAGACAAGATAATAACCAATCTGATCTTTGCAAGAGCTTTCGCTGAGTGTATTCTTTTCTCTCTCTTAATGGCAGATACCAATGACTCGACTCAAGCTTCTACTAGATAAAAACAAACTGAATGGGACCAATTATAAAGATTGGCTGAGCAATCTGAAAATAACCTTGACTTATGATAAAGTATCATATGTCCTCACGGCTTCAGCCCCGCCCGTCCCAGGTCCAAAATCCTCAGTTGCGGACAATGAAGTCCGCAAGACATGGGACACTGACTGTGCTACGGCCAAATGCCTCGTACTCGCGTTGATAGATAACACACATCAAAAGCAGCACGAGAATATGGACATTCAAGCCATATTTCTCCATACAAAGGAGTTGTATGGAGAGCAATCCCGCGTATTACGATACGAAGCATCAAAGAAATTGTTTCAGATGCGAATGGCCCCTGGCACATCAGTAGGAGACCATGTTCTGAAGATGATAGCTCTCATAGAAGAGCTTGAGGACCTCGGATGGACAATGGACAATGAACAATATACGGATATTATTCTGCAGTCCCTCCCCTCCACCTTTGCTCAATTCATAGTTAACTTCAACATGCACAACATGGAGAGGGAACTACCTGAACTGCTTAATATGTTAAGGAGTGCAGAGAGCACACTGAAATCAGTGAAAACTCCCGTTATGACTGTTGGACAATCTTCCTCTTCTCGCCCAAAGGTTAAGGCCAAAGGAAAGAAAAAGAACAAACCCACCAATCCTAAAGGTGGAATTAAAAAGGTGAAGGGAAAGGAAAAGTCCAAAGCTGGAGACTCGGGGAAAGGGGAATGTTTTCATTGCCACAAAACAGGACATTTGAAGCGCAACTGTACCGAGTACTTAAATCTCAAGAAGAAGCATGGGGATGCTTCCGCTTCAGGTGTGTTTGTGACAGAAAACTGTTTTTCAATAAAATCTGCTTCCTGGGTATTAGATACCGGTTCAGGTTCTCACATTTGCAATTCTATGCAGGGGCTGAGAAATAGCAAGGTTTTGAAGACAGGTGATCATACTCTCCGCGTTGGAAATGGTTCCAATGTACATACAGTCGCAGTGGGAGAGTATCACTTGGGGTTGCCATCTGGGTGTATATTGGTTTTGAACCAATGTTATTTTGTACCAAGTATGCTATGTAATATAATATCTGTTTCTTTGTTAGACAATGAAGGATATAACTTTATATTGCAGAAAAATGTTATGAACATTCACCTGAATCAAATGTTGGTTGGATATGGTACACTTAATAACGGGATATACGTCCTAAATCAACACACAGTTTTCAGCATACAACACACTAATAAAAGAAAACTTTTAGAAATAAATGAAGCTTTTCTTTGGCACTGTAGACTTGGTCATATTAACAAAACAAGACTAAACAAGTTACACAAAGATGGATATGTAAACCCTTTGAATATAAATCTTATGCGACTTGCCAGTCTTGTATCAAGGGTAAAATGACCAAAACTCCGTTTACCGGACACGGAGAAAGAGCTACCGAGCTCCTAGGACTCATACATAGTGATGTATGTGGGCCAATGTCTACACAGGCTAGAGGCGGTTTTGCTTACTTCATTACTTTCACTGACGATTTCTCTAGGTTCGGTCATGTGTTTTTATTAAAGCACAAGTCCGAAGCTTTCGAAAAATTCACTGAATATAAACAAGAAGTAGAAAAACAAACCGGCTTGAGTATCAAAATGCTTCGATCAGATCGAGGTAGGGAGTACCTCAGTACAGAATTTGCAAACTTCCTAAAAGAGAATGGGATTCTCTCTCAGCTCACTCCTCCTTACACACCACAGCACAATGGTGTGTCTAAACGACGGAATCGGACCCTATTAGATATGGTCTGTTCCATGATGAGTGATGCTGAGTTACCTGTCTCATTTTGGGGGCATGCATTGGAGACTGCAGCGTTTCTTTTGAACAGGGTTCCAACCAAAACCATGCCTACCACGCCATATGAGATATAGCATGGGAAGAGACCATCTCTTAAGAGAATTAAGATTTGGGATTGCCCGACCTATGTTAAAAAGCAGAATCTAGACAAACTTGAGACACGGTCAGTCATGTGTAACTTTGTGGGATATCTAAGGAACTCTTATGGATATCTATTCTACCACAAGGAGGAACAAAAGGTGTTTGTTTCTCAGCATGCCACATTCTTGGAAAAAGAGTTTTTCACGGATAAAGAAGATGGCAAAGTGGTGGATCTAGAAGAGGTTCTAGAGACACAAACTACAAATGACGACTTGGTTGAACAGGCTGTTGCAGTAGAAACTGAAGAACCTCGGCCACTCCGTAGGTCTGGTAGGACTTCTCGCCCACCGGAGAGGTACTACGGTTTCCTCATTGATTGTGACAGAGAAGACTGCATCATGGAAGATGATGACCCTACTAGTTTTCAGCAAGCTATCACGAGTGGAGACTCTGTGAAGTGGCTGGATGCCTTGAGATCCGAAATGGAGTCTATGTACACCAACAAAGTATAGACATTGGACGTTGTATCCCCTGGGGTAAAACTTATGGGGTGCAAATGGATCTTTAAAAGAAAGATCGGTCTAGATGGGCAGGTAGAGACCTATAAGGCAAGACTTGTGGCGAAGGGTTTTCGTCAAAGACCAGGTTTGGACTATGACGAGACTTTTTCACCCGTAGCCATGCTTAAATCCATTCGGATCCTACTTGCTATTGTTGCTCACTACGACTATGAAATCTGGCAGATGGACGTTAAAACGGCATTTCTAAATGGAGATTAGAAGAATGCGTTTATATGGATCAGCCGGAGGGCTTCATTGACAGTGGGAGCAGCGGGAAAGCATGTAGATTGCTTAAATCCATATATGGGTTAAAGCAGGAATCACGGAGTTGGAACATCTGTTTCGATGATGTTATCAAAGAGTTTGATTTCATCAAAAATCCAGATGAACCTTGTGTTTATAAGAAGGCTGTAGGAAGAGCTGTCACATTCCTCGTATTGTACGTGGATGACATTCTTCTGATAGGAAATGATATTCCTATGCTACAGTCGGTCAAAATTTTCTTATCACTAAGGTTCTCCATGAAGGACCTGGGTGATGCCACATACATTCTGGGCATTAGGATCTATAGGGATAGATCCAAGAAGTTATTGGGATTGTCCCAAACCAGGTACATCAACACCATCCTAAAAAGGTTTAGTATGGAAGACTCCAAGCAGGGTGCCTTACCCGCTTGCCATGGGGTCACTCTCTCCAAGGGCTCTTGCCCAAAGACCGATGAAGAGAGAGCTCGCATGAGCATTATACCCTATGCTTCGGCAGTAGGATCTATAATATATGCGATGTTATGTACATGCCCAGATGTAGCTTATGCACTTAATGTTGTAAGCAGGTATCAATCCATCCCAAGGGAGAATTACTGGATAGCTGTGAAGAACATTCTTAAGTACTTACGATGGACTAAAGAATTGTTCTTGGTGTATGGTAATGGAGATCTCCAAATGGAGGCCTTTACCGATTCGAGCTTCCAGAGCGATAAGGACAACAACAAATCTATCTCTGGGTTTGTATTTTCCCTCAATGGAGGGGCGGTAAGTTGGAAGAGTTCCAAATAGGATAACGTTGCAGACTCTACGATAGAGGCTGAGTACATTGCTGCGAATGATGCCACCAAGGAAGCCGTCTGGATGTGGAAGTTCGTCTCGGAGCTAGGAGTAGTTCCAACCATTATTGATCCAATACCATTGTATTGTGATAATAATGGGGCTATAGCATTAGCCAAGGAGCCCAGGTCCCATCAGCGATCCAGACACATCCTGAGGCGCTTTCATTTGATCCGGGAGATTGTTGATCGCCGCGAGATCGAGATTAAGAGAGTAGACACAAAGAATAAAGCCGCGGATCCACTCACCAAGGCCCTCCCTCAGCCGCAGCATTAGCGACTTTTTGAATTGTTGGGTATGAGATACGCCAATAACTGGCCTTAGTGCAAGTGGGAGATTGTTGGATATATGTATGCCCTAGAGGCTATTATATGATAGTGGATGTATTTATACATGTATATATATATTCAGTGTACATTCTTGCTCGACATGATAGTATGTTATCTGGTTCTTCTTTATCTGACATGTTGATTTGATCATGCTTTTATTCATTCACACATATTGATAAAGCCCTGAGGATATTGGCTTGACTACAGTGATTATGATAGAGATCATACTAGTGGGACATCTATAGTTTATAAGCATATCCAGAAATGTCCCTAGTCGTAGGTGTATCGAGACAGGGCATCGATATACCAGAGTAGACTAGCGTATATGATACTAGACCCATATGATGGGCGATAGATATTTCCACATTCATCGATGTTTGACATCGAGATCGTATACGGGTGCTCAGTGGTGACTGGGTACACTGGACGGACTCGCCGAGTACTCCTATATGGAATTATATCTATCGTCGGATAGCAGTTCTCAGGTGACACTGGTGCAGGTTAGTCTGTAGACCCGAGATCGTCATAGAGTCTTGTGTGTTCTCCCACTGTACTTTGATTACCACCCTACCACGGCTCTACTGAGTCGTGCAAACAGGTGGCCGTTGGGTACAGTCCCGAGACACACGAAGGCAATGAGCGATAGGAGGGGTTTCGTCTCTCCCGGTATTGGGAGTTGATGCTGTGCTATGCTTGACTGGTTATATCAGTAAGTCCCTGGCCAGGGCTGCTGAGATTTACTGATAAGTGTTATCAGTAGTTTCTCGATCTGTTATAGACCATTCATCGGCACGACTTATTGAGTTTTTGGGGTCGACGTTACCATCCCTAGACTCGATATGCAGCATATCCGACGAAGAGACCGGACTGTACGGTAGTGTTGCCGGTTGGCTCGACGGGAGTTGTAACAGGTTCGCTTGTTTTCTTCTGATCGCTCAATACCCGGGTGGCCGTTACGTTTAGCTGACCGCTTGCGGCTTGGGGGTGCTTGATATGATCATCGCCCACTGCCGGCGTATTGATGAGTCTTAGAGTCCCACAAAGGAGTTACCTAGTCCAGGCGAAAAGTTGTGGTGCGCATATGCGATATGCGCGTGGACCCGGTTAAAATGCGCGTATGAGATACCGTATATTAATCGGGCGGCTTGTTTTTGGTCGGGTCGTATGTGATATGACCGGGATGCTAAATCAAGTGTTCATTTATCATTTAACCATTATTTTCTCACTAGAAATCCTTTCTTGTCTTTATGCATGCATGTATGCATTCATTCTCATTCATGCACATAGGATGTCTATGCACACATACATGCATACATAAAGGTTATCATGGTTCATTATATAGTAGATGGTGGCAATATAAGACTCACACCTTTGTAAAATATTTATGGATATTATTTATTTGGAAAAGGATAATTGAAATGGAAATTGTTTCATGGTTTATTGCTTTGACCTTGCATTAACCCTTTAACTAACCATGATCTAATTTCTATGGCCATTTCTTTTCCAAACAAAATATCTAAGATATCTTACAACCATGGTTAAAGATGAGAGAGTGAAAATATATATTTTCATTTTTCTCATTTCTATTTGTTAGCTTATCATTATCTTTGAGCTTAGAAAGCCATCATCTTCTTCCTCCCTTCTCTCTTGCTCTCTAGTTCTTTCAAGTAAGCAAAACAGTAAATAAGTTAGGATTTTGAAGTGAGAAAACCAACCACAATATCATTCTACACTATTCTTGCCCACTTGTGAAGAGTGTTAGCTTCCATTTTCTTTTCTTGATCTTGTGAAGTTACAAGCTTGGACAAAGCGGACTCCGGGTGGATCATCGTGGACCTAGAGGAGTTCAAGCGGACCTTTTGCAACCCTCAAGTTGCCAAGGAGTCTAGCGTAGGGAGCTACAAAGGTTGTACTCTCAAAACCCTAGCTTTATCTACTTGTGATGATGTGCATGTTGTGAAACCCTAATTTTCTAGTGATAATTCTTTGTATGTTCACTTAGCACTTTAAAAGTTTAATTTTGAGACATGTGATGTTTCCAAACCCTTCATTAGGTGCTAGGTAAACCTAACACTTGGAAAACTATCTGTGGTGGACTCTAAAGACTCGTCAATAATCTGGCAGTGGGTTTAACCACAAGCACGTCAGTGGTACCAGCTGTACGTAACGGTTGCCCATATATTGACCGAAAGGGAAGCCGATGAGCAAACTCATCATGGAACCCTACTGAGCCTATCAGTGACAATATCCGTACAGTCCGGTCTGTTCGTCTATGAGAATCGCATATCGGGCCTAGTGGGCTGGTAACGTCAGACCCCCAATAGCGGTATAAGTCGTGTCGTAGGGTAGCCCTGAACACCCCGAGAAACTACTGGAATACCTACCAGTAATTCTCACCTGCCTTGGCCAAAACTTAGTGTAATGGCTCTCCTAGACACAGCACGATCTCACCCCCAATACCGGGAGAGACGAATCCCCTGCCGATCCGCTCACTGCCTCTATGTGGCTCGGGACTGTACCCAACTAAAACCTGTTTGCATGACTCCTTTGAGCCATGGTAGGGTAGTAATCTAAGCACAGTTGGAACTCACATGAGACAAACGACGACCTCAGGTCGATGAACTAACCTGTACACATGTGACCAGGGAACTGCTATCTGACGCTGGGTATAGTACCAACTAGCAGGTTCCCGGCGAGTCCTGTCCGTTGCACTCATAACCCAATGAGCACCTATATACATATTAGGTGAACCAACTTACACCAATGGCTTATGAAACCGGCCACCGCCCCTCGTCGGGGTCTCGACTGTATACACTAGTCTACTCCGGAGTATCGATGCCCTGTCTCGAAACTCCCACGACTAGGGACCACTTTTAAGGATGCGCTTATAGACTACCCAACTCTGAAGTATATGATCGCCATCATACTGTTGGTAGTCAAGAAAGAATCCTAGGGGCTCTATCAACGTGCAATAGTGATCTGTAATGTCACCTAAAGCAGTACACGATGATAAAGATATGACACGACCCGAAGGAGCACGTGACTGGCCCTTGAACCATATGAAGTCTATAGGACTCCATCTGATCCAAATAAGCCGAAAGTGCAGAAATCTAAAACCATTTAAGGATAAATAAACAACAAGCAATACGCTATACAACGCCGAAAGGCGAGGATCAAAATTTAAAAGAAACCCAGATAAGCATGAAAACAGCAACACTACTTAAGCGCGACTCTAAGGTCGAAATAATACATCACTAGTGTCTGAGTCTGAAACAATATACAAGGCTTTGGTTGATGGAATTTCTAGATACAAAGAATAACACAAGTACAACGGCGGGTCTGATAGAAGGAACCCACCTGCCAAGCAAATCACCCGCAAGGAAAGCAGTGTGCCAGAAATGCCGCTATGGAACCTGTACGGCAAGCCCTGCAATAACTGTGGCACAACGGGGGTGTGTTGCCAACTCGTGAATAGAAATATCTACAAGCAGAAATCGAAAGCAAGACATAATCCTAGGTCAACAATCAGTAATATAACCACAAGAGTACATCTGAAGTATGATAAGGTGGTAAGGTAACATCTAAATATGTATGTAGTGCCAGGTACTCAGGTAATAACATGTCATCAGTATAAGGTATGTCTGCATGAAGTAAATATGATGAAGTATCAAAGGATATCAATACACATATATTAGCGTCCCATACCACTAATATTAGTGTAAGGGTATATATAACAGCGCCCTCATACCCTGTTATATATACAAATGAAGTATGATCATTGTAAATCCAGTCTGTATGTGATCAAGTCTGTAAAAACGTGGAACCCGTCCACCCGTCACCCAATGACATTAAGCATCATGCATTTAAATGTCATAAAGCATATGCATGGAAAATATGAGGATAAACCAAAAGCATGGAACCTGAGTGATAAGCATCGGCACGTAAATCCTCACATACCGGGCATCCGTCAGTCCGGGTCAGCCCACTCTCTCAATATATCGGGCATCCGTCAGTCCGGGTCAGCCCTCTCACAATATATCGGGCATCCGTCAGTCCGGGTCAGCCCTCTCACAATATATCGGGCATCCGTCAGTCCGGGTCAGCCCTCTCACAATATATCGGGCATCCGTCAGTCCGGGTCAGCCCTCTCACAATATATCGGGCATCCGTCAGTCCGGGTCAGCCCTCTCACAATATATCGGGCATCCGTCAGTCCGGGTCAGCCCTCTCACAATATATCGGGCATCCGTCAGTCCGGGTCAGCCCTCTCATAATATCAGGAATATCATAGAAACAACCTATCTCAATGCGCAAATCAGAAAGCAAGATGCATGCGACAATATAAGTGAAATGCAAGTGACAATATAAGTGAAATACAAGTGACAATATATCCTGCAGCATGGAATAATAGTATGCGCATATAAACATCTTACGGTTCCCAAATCCCTAATCAGTCAGAATCCTCTATGATTGTGTACAAGTATAAGTGTACAATATGCCATGCAAGAATCATGTCCTGATGCAACAGTACTACAGCGTAGTGGCATGGCAATTATCGATGATGAAGTGTGTGAGCCGGCAATAATATACGCATCATCAATAATGGTGCTGGTGTCCCAACAGCATGATAGTAATATAGCAATAAACATATGCAAGCAATGCGAATAGCATGAATATGCGAAAATCAAATAATCAACACCACAGTGAAGAATCTACTATGCTAACTGCAGATCTAAGTATCAGGTCAATCAGGAGGGGTAAGGAAACCACCTAAATTTGAGTCGATATATATATAGATATATAGTCGGTGATCCCGCCTCAACAACATATCGTAGGACATCCTCGAGTTATGAGTGAGGATCTATCATCAATATCGACTCGTACGGTAAATCATCGTACGGCATCCCAATAGCTGGGTACGGGTCAACATCTCACTATCTCATCACATAACAGGTATCACTATTATCAGATCATATAATCTGGGGTACTACTCTATGTCTAGTACAAATCGATACCATCAATAAAGTATGCATGCGGGGGTGAACACACATCCCAGTTCCGCAAGAATCACAAGTCATATCCCAAATATGAATCATAGCAAATCACCGATCTCACGGCACAAAGCCCACATCATCGACTCATCTCCAAAGTCACCCCATATCATCAAAACACAGTGCAAGTAAAATGAACATGCAAGGTTGTGCATGCTGGTGTACCTCTATCCTAGAGCTCGCAACTAGGAACTACGCTAGTTATTTCTATCTCTAACAAACTATAACACACTACAACTATCACGTAAATAAACTACATAGTATACTATCTACGGACTGCGGGGGTGCTATACGCCATCCACCCGATTTCCCCCGGTAGATATAATCTACTCACCTTGCATCATCATTTGCGGACATCACCATGCATTTTCCTATCGTCCCGAAGTTTTCATGGGTACCTACACATCAAGGTGTCGTAGATGCGCATTAAAACCAAATCCAAGCTAAAACGGCACATGAAATCCAAAACGATACGATAAGGGGCCTATAGGTTAGAACCCATGGCACGCCTTCAAAACCATCAACAAATCCCCTATATCGTCGTATAAACGCCAAATAGTCGAGGCAAAACACAATCCACAATTACAGAATCAAAAATACGGAATACTGAAACACGAATCCAAAACAGCAACTTAGGAAATATGTCCCAGATTTCACCCTAGGTCACTTTATACAAATCTATATATACCAGGGGTCTAACATGAACATGTAGGAGCTACAGAACCAATACGAGCCATGATGGTGGGACCCAGGCCGCAATTTGCGGCCAAATGGGGAAAATTGGCGGCAGGGTAAGGGAGTTAGGGGCTGGGGTCTTGGTGGTAGCTTCCTGGGTGCCTGCACATACTACTGTCCAATCAATTTTATTTTAGGGTGTCTCGGGTGATAGCAGATTCAATATACTCATTACAGATTGCACAAATTTTCCGATATCGGTTTCTAAAATCCGTATTCTGGTTTTTGGCTTCAGGTTAGGGTCTCAATTCATACACTAGGGTGTTTATATAACCTCAACTGAGCTCAATTTCACAATACAACAGAAGTTTCCCTCAAACCCTAACTAGGTTTTCTTTAACTCCACAAAATCAACAATATCGATTCTAAACTAAACATGGGGTATAAGTAATGCTTAAACCAAGCTAATGATCCAGAAAATACCTCATTTGGCAACTCAAGAATTTTCTTGAGTTGCCCCTAGTGTCCAAAATCCATGCTTTCTTGGTCCATCGGGTAGGTCTTGAGCTTGTGCATCTTTTTAGTGAAATGAGTGTGTGGTTTTTGTATAGTTTTAGAGGTGTTTTTGGAGCTTTGAAGAGGGGAGGGGATGAGATGCAGGAGCAGCAGCAGAAGAAGAGAGAAGAGGAAGGGAAATGAGGGAGAAATGGCTAAGTCCTTTTTGTCAATGGTGCCCCATGCTTCTATTTCACACCAACCCCCATTTCTTTAATCTTTTCTCTTTTCTTTTCCTTTTCTTTTCTCTCAATATCCTTCTCACATAAATAGTAACCCCAAAACAAACCATGGCAATAAAAATGTAACACAAGTGTGAAAAAGCGATATGTGCATGTTTTGCACAAAATTGCCAAAAATCCGATTAGCGATTTTTAATCGCGATTAGCACTAATAAAGCATATAACTAGTCAATTAAACTTAGAAATGGCATAATTCTTTAATTTACCCTATTTTAGAATTTTCCATAATTTTTTCTAACATTTTTCCTATTTATTTGTATTTACTAATACCAAAATATTAAAATATTCAATAAAATAATATTAAATTATGAATTTCCCAAAAATAATATTT
Source organism: Agapanthus africanus (assembly GCA_030015575.1). Lineage (NCBI taxonomy): Eukaryota > Viridiplantae > Streptophyta > Magnoliopsida > Asparagales > Amaryllidaceae > Agapanthus > Agapanthus africanus. Next base: position 166,414,598 of record JASDDO010000010.1, read on the forward strand.
TTATTATTTCGAAATGTTACAATCTACCCCCCTTAAATAAATTCGGTCCCCGAATTTAAATTTAAGCCCCCAACTACAAAAACATTCAGTCAAAATCCAAGTTGTCGGATACGTGATAATCGAATCACAAAATCACCAATCGTCAATACCTTCGTCGGTAGTCCCTCCTTCAAAGTCAAGAAGGTGTCAGTGCATCCAATGCTAGCAGCGCAAGATATCTACTTGCCTCCTGCCCACGATCTCGCGTCCTCTGCCTCTGAGTCCTTATCTTATCTGCGGATTACCTATCTCGAAATCATTCGGCTCATCGGCCTTGTCAGGTATGCTAACAGGGACGATTCCGTTCTGGCACTTCTCTGGTCATCTATCGGTCAATCCTCACGACCACTCATAAGCAACATGTCACTGGCGTCGGCCTCTGGCTCTCTGAATGCACATCACACATCTGATCCTGGGTGCAAGCATCATTGCAGCAGTATCCTGGAAGGAATCCTGCTTAGGGTCTCTTCCAATCATGCCTATGCCGATCTGTACGGAGGCTGGTACTCTTGCATAATCTCTTCTTGCTCGATGGACATCTGTGTCCTCAACACAACATTTCTCGGAATCTGGTTGCATCCCAACACCTCTGTAAGCATGTCTGACCTCTGGCCTCGACGGGAAGTAATGACTGCTCGTCAGCGGCTCGCAGGAACATCTTGTCCGTTTGTCTGTATTCCCGTCCACTTCGACGTCACGGCATGCTATCTACGCACTGCACTGTTCTCAGCCACGGTCAAACCGAAGTCTCTCGCACGGACTCGAAATCGCGTACTCTGTAGCTTCACCATTCTATAGAAGATGTCTGGCCGAACAGGTCCTCGGGAACGCGTCCCAACCATCGGAGGAATACTCACTACTCATCCGTCCTTGATCAATTCGCAATGCATCAGGGTAAGTTCTTTCATCCGAACCTGGTCGACTACCTCGTCGACGATGCCAAACTCTGGCCTGCTGGGTGTGCGTAATATGACCACTCCTGGGTCTAGGTCTTCTCGTATAGTATTCCAGAAAGGTCCTATCGAGGTCTCTCTCAACTCTCATTCATGCCGAATTGCCCAGAAGTCATCATCCATTGCTGAAGCAAATTCTTGTTCCGGAATAGCTGCATACTCGTCGCAACCCCTTATGGAAGGTATGTCCATATTCAACGCCTCTGCGTGCGTATCGCATCTCTGATGTCAGCGAAGTGGGACGTCATCGCGTCGAAATCTCTTGTGAACTCTTACTTCACTCTGCTTCAATGTCGACTGATTTGGACTCGTTTCATCGTGGCTGCACGGACTGCGCTCTAACGGCTATCCTCATATCTGGAGTCTCCCCAGCAGTATGTCCTATCACATGATATCCGAATGATGTTGAATCATCCGACCGAATCATCCGACCCTCATAATCCCCCAAGAGATCAACATCTTGGGTACAGTTTAATAGCATCGAGTACATGCCACAGCGTCGGTGGTCCAGCCGTAGAAGGGCAAACCCAAGCCTCACTAATGGCGCCGCGGAACTGCCGCAAACCTTAAGGTTCAAAGGCTTCCACACGGTCATTAAGTCGAGTTAGGGTTTCATTCTTCTAGAGGGTCCATAGAATCACCTGCATGTCTTTCCGTACACTTTAAACTTGGAAAATGGGCTTCTGACATTCGATCGTTTCTATCGACTCTCAACGAACCTGCATGGAGTCGTCTCTAGCTGGAAACAATCTATCTGATGACCTCGCCTCCGTAAACGAACGAACCAAATGTCCTAGTCATTCTTCCTCAGGTGACTAGCGACTCGCTACCATCTCTCTAAGTATATGCTCATGCTGCAGTAGCTCCAACCATCTGGACGATATCCCGTCATTTGCAGCAACAACTGGCTCATTCGCCCGTACGCCGAACAGCGCCTCGATCCTCCAGGAAAGGCGACACATTGGCGGCCATCTCTGAATCGGTCTGCTCTAGATCTGAGTAAGACTCTCCACACTGGAAATCTTCAACTCAACTGGGCCCGCTCCGGCGCATAAATCGGACGAATCTCCTTCGTCTCTCAAATCGGGTAGACAAGCTATCATCTGTCTCATATCCGCCTAGAAGCTCTGATAATCTCAGCTCGTAAGCTCCGGAAGCGACATCCTGTCAATCTCAGCAACAGCTGGTCCATCTGTCTGCACGGTAGGCGACATCATAATCTCTGAGGTATGCTGTACATCATCAGTCCTCTCTCAACTGGCAGCTCTAACACTGCCCCGATCATCCGGTGCAAAACCAAGCACTCGCCTCAACTAGAGGTCACAATCACCAATACTAACTCGAGACGTTCCCATGTCACCAGAAAACACAACGGTCGGCCCTCGTACCAGACGAGCTCACCCTGACCGTAACCCTAGCAGCAGCCCAAACTGCGCTCAAACATGGTGACAGGAACCTCAATCGAGTATCGAAGAGAGCAGATCAATGGCAAGAAAGAGAACAATAGATCCAGAGTGGATACATGATCATAGGAAGGAACAGCATCAATGGAGGTATGGTCATGAAACTAATAGAATCGGGGATCTCAAATGGATGTATAATCATGGATGTAAAGAGAATCACTGATCTCGAAAATATGTACATCCTAAGGTTCCTTAAGCGGAGTGGCGTGTCGTAATTATGCCGCGGAACATACCAACGGTACGTCACTCTACTTTAGTCACCTATTCCATCAACCAAGGGTCATCCTAATACGACGAAAGTTCGGGTCTAATACCCCCTCGACTAAGTCTAAGTTCCGTAAGGTCAAGCCTAAGTTCCGTATATATATATATATATATATATAACGCCCTAGGCTCCACATAGTCAAACTTAGACTCGAACCAAGGTCAACCTTGCGCTCTGATACCAACTTTGTCACGACCCGAAGGAGCACGTGATTGGCCCTTGAACCATATGAAGTCTATAGGACTCCATCTGATCCAAGTAAGCCGAAAGCCCAGAAATCTAAAACCATTTAAGGATAAATAAACAACAAGCAATACACTATACAACGACGAAAGGCGAGGATCAAAATTTAAAAGAAACCCAGATAAGCATGAAAACAACAACACTACTTAAGCGCGACTCTAAGGTCGAAATAATACATCACTAGTGTCTGAGTCTGAAACAATATACAAGTCTTTGGTTGATGGAATTTCTAGATACAAAGAATAACACAAGTACAACGGCGGGTCTGATAGAAGGAACCCACCTGCCAAGCAAATCACCCGCAAGGAAAGCAGTGTGCCAGAAATGCCGCTATGGAACCTGTACGGCAAGCCCTGCAATAACTGTGGCACAACGGGGGTGAGTTGCCAACTCGTGAATAGAAATATCTACAAGCAGAAATCAAAAGCAAGACATAATCCTAGGTCAACAATCAGTAATATAATCACAAGAGTACATCTGAAGTATGATAAGGTGGTAAGGTAACATCTAAATATGTATGTAGTGCCAGGTACTCAGGTAATAACATGTCATCAGTATAAGGTATGTCTGCATGAAGTAAATATGATGAAGTATCAAAGGATATCAATACACATATATTAGCATCCCATACCACTAATATTGGTGTAAGGGTATATATAACAGGGCCCTCATACCCTGTTATATATACAAATGAAGTATGATCAATGTAAATCCAGTCTGTATGTGATCAAGTCTGTAAAAACGTGGAACCCGTCCACCCGTCAACCAATGACATTAAGCATCATGCATGTAAATGTCATAAAGCATATGCATGGAAAATATGAGGATAAACCAAAAGCATGGAACCTGAGTGCCTAGCATCGGCACGTAAATCCTCACATACCGGGCATCCGTCAGTCCGGGTCAGCCCACTCTCTCAATATATCGGGCATCCGTCAGTCCGGGTCAGCCCTCTCACAATATATCGGGCATCCGTCGGTCCGGGTCAGCCCTCTCACAATATATCGGGCATCCGTCGGTCTTGGTCAGCCCTCTCACAATATATCGGGCATCCGTCAGTCCGGGTCAGCCCTCTCACAATATATCGGGCATCCGTCAGTCCGGGTCAGCCCTCTCACAATATATCGGGCATCCGTCAGTCCGGGTCAGCCCTCTCACAATATCAGGAATATCATAGAAACAACCTATCTCAATGCGCAAATCAGAAAGCAAGATGCATGCGACAATATAAGTGAAATGCAAGTAACAATATATCCTGCAGCATGGAATAATAGTATGCGCATATAAACATCTTACGGTTCCCAAATCCCTAATCAGTCAGAATCCTCTATGATTGTGTACAGGTATAAGTGTACAATATGCCATGCAAGAATCATGTCCTGATGCAACAGTACTACAGTGTAGTGGCATGGCAATTATCGATGATGAAGTGTGTGAGCCGGCAATAATATACGTATCATCGATAATGGTGCTAGTGTCCCAACAGCATGATAGTAATATAGCAATAAACATATGCAAGCAATGCGAATAGCATGAATATGCGGAAATCAAATAATCAACACCACAGTGAAGAATCTACTATGCTAACTGCAGATCTAAGTATCAGGTCAATCAGGAGCGGTAAGGAAACCACCTAAATCTGAGTCGATATATATATAGATATATAGTCGGTGATCCCGCCTCAACAACATATCGTAGGACATCCTTGAGTTATGAGTGCGGATCTATCATCAATATCGACTCGTACGGTAAATCATCGTACGACATCCCAATAGCTGGGTACGGGTCAACATCTCACTATCTCATCACATAACAGGTATCCCTATTATCAGATCATATAATCTGGGGTACTACTCTATGTCTAGTACAAATCGATACCATCAATAATGTATGCATGCGGGGGTGAACACACATCCCAGGCCCGCAAGAATCACAAGTCATATCCCAAATATGAATCATAGCAAATCACCGATCTCGCGGCACAAAGCCCACATCATCGACTCATCTCCAAAGTCACCCCATATCATCAAAACATAGTGCAAGTATAATGAACATGCAAGGTTGTGCATGCTGGTGTACCTCTATCCTAGAGCTCGCAACTAGGAACTACGCTAGTTATTTCTATCTCTAACAAACCATAACACACTACTACTATCACGTAAATAAACTACATAGTATACTATCTACGGACTGCGGGGGTGCTATACGCCATCCACCCGATTTCCCCCTGTAGATATAATCTACTCACCTTGCATCATCATTTGCGGACATCACCATGCATTTGCCTGTCATCCCGAAGTCTTCATGGGTACCTACACATCAAGGTGTCGTATATGCGCATTAAAACCAAATCCAAGCTAAAACGGCACATGAAATCTAAAACGATACGATAAGGGGCCTATAGGTTAGAACCCATGGCACGCCTTCAAAACCATCAACAAATCCTCTATATCGTCGTATAAACGCCAAATAGTCGAGGCAAAACACAATCCACAATTGCAGAATAAAAAATACGGAATACGGAAACACGAATCCAAAACAGCAACTTAGGAAATATGTCCCAGATTTCACCCTAGGTCACTTTATACAAATCTATATATACCAGGGGTCTAACATGAACATGTAGGAGCTACAGAACCAATACGAGCCAAGATGGTGGGACCCAGGCCGCAATTTATGGCCAAATGGGGAAAATTGGCGGCCGGGTAAGGGAGTTAGGGGCTGGGGTCTTGGTGGTAGCTTCCTGGGTGCCTGCACATACTACTGTCCAATCAATTTTATTTTAGGGTGTCTCGGGTGATAGCAGATTCAATATACTCATTACAGATTGCACAAATTTTCTGATATCGGTTTCTAAAATCCGTATTCTGGTTTTTGGCTTCAGGTTAGGGTCTCAATTCATATACTAGGGTGTTTATATAACCTCAACTGAGCTCAATTTCACAATACAACACAAGTTTCCCTCAAACCCTAACTAGGTTTTCTTTAACTCCACAAAATCAACAATATCGATTCTAAACTAAACATGGGGTATAAGTAATGCATAAACCAAGCTAATGATCCAGAAAATACCTCATTTGGCAACTCAAGAATTTTCTTGAGTTGCCCCCAGTGGCCAAAATCCATGCTTTCTTGGTCCATCGGGTAGGTCTTGAGCTTGTGCATCTTTTTAGTGAAATGAGTGTGTGGTTTTTGTGTAGTTTTAGAGGTGTTTTTGGAGCTTTGAAGAGGGGAGGGGATGAGGTGCAGGAGCAGCAGCAGAAGAAGAGAGAAGAGGGAGGGAAATGAGGGAGAAATGGCTAAGTCCTTTTTGTCAATGGTGCCCTATGCTTCTATTTCTCACCAACCCCCATTTCTTTAATCTTTTCTCTTTTCTTTTCCTTTTCTTTTCTCTCAATATCCTTCTCACATAAATAGTAACCCCAAAACAAACCATGGCAATAAAAATGTAACACAAGTGTGAAAAAGCGATATGTGCATGTTTTGCACAAAATTGCCAAAAATCCGATTAGCGATTTTTAATCGCGATTAGCACTAATTAAGCATATAACTAGTCAATTAAACTTAGAAATGGCATAATTCTTTAATTTACCCTATTTTATAATTTTCCATAATTTTTTCTAACATTTTTCTTATTTATTTGTATTTACTAATACCAAAATATTAAAATATTCAATAAAATAATATTAAATTATGAATTTCCCAAAAATAATATTTTTATTATTTCGAAATGTTACAAGATAAACCAGACAGCATACTATCATCTCGAGTAAGACTGTCATGCCGGTATAGGTTCTCCCTCAATCATTGCAATCACGTACCTGCGATCCAATAATTGATTTTGAGGGCACTATATCCAACAATCTCCCACTTGCACTTAAGGCCAATTATTGTGATGTCGTATACTCACAGCCCTTGTGATACCGAACATCCAACTACTCTACTAATCAGTTTCACAAAGCCCGTTTGTAAAACTATTGTGTTCGAGAAATAGCTTCAGTGAGTGGATCTGCCCTGATGTTTCTTTCTATGTCTCTCTTTATCTCATGTTCGCGGCAAAATCCATCTCCCGAATTGAGTAATACATGTCTTAGAATATGTCTGGATATCTGATGGGACCTAGTTCATAAATGAACTCCAAATCTAAACTTCTTACACTGTATCGTCAACTGAACCTAATCAGTATCCTGCACCATGACTCCCACAGTATCCACTTGGACCGCCTGTCCAAACTACTGCCCCTCGTCAAAGGGAAAACTATAACTCTGACAATCACTCTGTCATCTATGTCACCTTGGAAGCCTGGAATGGTAACCTTCTCCCGAAAGAGGCCGCCGTTACCAAATTCCTAGAACATCCACTTATGTTCTAAAACTGCTACCGAATATTTCTCAGGATTGGATTAATATCAACTTATTGCATCTAGTGCAAAAACAACATCTAGTGTGGTACTTGACATCTCATGATTGACTCAATTGCCTAAGCAAGTGATATGTCAATCATGCAAATCCCTCTCCCCTTTAGTCTGTAAGACACCTTTAGAGAGGGTGACTCCATCACCTGCAGGTACACCACCATGCCAGGAGTCATCTATTCTAAAACACCTTTAGAATAATGTCTAAGTATCCCGATTGGGAAACTACCCAAATCTAGATCTAAAACCATAGGTCTAGTAACCATAATGCCAGATATTATATCCATATCCTATGTGGAGAAACAACTGTGTGGCAACCGCAGTATAACCGATCGTAGTATAGGAATTTTACTTCCTACTCTGTGTATGTCATCTAAATACCAGGGCATCACACCCTACTACCTTCTTAACAGATCCATCCCCTATTCTGATGAAGTCAAACCCATGACTGTCACATCAAAAATAGATGATCTATCTCCGCTATATCTGCTTTAATATATAAATAGACATAAGCTACTTATCCACTATACTTCCGCTGCTCCCACTGACGACAACACCCCTCTAGTAGAGTCATATACACGTGCACTTCTAAAACTAGTTTAGAACAACGCTATACGCATCATCCTTCCGGGTCTCATAGTCTGGAACAGCAGTAATGGCAAGTCTGGGTAAACAAGAATGTAACATTTTGAAAATTTTTAGAAAAATAAATAAATTTAAGTATCTAAATAATAAAATGTTAATTAAAAAAGTTATTAAAACCAAAAAGAACATTTTCATAAGTAGTATATGAAACAAATAAAAAATTTAAATTTAGTTTATAACATTAGTAAATTTTAAGGGTTTAATTTAGCTTCATTTATAAGAAAAAGGGTGTTTATATTATAACATAGATGATGATGGGTTTTGGTGAAAAGATTAGGTAATTGTGGAAATATGAAATTGATGAGGGTTTATGTGTAAAAAGGGTAGGACTTGGTTAAGGTTAACTTGAACCCTTGGTGTATCATATCATCATGAAGACACCTCCTTCTTGCATGGAAATACCACCCCTTTCATGCTCACACCCCCTTCTTCCTCTCATGCCACCTCCACCTCTCCATCCACACCTCATGCTTTCTCTACAAACCTCCTCACTTCATTTTCACATATCACTTAGAATTTCAGTAGCTATCCCAACTGAAAACAATTCATTCTTCAGCCCAAAATCAAGAAACTCATAAGTATTCTTAAATCCAAGTGAAAATATCTAAGTCCCTTCATCAACTTGTGCACATCATCAAGCTTGATCTATTACCAATCCTAGATGGTTCAACATACAAATTAAGAGCTGGGGTTCTACTATACACAAATATCCATAAGTATATCTTCCTCTCCTTTCAAATTATTCAGTTTTGTTCAATTCAGTTTTTGTTTGAAATTGGATATCGTATTTTGATAAGTTGAGTCTCTGTTAGAATCTACTCTAGTTTAAATGATAAACAGACTGATCAAACAATACCTGGACCTTATAATCTAGACCAAGAATTAACTATAAGAAAAAGAACCCCAGTGCTCGGATTTTGGCCGGCGACCATCAAGGAAAATCCGATCTCGCCGGATTTGTAGAGGAATTGGGTGTTTTGGGTTTTTGGGGTATATCTTTATAGATGTTTAGGTATATTTGGTATTGCTTAAATAAGTTAAATGTTCAGTAGGTTAGATTTGTAAGCTAATATCAGATTGGGGTGAAATTCTGTATACGATACGTAGCATGTTTAGTTGTGCAGCATCTTAAACTAGGTTTTTGTGATAATTTAACCGCTGAAAGAGAATCTGGATCTAATAAGTATAGTCACTAGAAAAACTAGCAAGATCAAAAGTATAATGAGCAAACTAGAAGACTACACTTAAAACCAGAGCCCAAACTCACCACAAAAATCCGGCGACCCACCTTAAAATTCCGGCGACGCCGGCCATTGCTTAGCTTTTGGTGTTGGTTCTTCTTCTGTAGCTTTGAGTTGGTATTTTACAAGTCTCTGTATTGTTTGTGTTTTCTAAATACTTACACAATAAAATCTGGGAACGTATTAGAAATGGTTTATCAAATTTCAGATATTTACGATACGGAATTTCGTATTTTGATATTGCAGTTGAACCGTTGACGTTTATACCTTAACGATAGAATTATATTGATGTTTTTGGGTTAAGTGTGCTGTAGGTTCTAACCTACAGGCGTTTAGCTTGTTGTTTTGGTTTTAAATATGATATTTACTTCTATGCGATTTAAATACGAATATAGGTACGATTCGAGGATTCCGAGATGGAGTTGGCGATGTAGCAGCGTAGATTCAGCGAGCTTCTATGTTGGTGAGTAGATTTACATCTACTGGGGAAGTCGGGTGGATGGCGTATAGCACCCCCGAAACCTTATAAATAGTATTATGATTCTAGTTAGTATAGTAGTTATTCAAGATATTGATATAGTATCGCATCTTATATGTCCTTCATTTGCATAGAGTTCATATATTGTTTTAAGTGAGACAGGTACATGATGTTGGATCCGTACGACATGGGTATGATTTGATGAGTTTGTATGAAGGATCATGCCGTACTTAAGATGATATGGATATAGCGATATGATGAGCTATAATACAAGGATTTATACGTATTGGAAATGATGAATTTGTATGCCGAATAATGGCCGACTCGTAAAGTTAGGTTATATTCTGTTTTAGGATGTAATACTTGTATGAGCTATATATTCTTTTAAAAACCACGGTTCATTTTCTTTTAAATAAACTACCAGGATGCGTGCCAGTTTCTAAAACAAATATCTATTTTAAATCTAGGGCAGCTTTCTTATTTCAAACTTAACATTTCGATCATTTCTAAAGATAATGGTATAGCTCATAGCAAGTAATTACAATGCTTACGTTTATATTACTTTACGTGTTTGCATTATATTATCCATATTATACGTTTCTGCATTACGCATGCTCTGATAGAACACGGCACAAATACCAATGAGTACTTTGCTGCACAAGCACGTAAATATATGTTACACTACACCTCATTGGTACTTCCATGTCACTTTAGAACCGTTCTGTTATATATGTGTTAAAATAAATAGGTTACACCATAGAACACTTGCACAAATACTAATGATTGCCATGTTGCACAAGAATAGACGCGCATGCTACACTACACATCATTAGTAGTACCATGACACGGTAGAATTGAAATCATTATGTTTATGTGATGTAATTACACAGTCTTCTTTATTCCTATTGTAAATTACGCATATTAGTACTATAGATGCTTTATTTGATCCTTATGGATTTTCTGGATATTTTACTCCTGATGATATATTGGTGGTACGGGACACTGTTATATATGTATATATATAATATATCATCAATACAATTTATGTAAGTTCTTATTCCTCATTTGGTATTTTTATATGATGAGAAAACGTCCACCATGAGATTTGTGTTTTCTGATTATGATTCCGAACCGAGTGGGGGAGCTATACGGTTTCGGATTTGTTATTATCCGGACTGAGTGAGGGAGATATACAGTCGGATACATAGTAGACCCGGATCGAGACCGAGGGGAAAGATAACCGCATTGAGGCGGGGGAGCCTAGCGAGGATACTCGATTCCGGAGATAGAGAAACGAGCAAGGCAGATATCCAGGGATACTGACCGGGGTTCGAGAGATTAGCACGGCAGATATCCAGGGGATACTAGCTGGGTTCGATTTGGCACGGCGGATATCTAGGGGATACTGATCGTGGCCAGGGATACCGGGTGGCGATCATCTGTTGAGATGGTGTCGACGATATCTGCAGTTACGTGTCGATGCTGGACATGAGAGATTTCGGATTTCGATGTCGATGCGGACATCTATATATATATATATTGATATGATCATTATCATGAGGTACACAGTTAGATATTGTTTATTGGATTCCACCAGGACTGATCCGGAGGACAGTACCTGCATATATTTGTTCAGACATTCATAGACAAAAAGGGAATTCTAATACGGATTATAGATTCTTGATTTTGACTCATATGACATTGAGATATTATACTTGGGATTGCATGATAGTTAGTATTGAACATATGCATATCATATAGTACATCGGTACAGATTATGATAGTACTGTACTTATGACCTAGGTATCGTTATGCATTTCGATTTCTACCTTTAGATGTACTTTTATTCACTGAGTTGGCAACTCATCCCCGTTGTGCCACAGTTTCTTGCAAGTTTCACCGCTTGGATTATCAGCGGCTTAGGCACATATTCATTTGGTGATTGATTGGTAAGTGAGTCATTATTGTATCATACTCACTCTTGATTATTCATAGATTCTTGTATCTAGTGGAAACTCCATCAACTTAGAAGTGGTATATTATGGACATAGAAGCATGACTTAGAGTATATGTGTGGTGATGTCGTACTCTTTGAAGTCGATTTCTGATTTAGATTGTTGGTTGCTCCATTGTTTCGACGTGGAGACTAGCTTCCGTTGAGATGCTATTTTTTTATTATGTGGTATCAGGTTTTACAAAGATGTAGAGGAGGTGATGTCAAGTTTCACAACGTCATAGATGTTTTTCAACATACTTAGTTAAATTTTAATGTTATTTTAAACTAATTTTATCGGATGATCATTTTAATCCTCACCTCCAATATTTTCAAAAAGGGTTTAGATTCCGGGTTTCGGCTTACTTGAACCGCGTCGACGTCTTTAGATTTCACGTGTTTTAAGTGCCGGTCACGGGCCACATTTGGGTCGTGACAAAGTTGTTATCAGAGCGTTTTGTTTAACCTTTGTTTGAGTCTAGGTTGGCTATATGGGATCTAGGCATGTACTTTTATTACCTGGATTGACCTTATAGGACTTAGACTTGACTTTGGGGGTCTTATACCCGAACTTTCGTTATATATGATGACCTTGTTGATCGAGTAGGTACTATGTAGAGTGACGTACCGTACATATGTTCCGCGGAATATTTACGATATGATACTCCGCCTAAGTTACCTTAGTTTTCATATATTGAGATCTTCGTTCTATTCCTTCCGTGGATCTATCTTCATCGGTGCATGTTGATTGCCTCGGTCACCATGTTTATGAGTGCCGAGAAGGCTGCAGTTAGAGATACGGTCTGAGCAGACTTGTCTGGGACAAGGACTGACCGGGGTGACTTTCCGATGATATAGAGACACGTCGTTTATTTATATTTGATCGAGTTCTAATAGTGGAGCGAGTTTCTACGGGATCCGCACCAGATGGTAGAGTCATTACTAGAGATCAGTCAGACTTGAGACGTGATGTTTTCCCCTCTCTGAAGGTCATGGTGTTATGTACTGTTCAGGCAGCGGTACCAATCATTGCTAACATTATCGAGATGTTGCTTCCAGAGTTCATGAAGTAAATGGTGGACGATGTTACCAATGTAGGTGGATCAGCAGGATTCATAGCCGTTCATATATGGGATGGTTAGGACTTTTAATCCATTGTGGCGCCCCGATATGAGATAGGTGAAATTGAATTGCTTCTTCCGATGGATCTTGCTCAGACTAGATGCAAGTCGCTCGAGAAAGAGATCGTGTAGTAAGTTTTCTTCCGACAAATTAAGACGGGTTTTTGAAGGTAGGATCAGCTAGGTTTTTCTACTGAGTATAAGAGATGACGGATTCGTGTTTCCGAGATTTGTAAGACTCCGAGGTTGTTCATAGCTAAGTATGACTTGCAATTCGCGTGGCTACACAGATACTCTACTTAAGTGGTTGATATAGGGAATTTATAGGACAGAAGATTGGTACGAAGTTTCAGTGGATAGTTGTTCTATACAGTAGATATTGAAGAATTGATGACGCGTGCAACTACACTTTTAGGAGGAAATCAAAAGGGATGACAATGGTTATAAAAGGGGAAGCAGGTCATGAAATAAGTGCTAGTTCAGGGCAGGATGGATAAATGATGTTAGCAGAAGACTTGATAGATTCTCTTCCAGGAATTTAAAATAAATAAGATTGGACTGGGATTAGTTGTTATCACACAAGCAGAGGATAGAGATTTCCGTTATCAACATGTTGCGTTACAAAGGATTGGACTACTGGTCAAGATGGTGTGATAGGATATATCCGCAATAAGACGAATGGTGTCGTTGCTCCTCACCGGACGATCGTATAAAGAAGCTATGGTATTAGATATCCGCAAGAAGAACCTGAATTCAAAGACAGAGAACGTTAGAACGTGGCAGACGGCAAGTAGAAATTCTTGCTATGCAAATTCCGGTAGTATAAACACCTTCCGACATTGAAGAGAACATGCTTCGATGTTTTTTGAGTTCGATTTACGTTTTATAATCTAAAACATTCAATTATGCACAAAACATAAATTGATCCTCAAATCTTCAAAATACATATATCAAAATCACGGACGTCGAGTTGTCCTTTCTCCAACGTTTAAATGAGATTTCTAGGTACAGTACTTTTACTTTGACTTATGCTTTGTGCACACTAGGTGCACTTGTTGAGTTTAGTGCGAGGTGACTACACTCAATTGGAGTGTTGTATATACCGGATGTACTACACTGATTTGTCTGTGCACATCAGATGCATAGAGTTAAGAATTTGTATATATATCCTAGGGATACTCGGTTTGATTTCGTTCACACCGGTTGCATATTTTAACTTTTGGGGACTCCGATTGTAAGTCCACGTTGCGACCCCCGGTTCTTACGGGGAGGCGGAAACGGTATAAAAATCAAATTTTTAGCGCATGGGGCAACATGGACTAACAAAGTCGGGATCTTTTCTAATCTAAACTAGCAAACATGCAAAGGAGAGTTAACTACTCGGCAAAGTGGTTATACCTAACTTGAACTCCTTCTTCTTGAAACCTAGTAGAGGTTGATGGTTCTCTTCTCGTCGCCTTCTTCCGTCGAAGATGGATCCACCTGAGGGTTCAACCTTCGGGCTCTTTCTCGAACTTGGAGAGAACTAGAATCTTCGGCTTGCTAAACCTTTGATCCTAGAGTGAGTATAGAGTGTCTAAAGGGTGCTTTTCTTTTAAGGAGAGTGATTCTCAACACATGAGAAGGGTTCTCCTTTTGCTAGAGGAAGAAGAAGATGAAGTGAGGAGAGAGAAGCTAAATGATAGAATGAGCTCATTTCTTTTTGCAACCATAACAAAAAGCAAAAGAATTATCAAATTAATAATAATAATGAAAATGAAAAGGTTGATGGAAGGTTTAGGAATGACCATTATCATTTCAAACATTAAATGAATTTGCTAGAATCAAAGAGCATCTTTCTTTTGTAATGATGATGGTCAAAACTTCAACCATGGTCAACAAGTCAACCATGGTCAACAAGTCAACAAAAAAAAAACCAAACATGACACAATTTCATTTTATTTATATTATTAATTGATATAACATAAATCCATTAGGGTTTGGAAAAAGACGACTGTCAACTGTGCATACGCACCCGTTCTGAAACCCTAATGAAAGTCCTCTTCCTCCTCCTCAAATAACTGTGCATACACACCTGCATTCTTGTTCCGAGGAACATGAATACTGAGAGATAAAAGCAACCCCAAAACATATACCAGTATCTGACTCAAACCAGAGCCAGCCAGTAAAATCCGTCCGGACTCCAAACGTACACAAGTGCGCGGATGAGAACGAACCCTGTCGCAAAACCATGCGACCTCTACTCTGTTTTGCCCAGAGGCGAATACCCTCTGTGTGGGACTCTAAAGACTCGACACTACGCTGGCAGTGGGTTTAACCACAGACCGCAAGCGGCACTAGCTGTGCGTAACGGTCCCCAGGTAGATGCCGACAAGAAGGCTGACGAGGTGAAACCCCATCTGAACTCCTACTGAGTCTGAATGTGACAGTCTCCGT
The DNA here is from genome assembly GCA_030015575.1 of Agapanthus africanus. Taxonomy (NCBI): domain Eukaryota; kingdom Viridiplantae; phylum Streptophyta; class Magnoliopsida; order Asparagales; family Amaryllidaceae; genus Agapanthus; species Agapanthus africanus. The sequence continues at coordinate 166,429,889 of JASDDO010000010.1, forward strand.
ACAGTCCGGTCTGTTCGTCTAATACATCGCATGTCGGGCCTAGGGGGCGGTAAATCGTCAGTCCCCTAATAGCGGTACAAGTCGTGTCGGAGTGAAGCCCAAAACACCCTGAGATAACACTGGAAACCTACCAGTATATCTCGCTTGCCCTGGCCAGGGACTACTCGTATAATGGCTCTCCTAGACTCAGCGCGATGTCAACCCCCAATACCGGAAGAGACGAATCCTGTCTAACCGTCACTGCCTCCAAGTGCTTCGGGACTGTACCCAACTACTACCCGTTTGCAGGACTCCTTTGAGCCGTGGTAGGGTAGTAATCAAAGTACAGTGGGAACACACTCGAGGCGAAGTGACAGTGTCAAGTCAGCGGACTAAGCTGTACTCATGCCACCTGGGAACTGATAACTGACGATAGGTATAATACCAACCTGTCAGTTCCCGATGAGTCCTGTCCAGTGTACTCGTAACCCAACGAGCACCCGTATACTATCTCCAGTACGACGTACTGATGGCTGTGGGACAGACCATCTCCCACACTCGGATGAGAAGCGCATACGCTAGTCTACTCCGGAGTATCGATGCCCTGTCTCGATAGTCCTGCGACTAGGGACCTGTATAAGGATGTGCTTATAGATTACCCAGCCCCCACTAGTGTGACTGCCATCACAACGCTGGTAATCAAGCAAAGATCCTAAGGGCTCCGCTAATGCGTATAAGTGATATACTGAAATAAACACAAGTACACATTGAAGTAGAAACAAACCAAGTAGCATACTACTATATTGAGCAAGATTGTTTGTACAAGGTGAATATCCCAAACTTCCATTAAGTAATATACAAACTAGTATGATACAGTAATGGCCTCTAGGGCATATACACTAACAATCTCCCACTTGCACTAAGGCCATGTACTGGCGTATCGAAGACCTATCATCTCGATCAGCCGCTCGAACTGAGTCTGGGGTAAGGCCTTGGTGAATGGATCTGCAGTGTTCTCTTCTGAAGCAACCCTCCGAACCTCGATCTCCTTGCGATCCACGATCTCCCTTATTAGGTGATACCGCCTCAAGATGTGCCTGGATCTCTGATGGGACCTGGGTTCCTTCGCTAAAGCTATAGCCCCGTTGTTGTCGCAATACAGAGGTATTGGGTCAACAATGGACGGAACCACCTGAAGTTCTTTTAAGAACTTCCTCATCCAGACAGCTTCTTTTGCGGCATCAGATGCAGCAATGTATTCCGCTTCCATAGTCGAGTCTGCAACGGTTTCCTGTTTGGATCTCTTCCAACACACCGCCCCTCCATTGAGGGTAAAGACGAAACCCGACATGGACTTGGAATCATCCTTGTCACTCTGGAAGCTGGAGTCAGCAAAGGCCTCGATCTGGAGGTCTTTTCCGCCACACACCAAGAACATCTCTTTAGTCCTTCTCAGGTACTTGAGAATGTTCTTTACCGCTATCCAGTGTTTCTCCCCAGGGTTTGACTGATACCGGCTTACCACGCTCAGTGCATAAGCTACATCCGGTCTGGTACACAACATCGCATACATTATAGAGCCTACCGCAGAAGCGTAGGGTATAATAGACATGCGATCCATCTCCAAATCAGTCTTGGGAGACATCTCTTTAGAAAGGGTGATCCCGTGACAAGCCGGTAGGTTACCGCGCTTGGAATCTTCCATACTGAATCTTTTCACTATGGTGTCGATGTACCTGGACTGAGAAAGTCCTAATATCCTCTTGGATCTATCACGATGGATCCGGATCCCCAGGATGTATGAGGCATCACCCAGGTCTTTCATGAAGAACCTGTGCGACAAGAACCCCTTGACAGATTGTAGCATAGGAATGTCATTTCCTATTAAGAGAATGTCATCCACGTATAAAACGAGGAATACTACAGTTCTCGCTACAAATCTACTATAGATGCATGGTTCATCTGGATTTTTGATAAAGCCAAATTCCTTGACCGTCTCATCAAAACAGATGTTCCAACTCCGCGATGCCTGCTTTAGTCCATAGATGGACTTAAGCAACTTGCACACTTTTCCGCTGCTCCCACTCTGAATGAAACCCTCTGGCTGATCCATATAGACACACTCCTCTAAATTTCCATTTAGAAAAGCGGTCTTTACGTCCATCTGCCAAATCTCATAATCGTGGAAGGAAGCAATGGCAAGAAGGATCCGAATGGATTTCAGCATAGCCACTGGAGAAAAGGTTTCGTCATAGTCCAAGCCAGGTCTTTGACGGAAACCCTTTGCTACAAGTCTAGCTTTATAGGTCTCAACCTGCCCATCTACACCAATCTTCCTTTTGAAGATCCACTTGCATCCTACGGGTTTTACCCCGTCTGGAGCAATGTCCAACGTCAATACTTTGTTGGTGTACATGGACTCCATTTCGGTCCGCATTGCATCCAGCCATTTTACCGAGTCAACGCTCTGAACGGCCTGCTGGAAGCTAGTAGGCTCATCATAATCTATGATGCAATCCTCTCTATCCCCGTCTATGAGAAAACCGTAGTATCTTTCGGGCGGATGAGACTGCCTACTACTCCTGCGGAGCGGCGTAGGAATGTCCTGTTCTTTTAAACCCTCTGGTTCCTCTAAGCTTTCAGTAATGGTTTGTGGTTCTGGAATTTCTTCCAGTTCTACTGCGCTCCCACTTATCTGATTTTCTAAAAACTCAGTTTCCAAGAAGCGGGCATGACGAGAAAGAAGGACTTTTTGCTCCTCTGCGTAATAGAAAAGATACCCCTTGGAGTTCTTTGGGTATCCCACAAACTTGCACTGTACTGAGCGTGCCTCGAGCTTGTCCGCATTCTGCTTTTTTACAAAAGCCGGACATCCCCATGTCTTAAAGGATTTAAGACAGGGTTTCTTCCCACTCCACATCTGATATGGTTTGGTAGGCACTGTTTTAGTAGGAACTTGGTTCAAGAGATGTGCAGCTGTTTCCAGTGCATATCCCCAGAAAGATCGCGGTAACTCAGCCTTACTCATCATGGACCATACCATATCCAATAGGGTTCGGTTCCGTCTCTCCGATACACCGTTGTGTTGCGGAGTGTATGGAGGAGTGAGCTGAGAGAGAATTCCGTTCTCTTTTAAATAATTCAGGAACTCGGCACTTAAGTATTCTCCACCTCGATCCGATCTTAGAATCTTGATACTTTTGCCGGTCTGTTTCTCTACTTCATTCTTATATTCCTGGAACTTTTCAAAGGCTTCGGACTTATGTTTCATTAAGAAGACATAACTGTACCTTGAAAAATCATCAGTAAAAGTAATGAAGTAAGAGTAACCGCTTCGCGCATGTGTAGACATTGGACCGCACACGTCGCTGTGTACGAGTCCCAAGAGCTCGCTCGCTCTTTCTCCGTGTCCAGTGAACGGAGTCTTTGTCATCTTTCCCATGAGACAAGATTCACAAGTGGCATAAGATTGATACTCGAACGGATCCAAGTATCCTTCTTTATGTAACTTAGTCAACCGTGTCTCATTGATGTGACCCAGTCTACAATGCCATAAGAAAGCCTGATTAATATCTGGAGACTTTCTTTTGTGTGTATTCTGGACATTGAAAATCTGTGGTTAGTTTAATACGTATATACCATTGATCAGTGTACCTGACCCAATCAGAACATGATTAAGGTGAATGTTTACAACATTACTTACAAACGCAAATTCATAACCTTCTTTAGAAACCAAAGATACAGAAATGATATTACAAGTTGCGTTGGGTACAAAAAAGCAATTACGCAGAACCAAAACATGCCCATCTGTCATTCCCAGGTGATAGTCCCCCACGGCTTTAGCATCCATGCTAGCTCCGTTTGCAACTCTGAGGGTCATGTCACCTGCCTTCAAAAACCTACGGTTTCTCAACGCCTGCAAAGAATTACAGATATGAGATCCTGATCCGGTATCCAATACCCAGGAAGTAGAGTTTATAGAAAGACAGTTTTCAATAACATACACACCTGAAGCTGAAGCCGCAACCTGCTTCAGTTCCTGTGTCCTGGCCTTCCAAGCCCTGCAATCTTTCTTCCAGTGTCCACTCTTATGACAATAGAAGCATTCCTCCTTTCCCACAAGCTTCCCCGCAATCATTGTTGCCTTTTCCTTTCCCTTCGTACCCACTTTACTAACACCGCCTCTTGGTTTGGCGGGGGCTTTCTTCCTCTTTCCCTTGGCTTTCGCCTTGGACCTAGAGGAAGAAGATGCTCCTACAAACAAAGAGGGTGTTTCCCTACCTTTCTGTAGGGTGCCCTCTGCGCTCCTCAGCATATTGAGGAGTTCTGAAAGTTCAACTTCCTTTTCTTGTAAGTTGAAGTTCAGTATAAACTGGGCGTAAGTGGATGGAAGGGACTGGAGAATTAAATCCGTATAGAGTTCACTTTCCAACGTGGTCCCAAGTTCCGCGAGCTCCTCAATGTAGCCAATCATCTTAAGCACGTGTTCCGCTACCGATGATCCGACGGCCAACTTTGCCGAAAACAACTTCTTCGACACTTCGCATCTTGCGATACGAGACTGCTCTCCATACAGTTCTTCTGTATGAAGAAATATGGATTCCAAATCCATATTCTCGTGCCTCCTCTGATGTTCGTTGTCCATAGAGGCAAGCACGAGGCACCTGGCCTTCGCGCAATCAATCTCCCAAGTCTTACGGATTTCCTTATCCGCGACGCTGGAGGTGGGACCTGGGACGGGGGGAGCTTTGGTGGTAAGAAGATACCCCAGCTTGTCGTAAGTGATTGCCATCTTGACATTCCTGAGCCAATCTTTGTAGTTTGGCCCTGTCAATATATTTTTATCTAGAAGTAACTTAAGTCCAGTCATGTTGATTGGTCGCTGCAATTAGGAGAGAGAGAAGAAACACTTTAGCATGATGCTCTTGCAAGTTTAGAGTGGTTTTTAATTTGTCTAAACAGGATGGCTCCCACTGTCTCTCGAATCCCTCCTCAAACCATAAAGGAAGAATTAGTCAGGATCAATCCCACCGCACAATACTTGCTTAACCGTTCAGCCAGGCCAGTGTCGGTACTTCGAGGGAGGTTTTCCAACGCTTTCGCGAAGTTCCTTAATTAAATAACCTCTTTTCCCTGGGGGCGTAGCCCCGCTAACACCTTTCTAGGCACCTACTAGGTTTATAGCATTGATCGTTTAGTTATAAATTTCCCGAGGAGTAGCATATACTCACAGTAGGATCGGGATCCAAATATCATCGCGTGACGAAACTGAAGGAATCCTACCAGAATCACCACACTCCAAATGGTATGCAAATCTAGCAAGTTTCAGTACTTATGAAACTCCCGATGTGGATTTTTGCCCCATGCTCTTATGACCGTGACTAAGGCCAACAAATCATAAGTCACATGTCAAGTTCTACCCGTCGTTATCCAGGTTAATTTGAACCCACCCGTATCTACCCTTGACTATGGCCAACAAGGCAATACGACTGTCCCAAACCAACGCATTCTATCTATGCAACATATGAATACCCACCAGCTACCAAACACTGTGCCTTGACTAAGGCCAACAAACACAGCTTGAATACTGTTGAATATTCATATGAAACGACGGAGGGCTACGGATGGTTTTGGCGAAACCGTGAACGTAGTGAACTTGATATAGTCGATGGAACGAGATAGCTTTTAGAAGAAGTGGCTCAATCTCCGCATTTAAAAGTTAGTTTTGAAAAGAACCGAGTGGTTTTTCGAAAGTGTTCCAATGACTTTAGCTTGGTTTATTATCTTGCATTAGTTCTTTTAATGCATGATATTCTTGCATTAGTTCTTTTAATGCGTCCCATCATATAATCCTACCATTGCAGAAAACAACCAAAATATGACGTACGCTTATGCCATTCGCATTCGCCACGGGGCTCCGTCATCACCCGTTAGGTTACTTAACTAACGACAGAGCGGGGGCTGGGCTAGCGCGGCTGTAAAACATAAGCAACGCCTAAATAGTTATAAATATAGCAATGATAGACATTACAGATCACAGATGAATACATTGGATATACTAGGAATCCACAATCCGTTCGAGCCTGCAACGAAAAGTGGATTACACGGTCGTGGTGAATAGCCAATACCCCACCCAAGACCCCTACAGGTGCGACAAACTACCCGCCAAGTACTCGGCAGTTTGTGCACCCCTCCATGGGTCTATCCTAGGAGCAAAAACAGTAAAAATAATTATACAATGACGGCTACAACCCCGACCCGGTTGTGCGGCCAAACAAATAATAATATTACATCAATTTACATTTACAATGAATGAAAGAAAAACAAAAGCTCATCTCACATCCATCCCGGCTATTCACCCGCGACAGTCCAACACATTCATATACACATTCCAATATCAAACACAGATCACTGAGATGTATAACCCCAACTAATCAACTTATAGCGATTAGCCGACGTTCAATACAATCAAACATCACAGATATAACCAATATAGTCCAAGTGTAGTGAAGTTCGGAAAAAATACGGAATTATAGGCCCCCAAAAACAAATTTCTATTCTGGAAAATCTGGGCACATATAATATATCTTAAAAATCCCAAAACCCTACCAGGAGAACACTGCACAAAACCCGATCACGAGAGGACCCCAAACGGCGGCGGTTCCGCGGCAAATGCCTACCTCATGCAACGGAACCGCGGCGGTTTGAATGAATCAGGGGATCGTTTTTCTTGGGTGTTCACACAAAACCCTGAGCCGAATTTAGGTGTATAACAAAACTCGTTTTGACCAGAAAAAATTTTAACAGAAACTAGGGGTTTGTAAAAGTTTGGTTTTTGGATTTTTCGGTTCCGAACTTCGTTACACTTCACTACCAAGCTAGTTTAAGTTTAGTTAGGCTCTGATACCACTGTAAGTCCACGTTGCGACCCCCGGTTCTTACGGGGAGGCGGAAACGGTATAAAAATCAAATTTTTAGCGCATGGGGCAACATGGACTAACAACGTCGGGATCTTTTCTAAACTAAACTAGCAAACATGCAAAGGAGAGTTAACTACTCGGCAAAGTGGTTATACCTAACTTGAACTCCTTCTTCTTGAAACCTAATAGAGGTTGATGGTTCTCTTCTCGTCGCCTTCTTCCGTCGAAGATGGATCCACCTGAGGGTTCCACCTTCGGGCTCTTTCTCGAACTTGGAGAGAACTAGAATCTTCGGCTTGCTAAACCTTTGATCCTAGAGTGAGTAGAGAGTGTCTAAAGGGTGCTTTTCTTTTAAGGAGAGTGATTCTCAACACATGAGAAGGGTTCTCGTTTTGCTAGAGGAAGAAGAAGATGAAGTGAGGAGAGAGAAGCTAAATGATAGAATGAGCTCTTTTCTTTTTGCAACCATAACAAAAAGCAAAAGAATTATCAAATTAATAATAATAATGAAAATGAAAAGGTTGATGGAAGGTTTAGGAATGACCATTATCATTTCAAACATTAAATGAATTTGCTAGAATCAAAGAGCATCTTTCTTTTGTAATGATGATGGTCAAAACTTCAACCATGGTCAACAAGTCAACCATGGTCAACAAGTCAACAAAAAAAAAACCAACCATGACACAATTCCATTTTATTAATATTATTAATTGATATAACATAAATCCATTAGGGTTTGGAAAAAGACGACTGTCAACTGTGCATACGCATCCGTTCCGAAACCCTAATGAAAGTCCTCTTCCTCCTCCTCAAATAACTGTGCATACACACCTGCATTCTTGTTCCGAGGAACATGAATACTGAGAGATAAAAGCAACCCCAAAACATATACCAGTATCTGACTCAAACCAGAGCCAGCTAGTAAAATCCGTCCGGACTCCAAACGTGCACAAGTGCGCGGATGAGAACGAACCCTGTCGCAAAACCATACGACCTCTACTCTGTTTTGCCCAGAGGCGAATACCCTCTGTGTGGGACTCTAAAGACTCGACACTACGCTGGCAGTGGGTTTAACCACAGACCGCAAGCGGCACTAGCTGTGCGTAACGGTCCCCAGGTAGATGCCGACAAGAAGGCTGACGAGGTGAAACCCCATCTGAACTCCTACTGAGTCTGAATGTGACAGTCTCCGTACAGTCCGGTCTGTTCGTCTAATACATCGCATGTCGGGCCTAGGGAGCGGTAAAATGTCAGTCCCCTAATAGCGGTACAAGTCGTGTCGGAGTGAAGCCCAAAACACCCTGAGATGACACTGGAAACCTACCAGTATATCTCGCTTGCCCTGGCCAGGGACTACTCGTGTAATGGCTCTCCTAGACACAGCGCGATGTCAACCCACAATACCGGGAGAGACGAATCCAGTCTAACCGTCACTGCCTCCAAGTGCTTCGGGACTGTACCCAACTACTACCCGTTTGCACGACTCCTTTGAGCCGTGGTAGGGTAGTAATCAAAGTACAGTGGGAACACACTCGAGGCGAAGTGACAGTGTCAAGTCAGCGGACTAAGCTGTACTCATGTCACCTGGGAACTGATAACTGACGATAGGTATAATACCAACCTGTCAGTTCCCGACGAGTCCTGTCCAGTGTACTCGTAACCCAACGAGCACCCGTATACTATCTCCAGTACGATGTACTGATGGCTGTGGGACAGACCATCTCCCACTCTGGGATGAGAAGCGCATACGCTAGTCTACTCCGGAGTATCGATGCCCTGTCTCGACAGTCCTGCGACTAGGGACCTTTATAAGGATGTGCTTATAGATTACCCAACCCCCACTAGTGTGACTGCCATCACAACGCTGGTAATCAAGCAAAGATCCTAAGGGCTCCACTAATGCGTATAAGTGATATACTGAAATAAACACAAGTACACATTGAAGTAGAAACAAACCAAGTAGCATACTACTATATTGAGCAAGATTGTTTATACAAGGTGAATATCCCAAGCTTCCATTAAGTAATATACAAACTAGTATGATACAGTAATGGCCTCTAGGGCATATACACTAACACCGATGCACTTGGATTTGATTTTGTGCACCGATGCCCTTGGTATTATTTTGTATACTTTTATCCCATGCACAGTGGGTGCAGTGGATATCGTTTCGTGCATGCCTGTTGCACTTAGCGCTTTTTTGTTTTCGTGCACACCATTAAGTGTAGTTTGAGAATTACGTACAAACCCATTAGGGTTGATTTTGTTTTCGTGCTTTGCATTTGATAGGATATGTTATAGATTTGATTTATATAAAAGAATTTTTTCTTGGTCGGGTGCACTGATATTGCACTGCGATCATGGCATTGATTATGTGTACTTAGGATACACAACGGTTTTCGTATTTGGCAAACTTTTGTCATAACTGGAGTAATTCTTATAGCAACCACTAGAGTTACAATTATGAAAGAATATATCTTATGAGTTTTCACGCACACGGTTGCGTTGTGATGCATTTTAGCTCGTATGGGACCTTGGAGTCTTGTTATAACGAGAAATTTCATGTTTTAAATTGGCGTTTTAGCCCGGGAAATTGTTTTGAGATAAGTTGATTGGGTTAAGAAAATGTTTTAAGGGGTTTAATTTAAATTCGGGGACCGAATTTTCTTAAGGGGGGAATATTATAACATTTTGCAAATTTTTAGAAAAATTAATAAATTTAATTAACTAAATAATAAAATGTTAATTTAAATAGTTATTAAAACTAAATAGAACATTTTCATAAATAGTAGATGAAACAAATAAAAAATTTAAATTTAGTTTATAACATTAGTAAATTTTAAGGGTTTTAATGAATAATTTAGTTTCGTTTTAAAGAAAAACGGTGTTTATATTATAACATAGAAGATGAGGGGTTTTGGCGAAAAGATTAGGTAATTGTGGAAATATGAAATTTATGAGGGTTTATGTGTAATAAGGGTAGGACTTGGTTAATGTTAATTTGAACCCTTGGTGTATCATATCATCATGAAGACACCTCCTTCTTGCAAGGAAATACCACCCCTTTCATGCTCACACCTCCTTCTTCCTCTCATGCCACCTCCACCTCTCCATCCACACCTTATGCTTTCTCTACAAACCTCCTCACCTCATTTTCACATATCACTTAGAATTTCAGTAGCTATCCCAACTGAAAACAATTCATTCTTCAGCCCAAAACCAAGAAACTCCTAAGTATTCTTAAATCCAAGTGAAAAATATCTAAGTCCCTTCATCAACTGTTAGTGTATATGCCCTAGAGGCCATTACTGTATCATACTAGTTTGTATATTACTTAATGGAAGCTTGGGATATTCACCTTGTATAAACAATCTTGCTCAATATAGTAGTATGCTACTTGGTTTGTTTCTACTTCAATGTGTACTTGTGTTTATTTCAGTATATCACTTATACGCATTAGTGGAGCCCTTAGGATCTTTGCTTGATTACCAGCGTTGTGATGGCAGTCACACTAGTGGGGGCTGGGTAATCTATAAGCACATCCTTATACAGGTCCCTAGTCGCAGGACTATCGAGACAGGGCATCGATACTCCGGAGTAGACTAGCGTATGCGCTTCTCATCCTAGTGTGGGAGATGGTCTGTCCCACAGCCATCAGTACGTCGTACTAGAGATAGTATACGGGTGCTCGTTAGGTTACGAGTACACTGGACAGGACTCGTCGGGAACTGACAGGTTGGTATTATACCTATCGTCAGTCATCAGTTCCCAGGTGACATGGGTACAGCTTAGTCCGCTGACTTGATACTAGCACTTCGCCTCGAGTGTGTTCCCACTGCACTTTGATCACTACCCTACCACGGCTCAAAGGAGTCGTGCAAACAGGTGGAGGTTGGGTGCAGTCCCGAAGCACTTGGAGGCAGTGCCGGTTAGACAGGATTCGTCTCTCCCGGTATTGGGGGTTGATATCGCGCTGTGTCTAGGAGAGCCATTACACGAGTAGTCCCTGGCCAGGGCAAGCGAGATATACTGGTAGGTTCCAGTGTTATCTCAGGGTGTTTTGGGCTTCACTCCTACACGACTTGTACCGCTATTGGGGGACTGACGTTTTACCGCCCCCTAGGCCCGACATGCGATGTATCAGACGAACAGACCGGACTGTACGGAGACTGTCACATTCAGACTCAGTAGGAGTACAGATGGGGTTTCACCTCGTCAGCCTTCTTGTCGGCATCTACCTGGGGACCGTTACGCACAGCTAGTGCCGCTTGCGGTCTGTGGTTAAACCCACTGCCAGCGTAGTGCCGAGTCTTTAGAGTCCCACACAGAGGGTATTCGCCTCTGGGCAAAACAGAGTAGAGGTCGCATGGTTTTGCGACAAGGTTCGTTCTCATCCGCGCACTTGTGCACGTTTGGAGTCCGGACGGATTATACTGGCAGGCTCTGGTTTGAGCCAGATACTGGTATATGTTTTGGGGGTTGCTTTTATATCTCGGTATTCTTGTTTCTCAGAACAAGAATGCAGGTGTGTATGCACAGATGCTTGAGGCGGAGAATGAGGTTTTTCATTAGGGTTTCGGAACGGGTGCGTATGCACAGTTGACAGTTATCATTTTCCAAACCCTAATGGATTTATGAATTATCTATTAATAATAGTAATTAAATGAGAATTATGTTATGGTTGATTTTTGTTGACTTATTGACCTTGGTTGACTTGTTGACCATTGACCACCATCATGCTTTGAAAGATCCTCCTTGATTCATGCTTACACTTCATTTAAAGAAGCATGATAGTGGTCATTCCAAAAATTACCATCAACTATTCTTATTTTCAATTATTATCATTTAGATAATTCTTTTCTTTTGCATTATGGTTGCAAGAGAGAAAAATATAGCTCATTCTATCATAACCTCTCTCTCTCCTCTCTTCATCTTCTTCTTCCTCAAGCTCAAGGTGACCCCTTCTCATGTGTTGAGAATCCATCACCTTGAAAAGAAAAGCAAACCCTAGTCACTCTCTACTCATTCTAGGTTGAAGGTTTAGCAAGCCGGAAACCCTAGTTCACTCAAAGATCGAGGAAGAGCCCAAAGGTCGAACCTTCGAGGTGGATCCATCTTCGACGGAGGAAGGCGACAAGAAGAGAACCATCAACCTCTACAAGGATTAAAGAAGAAGGAGTTCAAGTTTAGGTATAACCATCTTCCATAGTAGCTAACTCCTTTTAGCGTATTTGCTAGTTTAGTTTAGACACGATCCCGACCTAGTGCAGTCCATGTTGCCTCTTACGATAAAAATTTGTTTTTTTATACCGTTTCTGCCTCCCCGTAAGTACCGGGGGTCGCAATATGGACTTACAGTGGTATCAGAGCCTAACTAAACTTAAACTAGCTTGGTAGTGAAGTGTAACGAAGTTCGGAAACGAAAAATCACAAAACCGGAAAAATCACAAAAACTGAGTTTCTGTTGAATTTTTTTTGGCTCAAAATGAAAAACTTTATACTTGTAAAATCGTCTCAGGGTTTTGTGTGAACACCCAAGAAAAACGATACAGTGATTCGTCCAAACCGCCGCCCTTCCGCCGCGCGAGGTGGGTATTTGTCGCGGAAGCGCCGCGCTTTGTCTTCTTTTGTGCATCGTTTTTCGTGCAGTGTGTTTGTGTGTTGGTTTTGGGATTTTTGAAATATATTATATGTGCCCAGATTTTCCAGAAAAGAAATTTCCTTTTGGGGTCCTATAATTCCGTATTTTTCCGAACTTCACTGCACTTTGACTATGATGGTTATATCTGTGATGCTTGCATGTATTGAACGTCGGCTAATCGCTATAGGTCGATTAGTCAGGGTTATACATGATCTGTAATGTGCTGGAATGTGTATATGAATGTGTTGGACTGTCGCGGGTGAATAGCCGGGGTGGATGTGAGATGAGCTTTTGTTTTTCTTTCATTCATTGTAAATGTAAATTGATATAATAATTATTATTTGTTTGGCCGCACAACCGGGTCGGGGTTGTAGCCGTCATTGTATAATTCTTTTTACTGTTTTTGCTCCTAGGATAGACCCATGGAGGGGGTGCACAAACTACCGAGAACTTGGCGGGTAGTTTGCCGCACCCGTAGGGGTCTTGGGTGGGGTATTTGGCTATTCACCGCGACCGTGTTATCCGCTTTTCGTTTCAGGCTCGAAAGGATTGCGGATTGCTAGTATATCCAATGTATTCATCTGTGATCTGTAATGTCTATCATTGCTTTCTATTTAGGCGTTGCTTATGTTTTACAGCCGCGCTAGCCCAGCCCCCGCTCTGTCGTTAGTTAAGTAACCAAACGAGTGATGACGGGACCCCGTGGCGAATGCGAATGGCATAAGCGTACGTCATATTTTGGTTGTTTTCTGCAATGGTAGGATTTAAATGATGGGACGCATTAAAAGTACTAATGCAAGAATATCACGCATTAAAAGAACTAATGCAAGATAATAAACCAAGTTAAAATCGTTGGAACACTTTCGAAAAACCACTCGGTTCTTTTCAATACTAACTTTTAAATGCGGAGTTTGAGCCACTCCTTCTAAAAGCTATCTCGTTCCATCGATTATATCAAGTTCACTACGTTCACGGTTTCACCAAAACCATTCGTAGCCCTCCGTCGTTTCATATGAATATTCAACGGTATTCAAGCTGTGTTTGTTGGCCTTAGTCAAGGCACAGTGTTTGGTAGCTGATGGGTATTCATATGTTGCATAGATAGAATGCGTTGGTTTGGGACAGTCGTATTGCCTTGTTGGCCAGAGTCAATGGTAGATACGGGTGGATTCAAATTAACCTGGATAACGACGGGTAGAACTTGACATGTGACTTATGATTTGTTGGCCTTAGTCAAGGTCATAAGAGCATGGGGCAAAAATCCACATCGGGAGTTTCATAAGTACTGAAACTTGCTAGATTTGCATACCATTTGGAGTGTGGTGATTCTGGTAGGATTCCTTCAGTTTCGCCACGCAATGATATTTGGATCCCGATCCTACTGTGAGTATATGTTACTCCTCGGGAAATTTCTCACTAGACGATCAATGCTATAAACCTAGTAGGTGCCTAGAAAGGTGTTAGGGGGGCTACGCCCCCAGAGAAAAGAGGTTATTTAGTTAAGGAACTTCGCGAAAGCGTTGGAAAACCTCCCTCGAAGTACCGACACTGGCCTGGCTGAACGGTTAAGCAAGTATTGCACGGTGAGAATGATCCCGGCTAATTCTTCCTTTGTGGTTTGAGGAGGGATTCGAGAGACAGTGGGAGCCATCCTGTTTAGACAAATTAAAAACCATTCTAAACTTGCAAGAGCATCGTGCTAAAGTGTTCCTTCTCTCCCCCCTGCAGCGACCAAATCGAAATGACTGGACTTAAGTTGATTCTAGATAAAAACATATTGACAGGGCCAAACTACAAAGATTGGCTCAGGAATGTCAAGTTGGCAATCACTTACGACAAGCTGGGGTATCTTCTTACCACCAAAGCTCCCCCCGTCCCAAGTCCCACCTCCAGCGTCGCGGATAAGGAAATCCGTAAGACTTGGGAGATTGACAGCGCGAAGGCCAGGTGCCTCGTACTTGCCTCGATGGACAACGAACATCAGAGGAGGCACGAGAATATGGATTTGGAATCCATATTTCTCCATACAAAAGAACTGTATGGAGAGCAGTCTCGTATCGCAAGATACGAAGTGTCGAAGAAGTTGTTTTCGACAAAGTTGGCCATCGGATCATCGGTAGCGGACCACGTGCTTAAGATGATTGGCTACACTGAGGAGCTCGCGGAACTTGGGACCACGTTGGACAGTGAACTCTACACGGATATAATTCTCCAGTCCCTTCCATCCACTTACGCCCAGTTCATACTGAATTTCAACTTGCAAGAAAAGGAAGTTGAACTTTCAGAACTCCTCAACATGCTGTGGAGCGCAGAGGGCACCCTACAGAAGGGTAGGGAAACACCCGCTTTGTTTGTAGGAGGATCTTCTTCCTCTAGGTCCAAGGCGAAAGCCAAGGGAAAGAGGAGGAAAGCCCCCGCCAAACCAAGAGGCGGTGTTAGTAAAGTGGGTACGAAGGGAAAAGAATTGGCAACAAAGATTGCGGGGAAGCTTGTGGGTAAAGAAGAATGCTTCTATTGTCATAAGAGTGGACACTGGAAGAAAGATTGCAGGGCTTGGAAGGCCAAGACACAGGAACTGAAGCAGGTTGCGGCTTCAGCTTCAGGTGTGTATGTTATTGAAAACTGTCTTTCTATAAACTCTACTTCCTGGGTATTGGATACCGGATCAGGATCTCATATCTGTAATTCATTGCAGGCGTTGAGAAATCGTAGGTTTTTGAAGGAAGGTGACATGACCCTCAGAGTTGCAAACGGAGCTAGCATGGATGCTAAAGCCGTGGGGGACTATCACCTGGGAATGTCAGATGGGCATGTTTTGGTTTTGCGTAATTGCTTTTTTGTACCCAACGCAACTTGTAATATCATTTCTGTATCTTTGGTTTCTAAAGAAGGTTATGAATTTGCGTTTGTAAGTAATGTTGTAAACATTCACCTTAATCAAGTTCTGATTGGGTCAGGTACACTGAGCAATGGTATATACGTATTGAACCAACCACAGATTTTCAATGTCCAGAATACACACAAAAGAAAGTCTCCAGATATCAATCAGGCTTTCTTATGGCATTGTAGACTGGGTCACATCAATGAGACACGGTTGACTAAGTTACATAAAGAAGGATACTTGGATCCGTTCGAGTATCAGTCTTATGCCACTTGTGAATCTTGTCTCATGGGAAAGATGACAAAGACTCCGTTCACTGGACACGGAGAAAGAGCGAGCGAGCTCTAGGGACTCGTACACAGCGACGTGTGCGGTCCAATGTCTACACATGCGCGAAGCGGTTATTCATACTTCATTACTTTCACAGACGATTTCTCTAGGTATGGACATGTCTTCTTAATGAAGCACAAATCCGAGGCCTTTGAGAAATTTCGGGATTACAAGAATGAAGTTGAAAAACAAACAGGCAAAAGTATTAAGATTCTAAGATCGGATCGAGGTGGAGAATACTTAAGTGCCGAGTTCCTGGACTATTTAAAAGAGAATGGAATTCTCTCTCAGCGTACTCCTCCATACACTCCGCAACATAACGGTGTATCGGAAAGGAGGAATCGAACCCTATTGGATATGGTTCGTTCCATGATGAGTAAGGCTGAGTTACCGCGATCTTTCTGGGGTTATGCACTGGAAACAGCTGCACATCTCTTGAACCAAGTTCCTACTAAGACAGTGCCTACCACACCATATCAGATGTGGAGTGGGAAGAAACCCTGTCTTAAATCCTTTAAGACATGGGGATGTCCGGCTTTTGTAAAAAAGCAGCATGCGGACAAGCTCGAGGCACGCTCGGTACAGTGCAAGTTTGTGGGATACCCAAAGAACTCCAAGGGGTATCTTTTCTACTACGAAGAGGAACAAAAAGTTCTTGTTTCTCGTCATGCCTACTTCTTGGAAACTGAGTTTTTAGAAAATCAGATAAGTGGGAGCGCAGTAGAACTGGAAGAAGTTCCAGAACCACAAACCATTACTGAAATCTTAGAGGAACCAGAGGGTTCGAAAGAACAGGACATTCCTATGCCGCTCCGCAGGAGTAGTAGGCAGTCTCATCCGCCCGAGAGATACTACGGTTTTCTCATAGACGGGGATCGAGAGGATTGCATCATAGATTATGACGAGCCTACTAGCTTCCAGCAGGCCGTTCAGAGCGTTGACTCGGTAAAATGGCTGGATGCAATGCGGACCGAAATGGAGTCCATGTACACCAACAAAGTATGGACGTTGGACATTGCTCCAGACGGGGTAAAACCCGTAGGATGCAAGTGGATCTTCAAAAGGAAGATTGGTGTAGATGGACAGGTTGAGACCTATAAAGCTAGACTTGTAGCAAAGGGTTTCCGTCAAAGACCTGGCTTGGACTATGACGAAACCTTTTCTCCAGTGGCTATGCTGAAATCCATTCGGATCCTTCTTGCCATTGCTGCCTTCCACGATTATGAGATTTGGCAGATGGACGTAAAGACCGCTTTTCTAAATGGAAATTTAGAGGATTGTGTCTATATGGATCAGCCAGAGGTTTTCATTCAGAGTGGGAGCAGCGGAAAGGTGTGCAAGTTGCTTAAGTCCATCTATGGACTAAAGCAGGCATCGCGGAGTTGGAACATCTGTTTTGATGAGACAGTCAAGGAATTTGACTTTATCAAAAATCCAGATGAACCATGCATCTCTAGTAGATTTGTAGCGAGAACTGTAGTATTCCTCGTTTTATACGTGGATGACATTCTCTTAATAGGAAATGACATTCCTATGCTACAATCTGTCAAGGGGTTCTTGTCACACAAGTTCTCCATGAAAGACCTGGGTGATGCCTCATACATCCTGGGGATCCGGATCCATCGTGATAGATCCAAGAGGATATTAGGACTTTCTCAGTCCAGGTACATCGACACCATAGTGAAGAGATTCAGTATGGAAGATTCCAAGCGCGGTAACCTACCGGCTTGTCACGGGATCACCCTCTCTAAAGAGATGTCTCCCAAGACTGATTTGGAGAGGGATCGCATGTCTATTATACCCTACGCTTCTGCGGTAGGCTCTATAATGTATGCGATGTTGTGTACCAGACCGGATGTAGCTTATGCACTGAGTGTGGTAAGCCGGTATCAGTCAAACCCTGGGGAGAAACACTGGATAGCGGTAAAGAACATTCTCAAGTACCTGAGAAGGACTAAGGAGATGTTCTTGGTGTATGGCGGAAAAGACCTCCAGATCGAGGCCTTTGCTGACTCCAGCTTCCAGAGTGACAAGGATGATTCCAAGTCCATGTCGGGTTTTGTCTTTACCCTCAATGGAGGGGCGGTATGTTGGAAGAGCTCCAAACAGAAAACCGTTGCAGACTCGACTATGGAAGCGGAATACATTGCTGCATCTGATGCTGCAAAAGAAGCTGTCTGGATAAGGAAGTTCTTAAAAGAACTTCAGGTGGTTCCGTCCATTGTTGACCCAATACCTCTGTATTGCGACAACAACGGGGCTATAGCTTTAGCGAAGGAACCCAGGTCCCATCAGAGATCCAGGCACATCTTGAGGCGGTATCACCTGATCAGGGAGATCGTGGATCGCAAGGAGATCGAGGTTCGGAGGGTTGCTTCAGAAGAGAACACTGCAGATCCATTCACCAAGGCCCTACCCCAGACTCAGTTCGAGCGGCTGATCGAGATGATAGGTCTTCGATACGCCAGTACATGGCCTTAGTGCAAGTGGGAGATTGTTAGTGTATATGCCCTAGAGGCCATTACTGTATCATACTAGTTTGTATATTACTTAATGGAAGCTTGGGATATTCACCTTGTATAAACAATCTTGCTCAATATAGTAGTATGCTACTTGGTTTGTTTCTACTTCAATGTGTACTTGTGTTTATTTCAGTATATCACTTATACGCATTAGTGGAGCCCTTAGGATCTTTTCTTGATTACCAGCGTTGTGATGGCAGTCACACTAGTGGGGGATGGGTAATCTATAAGCACATCCTTATACAGGTCCCTAGTCGCAGGACTATCGAGACAGGGCATCGATACTCCGGAGTAGACTAGCGTATGCGCTTCTCATCCCAGTATGGGAGATGGTCTGTCCCACAGCCATCAGTATGTCGTACTAGAGATAGTATACGGGTGCTCGTTAGGTTACGAGTACACTGGACAGGACTCGTCGGGAACTGACAGGTTGGTATTATACCTATCGTCAGTCATCAGTTCCCAGGTGACATGAGTACAGCTTACTCCGCTGACTTGATACTAGCACTTCGCCTCGAGTGTGTTCCCACTGCACTTTGATCACTACCCTACCACGGCTCAAAGGAGTCGTGCAAACAGGTGGAGGTTGGGTGCAGTCCCGAAGCACTTGGAGGCAGTGCCGGTTAGACAGGATTCGTCTCTCCCGGTATTGGGGGTTGATATCGCGCTGTGTCTAGGAGAGCCATTACACGAGTAGTCCCTGGCCAGGGCAAGCGAGATATACTGGTAGGTTCCAGTGTTATCTCAGGGTGTTTTGGGCTTCACTCCGACACGACTTGTACAGCTATTGGGGGACTGACGTTTTACCGCCCCCTAGGCCCGACATGCGATGTATCAGACGAACAGACCGGACTGTACGGAGACTGTCACATTCAGACTCAGTAGGAGTACAGATGGGGTTTCACCTCGTCAGCCTTCTTGTCGGCATCTACCTGGGGACCATTACGCACAGCTAGTGCCGCTTGCGGTCTGTGGTTAAACCCACTGCCAGCGTAGTGCCGAGTTTTTAGAGTCCCACACAGAGGGTATTCGCCTCTGGGCAAAACAGAGTAGAGGTCGCATGGTTTTGCGACAAGGTTCGTTCTCATCCGCGCACTTGTGCACGTTTGGAGTCCGGACGGATTATACTGGCAGGCTCTGGTTTGAGCCAGATACTGTTATATGTTTTGGGGGTTGCTTTTATATCTCGGTATTCTTTTTTCTCGGAACAAGAATGCAGGTGTGTATGCACAGATGCTTGAGGCGGAGAATGAGGTTTTTCATTAGGGTTTCGGAACGGGTGCGTATGCACAGTTGACAGTTATCATTTTCCAAACCCTAATGGATTTATGAATTATCTATTAATAATAGTAATTAAATGAGAATTATGTTATGGTTGATTTTTGTTGACTTATTGACCTTGGTTGACTTGTTGACCATTGACCACCATCATGCTTTGAAAGATCCTCCTTGATTCATGCTTACACTTCATTTAAAGAAGCATGATAGTGGTCATTCCAAAAATTACCATCAACTATTCTTATTTTCAATTATTATCATTTAGATAATTCTTTTCTTTTGCATTATGGTTGCAAGAGAGAAAAATATAGCTCATTCTATCATAACCTCTCTCTCTCCTCTCTTCATCTTCTTCTTCCTCAAGCTCAAGGTGACCCCTTCTCATGTGTTGAGAATCCATCACCTTGAAAAGAAAAGCAAACCCTAGTCACTCTCTACTCATTCTAGGTTGAAGGTTTAGCAAGCCGGAAACCCTAGTTCACTCAAAGATCGAGGAAGAGCCCAAAGGTCGAACCTTCGAGGTGGATCCATCTTCGACGGAGGAAGGCGACAAGAAGAGAACCATCAACCTCTACAAGGATTAAAGAAGAAGGAGTTCAAGTTTAGGTATAACCATCTTCCATAGTAGCTAACTCCTTTTAGCGTATTTGCTAGTTTAGTTTAGACACGATCCCGACCTAGTGCAGTCCATGTTGCCTCTTGCGATAAAAATTTGTTTTTTATACCGTTTCCGCCTCCCCGTAAATACCGGGGGTCACAATATGGACTTACATCAACTTGTGCACATCATCAAGCTTGATCTATTACCAATCCTAGATGGTTCAAAAAACAAATTAAGAGCTGGTGTTCTACTATACACAAATATCCATAGGTATATCTTCCTCTCCTTTCAAATTATTCAGTTTTGTTCAATTCAATTTTTGTTTGAAATTGGATATCGTATTTTGATAAGTTGAGTCTCTGTTAGAATCTACTCTAGTTTAAATGATAAACAGACTGATCAAACAATACCTGGACCTTATAATCTAGACCAAGAATTAACTATAAGAAAAAGAACCACAGTGCTCGGATTTTGGCCGGCGACCATCAAGGAAAATCCGATCTCGCCGGATTTGTAGAGGAATTGGGTGTTTTGGGTTTTTGGGGTATATCTCTGTATATCTGGTATTGTTTAAATAAGTTAAATGTTCAGTAGGTTAGATCTGTAGGTTAATATCATATTGGGGTGAAATTTTGTATACGATACGTAGCATGTTTAGTTGTGCAGCATCTTAAACTAGGTTTTTGTGATAATTTAACCACTGAAAGCGAATCTGGATCTAATAAGTATAGTCACTAGAAAAACTAGCAAGATCAAAAGTATAATGAGCAAACTAGAAGACTACACTTAAAACCAGAGCCCAAACTCACCAAAAAATTCCGGCGACGCCGTCCATTCCTTAGCTTTTGGTGTTGATTCTCCTTCTGTAGCTTTGCGTTGGTATTTTACAAGTATCTCTATTGTTTGTGTGTCTAAATACTTACACAGTAAAATCTAGCAACGTATTAGAAATGGTTTATCAAATTTCAGATATTTACGATACGGAGTTTTCGTATTTTGATATTACAGTTGAACCATTGACGTTTATACGTTGACGATAGAATTATATTGACGTTTTTTTGTTAAGTGTGCTGTAGGTTCTAACCTACGGGCGTTTAGCTTGTTGTTTTGGTTTTCAATATGATATTTACTTCTATGCGATATAAATACAAATATAGGTACGATTCGAGGATTCTGAGACGGAGTTGGCGATGTAGCAGCGTGGATTCAGCGAGCTTCTAAGTTGGTGAGTAGATTTACATCTTCTGGGGAAGTCGGGTGGATGGCGTATAGCACCCCCGCAACCTTATAAATAGTATTATGATTCTAGTTAGTATAGTAGTTATTCAAGATATTGATATAGTATCGCATCTTATATGTCCTTCATTTGCATAGAGTTCATATATAGTTTTAAGTGAGACAGGTACATGATGTTGGATCCGTACGACATGGGTATGATTTAATGAGTTTGTACGAGGGATCGTGCCGTACTTAAGATGATATGGATATAGCGATATGATGAGCTATAATACAAGGATTTATACGTATTGTAAATGATGAATTTGTATGCCGAATAATGGCCGACTCGTAAAGTTAGGTTATATTCTGTTTTAGGATGTAATACTTGTATGAGCTACATTCTTTTAAAACCCACGGTTCGTTGTCTTTTAAATAAACTACCAGGATGCATGCCAGTTTCTAAAACAAATATCTATTTTAAATCTAGGGAAGCTTCCTTATTTCAAACTTAACGTTTCGATCATTTCTAAAGATAATGGTATAGCTCATAGGAAGTAATTACAATGGTTACATTTATATTACTTTACGTGTTTGCATTATATTATCCATATTATACGTTTCTGCATTACGCACGCTCTGATAGAACACGGCATAAATACCAATGAGTACTTTGCTGCACAAGCACATAAATATATGTTACACTACACTTCATTGGTACTGCCATGTCACTGTAGAACCGTTCTGTTATATATGTGTTAAAATAGATAGGTTACACCATAGAACACTTGCACAAATACTAATGATTGCCATGTTGCACAAGCACAGACACGCATGCTACACTACACATCATTAGTAGTACCATGACACAATAGAATTGAAATCATTATGTTTATGTGATGTAATTACGCAGTCTTCTTTATTCCTGTTGTAAATTACGCATATTAGTACTATAGATGCGTTATTTGATACTTATGGATTTTCTGGATATTTTACTCCTGATGATATATCGGTGGTACGGGACACTGTTATCTGTATATATATAATATATCATCAATACAATTTATGCAAGTTCTTATTCCTCATTTTGTATTTTTATATGATGAGCAAACGTCCACAATGAGATTTGTGTTTTCTGATTTTGATTCCGAACGGAGTGGGGGAGCTATACAGTTTCGGATTTGTTGTTATCCGGACCGAGTGGGGAAGAGATTGTTGGAGATAGTGCCCTCAGAGTCAACTATTGGATCACAAGCACGTGATTAAAATGATTGAGAGAGGATCTATGCCGGTAGGACAGTCTTACTCAAGATGATAGTATGCTATCTGTTTTACCTTTATCATCGTGTACTGTTTTAGGTGACCTTACAGGTCACTTTTGCGCGTTGATAGAGCCCCTAGGATTCTTGCTTGACTGCCAGCAGTATGAGGGCGATCATATACGTGGGAGCTGGGGTCTATAAGCAAATCCTTAAAAGGTCCCTAGTCGTGGGAGTTTCGAGACAGGGCATCGATACTCCAGAGTAGACTAGTGTATACAGTCGAGACCCCGACAAGGGGCGGTGGCCGGTCTCACAAGCCACTGGTGTCAGTTGGTTCACCTAAGATGTATACAGGTGCTCATTGGGTTATGAGTACACCGGACAAGACTCGCCGGGAACATGCTAGTTGGTCTTATACCAGACGTCAGATATCAGTTTCTTGGTGACATGTGTACAGGTTAGTTCATCGACCTGAGATCGTCATTTGTCTCGTGTGAGTTCCCACTGTACTTTGATTACTACCCTACCATGGCTCAAAGGAGTCGTGCAAACAGGTTTTAGTTGGGTATAGTCCCGAGCCACATGGAGGCAGTGAACGGATCTTCAGGGGTTCGTCTCTCCCGGTATTGGGGGTGAGGTCACGCTGTGTCTAGGAGAGCCATTACACGAAGTCCTTGGCCAAGGCAAGAGATTTAATGGTAGGTATTCCAGTAGTATCTCAGGGTGTTCTGGGCTACACTCCGACACAACTTGTACCGCTTTTAGTGGTCTGACTTTTACCAACCCCCTAGGTCCGCCATGCGATGCTCATAGACGAACGGACCGGACTGTGCGGATATTGTCACTGACAGGCTCAGTAGGGTGTCAGAATGGGTTCCCTCATCGACGTCCCTTTTGGTCAATACCTGGTAGCCCATTACGTATGGCAAATACCTCTGACATGCTAGTGGTTAAATCCACAGCCAAAGTATTGACGAGTCTTTAGAGTCCCCTACAGACAGTTGCTCAAGTTTCGGGCGAAACGCTGTGGAGGCCATATGGAGATATGGCATGGTTCAATCTTATCCGTGCGGTATTGCACGGATAATGATCAGACGGATAATACTAGCGGGCTTTGGTTTAAGCCGGATCCTAGTATTGTACAGTGTAGATTTTGTCTCATTGCATTTGTATTCGGTCGGAATACAAATGCGGGTATGTATATTCGGTCGCGGGGTTTTCCTGTAATTTATTACGGGATCAGTTTTTTGAAGTTGCCAGTTTGCATTCCGTTTCGGCCAGTTTTCCTTTGTTCCTTCACGGCCGGATTTTTGTGATGGAGGGGCTAATTTGCAAATATGCAAATTAGCAATTGTGAAGGGCTTATTTGTTTATGAGGGATTATGATAAATCTAGCATCTTTGCTTTTTTCCTTTCATCATTTCTTTAGCATTAATGAGAGTGGATTGAAAGGATTTCATGAAAGACTTTGATGTGATCTTTTTATCACATATTTTCCTTACTTGTTTTAATCTATCTTTTTTCCCTCCACCATATATCATGGCCGGCCACATCTTTGAGAGGATTAGGATTCAATTTTGGTGAAGTGGGAAATTCTTCTTCTCATTTTTAGTTTACACCAAAGTTCCAAAAGCTCATCTCCTCTTGTTCATCATTCTCCACCTCCATCATGGCAACTTCTCAACCCCAATGAGACAAAGCTTTCTACACTAGCCTACAGCATTTCGTAGGCATGTCGGCTCTCCAACTTCGTGCCCGAGTTGCCTCGGTCCAGAGGTCGGAGCCCGTAAAAGAACCCGGCGATGTGGTGCCCGTTCCAACGAGGAGATGAAAACCGGAGTTTCCGCGAGGAGATCGGGATGGAGGCCGAAGACCGAAGGACACGGATCGCTCGGTATAGCTCTCTACCCCATTCTCGTATTTGCTAGCATTAGGTTAATAGCCCGATTTGGATTTATAGTGCGCGGTAGTGCCGATTTACAGGTTCTGTAAAAGTTTTGTTTCCGCATTTTGGCCTTGGATTGACGGCCGGGGAGCTGCCGTGCACTTACACTGGTATCAGAGCCACGCCATTAACCTAGTCTAGCTTGCTCTAACATGTTTAAAGCTTCGATCGAACAAATATCCCAAAACCGCGATTTCAAGTGCATCAGTTTTCTGTCGAATTTTTTTTGGCTCGAAATTTTTTTCAGTGCATTGCAGAAATACATGCAGGCAATTCTAAGAGTTCTGCAAAATTTTGGTGGCTTAACTTTACTGTTCCACCACGGAACCACGGCTAAACCCATGCATTGGCCGCGGTTCCGCGGCCATAATGACTCCTTGTAGCACCAAATTTTTACAGAGGCTCTTGGACTTGGAAATGGGGGTTTTGGTATATTCTGTTTGGGCCCAGATTTATGTTGAGTGCTACAGTTGTGCTTGGGGCCCACTTCGGAAAATTTGGTCGATCGAAAATTTTAAACATGTTAGTTCACAGTATTTACATTATATCTGCGACCGTGAATGTCATTTGATCTGTAAATCCTTTCTAACTACTATAGCCCTTTTAGACGGATTTGCGAACGTGACATTCACGTTGATGTTCTGTGTTGTGCTGTGATGTTGCGGATTTGTCGTGGTGGATAGCCTGGATGCAATGGTAGTACAGTTTGGTTGTATTATGTACATTTGATATTGAGGGGCGAGCGTCCGACATGTGGACAGCCGTCACTGCCTTTTTGTATATTATTCTTTTGGGGAACGACCGGGCTGAGGTCGATGTACCCGTTGTATATATTTTTACTTTCTGTACTAGGATTACCCCGCGGAGGGGTGCACGGATAGCCGGGTTCTAGAGGGCAACGGGCCCGCATCTTATGGCTTTGAGACGGAGGGGGCTTCACTCTAGAATAGGCGGGCTATTCGCCGCACTCGTAGGGGGTACAGGATGACCCAAGGAGGAGTGCTCAAGTTACCGGATTCCGTAAAGTGCTGGGTGGTCCATTCACGTTTTTGAAGGGGGCTGCCTCGCTTCAGGTTTTGGCGGGTAACTTGCCGCGCCCGTAGGGGTCTAGGATTTCATTGCATAGGCTATCCACACGACCAGGGGAACGTCGGGTTTCAGTAGCGGTTCTATGAAACCTGGGGATCCAAGATATCTGTATTGTTCTTTGATGCTTATTACTCTCTGTGATGTTGCATTTTATCACGCCTTGAGCGAATATTATATATTGATATATATACTAGTAGATGTTGTATATGTTTTGCATCCACGCTAGTCTAGTCCCCGCTCTGTCGTTAGTTAAGTAACCTAACGGGTGATGACGGGACCCAGTAGCGAATGCAGATGGCATATACGTACATCATTATTTTCGTTCTTTATTGGTGTGATCAATTGATGGGACTGCGTTGATTCGGATCAATGCAAGCTAAACAAACCTATTCTGATGTTGTTGGAGCATTTTTAAAAAAAGCTGTTAGTTCAAGGACGTTCTCTTTTGTTTTGCACAGTGGTATTCGGTTGTGAATATCCAGCACCTCAGTCGACGAGGCAATGGCCGAGATCCCTTCACCGGGAGTGACCCCTTGGAAAAAAGTTTGCGTCAGGGCAATAACTTCACTATAGTCGTTTACTTTTGCTTTGCATCGTGGTATTCAGTTGGAATATCCTACACCTCATTCTACGGGGAAAGAGCCGAGATCCCTTCACCGGGAGTGACCACTTTAGCAATGGTTTTCGCCACTATATTTTTATAAAAGCTATCCAGTTCCTTCAACGATATCAAGTTCATTACGTTAAAGGTTTTTCGCCAAAAACCATTCGTAGCCCTCCGTCATTTCAGTTAAATGTTCGGTAGTATTCAAGCTATGTATTTTGACCTACGCCAAGGCATAGTGATTGGTAGCTACCGGATATTTATCTGTTGCATAGATAGATGCGTTAGTTTGGGACAGTCGTACTACTATTTTGGTCTACGTCAAGGGTATGTACGGGTGGGTTCAAATTAACCTGGACAATGACGGGTAGAACTTAATATGTGACTTATGATATTTTGGCTTACGTCAAGGTAATAAGAGCATGGGGCAAAAATCACATCGGGAGTTTCTAAAGAAATTGAAACTTGCCAGATATGCGCATACCTTCTGGAGTGTAATAACGTGAGCGAATTCCGTCACGTTATCATGCGATGATAGTTGCATCCCGATTCCCACTGATGATTTGGTTTACTCCTCGGGTGATCCCGACTAATTCTTCTTTCAGGTTTGGGGAAGAATTTGACGGTACAGTGGGAGGTTTCGTGATTTGATAAACTAATATCCATTCTGATCTAGGTTAGAGTGCACGCTGAGTGTTTCTTTTCTCTCTCTCTTTGGCAGCGACCATGACCCGACCCTTGACTATGACTCAGTGACCAAGATTAACCGAACCTTCTTAAACACTGGCTTTTGGATTGTCAGATTTGCATACCTCATTGCCACTCCTACTTTTACCCTTTTCTCCAGGACACCCCGTATTACTACGAACGTCCACTTCCATTGGACAAAACCATCGTATGGTTATATAGGAACTCGAAGGAATTTAATCGAGGATGGTTTCCGGTTCTGGAGAAAACAAATAGGACTATTCAGTTGTCTTTTCCTTTTACCTTCTCTCAGGTTGCGAGTACTCCTTGGTTTAGGAGATAGTACATCTATTACGCAAATTGGATAGTCTTCTTCCAAACCTTAGGCTGGTGCTGAATGGTGGGGAATGAAGAAAACCAATTAGCATAACGATGGTGTACAGAAGGTATTAAGTTAAGACAAATAAAGGGATTAGTAGGAGGGCAAAGTAAACTACAACTGCTATTCACGACCAAACCAAGTATTTCATTACCACTCCCGCTTCACCTTTGTATTTCTCCAGAACACTCCGTATCACTACGAAGTTCCACAGTTTATTTGGATACTCCATCGTATGGTTATATACAAACTCGAAGGAACTTATTCCAGTTCGGGGATGGATTCTGGTTCGGGAGAAATTGGAATAAGTTTTATTCGGTTGTCTTTTATCTTCACCTTCTCTCGCATTGCGAGTGCTCCTAGGATAGTACACCCATTATGCTTATTGGATAGTCTTCTTCCAAACCATAGGCTGATGCCGAACGGTAGGGAAGGAAGAAAACCATTTGGCCTAAAGGGGTGTGCAGAAGGTAATGACTAAAAGACATATAAAGGGATTTGGAGAGATGGAAAAGAGATATACGGTTATAGTTGTGAATCTGATAATGGAAGAGGCATTACTAGGAATACCCGGATACCCCTACGAAACATTTCAATGTTTCAGTTTCACTGTGTACTGTTAAAAGAAAACTGATTTCCCAATTACCTTGCACTAGGGTATGTATTTACCGGGTATGATTCTCACATCTGTATGGTTTTACAGATGACGAGTGAGAGTAAGTTATTGGGAATTAGGTGATCATCCTCATTATATCGGAATTCGTTGTAATTGGTGAGTTTTGAGGAAATCTCCTGGGTTGTTTGCCGGACGGCAAATATTTGGTTTAGAATATCCGTCGTTGTGCACCAATTTCAAATTGATATATCTGTACGTCTATTTTTATAGAGTGAGATATACCTTTTTGAAATTATGTCCATGACATTTACCTATATCGGCGGATGGTTAGGTAAGGAGCATTAGACAGCGGTGTAATTCTTCTTAACCATAAGTACAGTTTTTAACCTATGACACACAGGGATTAAGTTATTAGACTCAGGGGACTTATACAGAGTATTGTATGTTGTCCAGTGTCCATTGGGACAGAGGGGTTGGTACTCGCACTATATTCTGTTTACTTATGACTTCTCTAGTTCTTAGACAGGTGTTACGTAGAAACACAGGGTCCAAGTTTTGAGAAGTTATAGGTATGTGGAAAAAGTAGAGAACCAGGTGTTGCAAGTATCGGGATTCTTCAAGGTGATCGAAGATGTAGATACTTGTATATGGTATTCAGTTGATAGTAATGGTTAAGAGAACTTGCTTCTCTTTCAGATTACTCATAATTGAAAGTACTCCTAAGTTGAGTAATGCCGATCGGCCTCTTTCCATTTAGTTAACATGCACTGGAGACAGTTGCATGATTTGAATCTGGTTCAATTAAATTAGTGCATCTGTTTCTGTATTGAATATAGAGCAGTTCATATCTTGATATTGTTAAGGTACGGGGAGTTGTCCAGCTTATGCTTAAAACTAGACACTGGACAACTCAAGGCACGTTTCTGTAATGGCTGTTTGTGGGTTGACCCGGGCTATGACGAGGGTTGATTTTCTACCATCTGGAAGATCAATAGTGATATTGTTCTGGACTCGCCACAGTTTTAATAAAAATGGATTTTTTCAGAAAACAGTAGTGGGAGTATGGTAGAACTGGAAGTAATTCCCGAACCGCAAACGATTACTAAAGATTTGATAAGAACCTAAAGATTCAATTTGGTTTGACATTCCATTGGCCACTCCACAGACATGATGGGTAACCTCAGGCACCCGAGAAGTACTCCGGTAGCCTCAAGGACGGTGACAGGGAGGTTCTTGTTTACCCAGACTTGCCATTGCTGTTGTTCCAGGCTGTGAGACCCGGCAGGAGGATGAGTATAGCGTCGTTCTGAACTACCTTTAGAAGTGTACGTTTATATGACTCTGCCAGAGGGTTGTCGTAGTCAGTGGGAGCAGCGGAAGCATAGTGGACAAGTGGCTTATGTCTATTTATAGACTAAAGCAGATACAGCAGAGATAGATCATCTATTTCTGTTGCGACAGTCATAGGTTTGACTTCATCAGAATAGGGGATGGATCTGTTAAGAAGGTAGTAGGGTGTGATGTCCTGGTATTTGGATGACATACACAGAGTAGGAAGTGAAATTCCTATATTACGATCGGTTATACTTTGGTTGTCACACAGTGGTTTCTCCATATAGGACTTGGATATAATATCAAGACATTCTGTTTACTGGATCTATGGTTTTAGATCTAGATTTGGGTAGTTTCCCAATCTGGGTATTTAGACAGCATTCTAAAGGTGTTTTAGAATGGACGACTCCTGGCACGGTAGTGTACCTGCAGGTGATGGAGTCACCCTCTCTAAAGGAGTCTTAGAGACTAAAAGGGAGAGGGATGTGCATGATTGGCAGATCACTTGCTTAGGCAATTGAGTTAATCATGAGATATCAAGTACCACACCAGATATTGTTTTTGCACCAGATGCAATAAGTTGATATTGATCCAATCCTGGAGAAACATTTGGATGCAGTTTTGGAACATAAGTTGATGTTCTAGGGATATGATAACGACAGCCTCGTTTGGGAGACGGTTATCATTTCAGGCTTCCAAGGTGACATGGATGACAGAGTGACTGTCAGAGTTATAGCTTTCCCTCTGACGAGGGGCAGTATTTTGGACAGGTGGTCCAAGTGGATACTGAGGGAGGCATGGCGCAGGATACTGATTAAGTTCAGTTGACGATACAGTCTAAGAAGTTTGGATTTGGAGTTCATTTTTGAACTAGGTCCAATCAGACATCCAGACATATTCTAAGACAGGTATTACTCATTTCGGGAGATGGCTTTCTCCGCGAACTTGAGATAAAGAGAGACATAGAAAGAAACATCTGAGCGGATCCACTCACTGAGGCTATTCCTCGAACGCATTAGTTTCTCAAACAGGTTTTGTGAGACTGATTAGTAGAGGAGTTGGGTGTTCGGTATCACACGGGCTGTGAGTATGCGACATCGCAATAATTAGCCTTGAGTGCAAGTGGGAGATTGTTGGAGATAGTGCTCTCAGAGTCAATTATTGGATCACAGGCACGTGATTGCAATGATTGAGAGAGGACCTATGCCGGTAGGACAGTCTTACTCAAGATGATAGTATGTTATCTGGTTTACCTTTATCATCGTGTACTGTTTTTGGTGACCTTACAGGTCACTTTTGCGCGTTGATAGAGCCCCTAGGATTCTTGCTTGACTGCCAGCAGTATGAGGGCGATCATATACGTGGGAGCTGGGGTCTATAAGCAAATCCTTAAAAGGTCCCTAGTCGTGGGAGTTTCGAGACAGGGCGTCGAAACTCCAGAGTAGACTAGTGTATACAGTCGAGACCCCGACGAGGGGCGGTGACCGGTCTCACAAGCCACTGGTGTCAGTTGGTTCACCTAAGATGTATACAGGTGCTCATTGGGTTATGAGTACACCGGACAGGACTCGCCGGGAACATGCAAGTTGGTCTTATACCAGACGTCAGATAGCAGTTCCCTGGTGACATGTGTACAGGTTAGTTCATCGACCTGAGATCGTCATTTGTCTCGTGTGAGTTCCCACTGTACTTTGATTACTACCCAACTGATTGTTAGGATAAGTGCGTGTTCAAGTTCTAGTTTAAATACCGCAATCAAGACGGTTTCGCTTGTAGCTAGCCGGTTGAGTACGGGTCGTCCGCAGGGAGATGGGAGTTATTTTCAATGTGTTTTAACGAGTTAAGTCCTGTTTTCAGATTTTGTTGTGGTTATCTAAGTGTAAGTTGATATTTAAAGAGAGCTTGTTAGGGTTAGGATTAGGTTAGTTTGAGTTAGGAGTCTCCACATCTTTCGTTGCCCCACTTAATATCGGTGTTACGGTAATCGGCAACAACGGGGATTAGCACAACTAGGAAGGAACTTGCGAGTATAAGCTAGGCTTTCCAACGCATAGTCCTTCCTTTTGGTGCTTGTCCGTCCGTTCTTGGCTCTTATCCATAACCTCCGGTTAATTCAACCACAACCGGTCTCACTACGGAATCACCGCTATCATGTAGGATAGGGTGCCGTAAGGAGCGGATTGTGGTTCAATTAACGGGAGTCGATTTAAGTTGTTGGGCAAGGAAAGAGTGAGAGAGATTTCCTTCTCTCAAACTTCCCTTATCCTACCCTAACAAGTATAAAACTACTCACACTTCATGATAAGGAAAAACAAAACAAAACAAAGAGGAAGATAGAAAGAAGGAGATTAGAAGAATACGACTAACTATTTGCGACCTCACCTTGGCGAGGATCAAGCGTAAGTATCATTGTCATATGAAGGATAAAGGAAAAGAGAGAAGAAAGAAACAATCAAACAAATAACAACAACTACTTAACAATTAAAATTGCAATACATTACAACAAGTAAAAGAAAGAAATAAGCATGATAGAAAATGGTCTTCTTTATTCATCACTCTTCACTCAAAAGCTCACTACAAGTTTAATGGAGAAGAGGTGAGAAGAGGAAGAAGAACAACACTAAAACTAGGCAAAATGAAAATACAAGATTGCACCCTTTCCTTCTCAAACTTCTGGGCTATTTATAGGCTGGAGAATGGAAATCTAGGGCAACCATCAGAACACATACGAAAAGACCATCCTACCCTCCAAAATTCCTCCTCTTTGGCGTCAGAATGGCCGCGGATCCGTGGCCTGGACCCACCTTTGGCCGCGGTTCCGCGGCCAAGTTGTTGAATTGGGCTTTGGGCTTTTTTGTGGCACCCTGTTTTGCTGTGTACATTATTCTGGAATATGTATTTTCTCAATTTGGCTCCCCGATTTTTCCAGAATTTCTGTTGAGGGAAAGGTGGACTTTTTGTCAAGATTTTGTCATGATTGCCTCGAGCTCCGCGTAAATCTCTTGGATTTTGTGCTACCATTGAGCCTTGTGCATGAAGGTGACATTGATTTGACATTTTGTCTTCCTAAACTGGTATCTGGCAATATACAGATGACGAGCGGAGACCGTGTTTTCTCAGTGGTTGGCAGGAACCCGGATTTTGTTGTGTTTTCCATGAATTTCACCATTTTAGAACCGAGAACCTGTATCCTGCAATTGACTAGCAAACACGGCTCAAGAGTATCTACCGATATGCAATGTGACAAAAATTGGGCGGTAAGAAAATGCAAAAATCTGATATGAACAAATACCCCCAAACTTATCATTTGCTCGTCCCGAGCAAAGTCCATTTATTCACAAAAAATTTCCTAACCTCACTTTCGCAGGGAACGCGATTGCACTGAGCATGTGCAACAAGCCGTTTAACCTCTAGGTGTCCCTAGTAGTAGGAGTGTTGTCTCCTGAGGGTTTTCAGCGGAAAATACCCACAAAATCCGGTCAAGTTGTTTTTGTAAAATAACTAAGCTTCAAACCCTAAAGTTTTGTTTTTAGAAAATAACAATTCTATAATCCTAAGTCTCGATCATCGAACCTTTATTTTTCACACCTCACTTCTTATTTAACTACAGATTTTATATGTCTTTACGTGCAGTGTAAATAGTGTCGTTAAGTTCCAGAAGGATTGATTAAAGTCATCATGTCGCACAATAAAGCCCAGATAACAATTTTAAAAGGATCACATAAGTTTTATAACGAGTTAAGCATTTTTCAAGTTTCGTTTTCCAGTAAGGTTTCAACTTCAGAATTTCGATCTTCCTTAACAGGAAACTAAGTCGTATTTTTCACTCCACCCTTTTCTTGTTTTCATTTCATACACACCTCTGTGAATGTGCAATAGTCTTTATCAGAGAGTAAAACCTTCATATCTCCGTTAAAAATTTTTTTAAAAGCCTGTCTTTTATCAAGATTATTCTAACACAAAGAACCGTTAGGAATTTTAACTCGGAGAGAACACTTGCTTGACTTTGTTTTAACCTGGACTTTCTAGGCTTCTTAGCGAGCTTTGGGCCAATGCACCCAAACCAGTTGGTTTTAGGGCATTAGGTGTAGAAACACCCCAGCGGACTTAATTACTCAAGTTACCTAGGTCCAAAAACAAAAGACAGATTGGCGTGAAAATCAGATGATTTAATACGAACGGAGATATAACCGGCAGTTCAAATATTTTTTTGGATAAAAGACGTGTCTAGTGGTTTTGGTGTGTAATCATTCCAATCAAGTTTTAGATGGGTTATTTTTCAGACTTAGCTCCAATTACGGCATCAATAACATTCCTTTATATTCGCTTTACTTCATAAACTATTCTTGACATTACTTATTTCAGAACAAACCTATTTGATCCTCAGAAAATCATTTACCTGTTTAAAAGTTTAAACATGAAAGACTTGTCATCTAATTCCTAAAATCTTACGACGCGTGTAGTGTGATGTAAAGACGTATATCAGCTATAGTTAACTTCAAAGGAGAGTTATCTTTCAGGTTTTCAAAATCCAAACATAAGATCTAGTTATTCCTATTTTTTCAAACAAAAACCGTCGAATGTTGAATCAGAGTTCTTCCACAAGCTAACTTGACAAAAAATTTTTTTATATTTTTTAGAAAATTTTCAGATTTTTATGGATTTTATGGATTTTAATATGCAGATGCAAAATATACATATGAATGCGAAGGTAAGAAATGCGTACCGAGCGTACCCCGAAACTTAAACTGGACAGTGTCCTCACTGTCATTGCATGAAGAGAGCAGTTGGAAGGTTCAAAATTGTCGGTTAGTGATACACAAATTTTTATTTGTTTTTTTGTTTTTAAAGAAAAGAAAAAGAATATACACAAATATAAACAAAATGGTTTGTACATACCCCCAAACTTATTTGGAACAGTGTCTACTGTTCTTGGCTGGATAACCGAAGTTTGGAGGTAGGCAGAGGAAGATCATGCAAGGTAAACCGGCTCCTGTAAGAACAGGAGCTCCTCTGTTGGTTCGGCGCTAAGGTACGGTTTGCATCGGTGTCCATTTACCTTGAAGAGCGAACCGTCCTTTGGATTTTCCAAATCCACAGCGCCCTGCGGATACACATTTCGTACAAAATACGGCCCTTTCCAGCGAGATCTGAGCTTTCCTGGATGGAAATGAAGTCGGGTGTCGTAAAGAAGTACCTGCTGACCAGGTACGAAGGTTTTGCGCAATAGGTGTTTATCGTGAAACACCTTCGTTCGATTCCTAACGAAAACCGCGTTGTCGTAAGCCTCATCCCTAAGCTCGTTCAGTTCGTTCAACTGCAGCTTCCGATGGCTGCCCGCATCCTCAAGAGAAAGATTCAGCTCCTTTATCGCCCAAAACGGGCGATGCTCGATTTCGACAGGAAGGTGGCAGGCTTTTCCGTACACAAGCCGATAGGGAGACATGCCAAGGTCGGTCTTATAAGCGGTTCTAAATGCCCAGAGGGCATCAGTGAGTTGCAAAGACCAATCTTTACGGTTCTTGGAAACCGTCTTCTCCAATATCTGCTTGATTTGCCGATTTGAAACTTCGGCCTGCCCGCAGGTTTGGGGGTGGTAGGGCGTAGAAAGCTTATGATTAATGGAGTATTTCCGCATCAAGGCCTCGAAAGTCCTATTGCAGAAATGACTTCCATTGTCGCTAATGATCGCTCGGGGGTGCCCAAACCGGGAGAAAATGTTTTCTTTAAGGAACTTAACGACAACCTTGTTGTCGTTAGTCCGGCTGGGCATAGCCTCGACCCATTTAGAGACGTAATCGACAGCTAGAAGAATGTACAAGTTCACAAAAGAGTTGGGGAACGGCCCCATGAAGTCTATCCCCCAAACATCGAAAATCTCCACAACCAAGATTGGTTGGAGCGGCATCTCGTTTCTCCGGGATATCCGGCCCATGTGTTGGCACCGGGAGCAAGTCTTGCAATATTCGTGAGCGTCTTTGAAAAGTTGTGGCCAGTAGAAACCTCATTGCAAGATCTTCTCAGCTGTCTTTCTGGGCCCAAAATGCCCGCCACACGCTTGATCGTGGCAAAATGACAGCACACTCTTGAATTCCTCATCGGGGACACACCGACGAATAATCTGGTCGGGACAGTACTTGAACAAGTAGGGTTCATCCCAGTAAAAGTGTTTTACTTGGGATAAGAAGCGAAGTCTGTACTGACTCGACCATTCGGTTGGTAGTAATCCCGTGGCCAGATAGTTCACAATATCTGCGAACCAGGGTTCGCACGATACTGTCAAGAGTTGTTCATCCGGAAAAACGTCATTAATCGGAATTGGAAGCGAAGGCGAAGAAGGAAGTCGTGAAAGATGGTCGGCAACTACGTTTTCACATCCTCGTTTGTCCTTAATGACAAGGTCAAACTCTTGAAGCAAGAGGATCCAACGTATTAACCGAGACTTGGCATCTTTCTTCGCAAAAAGATGGCGCAGAGCTGAATGGTCCGTGTAAACAATGACTGGAGAGCCGATGAGGTAGGGCCTGAACTTTTCTAAAGCAAATAGAACAGCTATGAATTCCTTCTCAGTTGTTGTATAGTTGAGTTGGGCGTCGTTCAGGGTTCGGCTAGCGTAATAGATTACGTGCGGCATCTTGTTGATGTGCTGTCCAAGGACAGCACCGATGGCAAAGTCGGATGCATCGCACATAATCTCGAATGGGTGCGTCCAGTCAGGGGAAGAAAGAACGGGAGCAGAAGTGAGTGAGCGTTTTAGTGACTCGAATGCAGTCACACAGCTCGAGTTGAAGTCAAAAGGTGTATCCTTGGCCAGCAAAAGCGTCAAGGGCCTAGCAATCTTGCTAATGTCCTTGATAAACCGTCTATAGAAACCGGCATGGCCAAGGAAGGCTCGGATATCTCTGACGCATCGGGGAGGAGGCAGATTGGAAATGACCTCAATCTTTGCTCTGTCAACCTCTATTCCATTTTGCGAGATGATATGTCCTAAGACAATACCTTCGCGCACCATGAAGTGGCATTTCTCCCAGTTCAAAGTGAGATTCTTGTCCTTACATCGGGTAAGGACAGCGTCAAGATGCAGCAAACACTCGTCAAAGGAGTCGCCGAAGAAGGAGAAGTCATCCATGAAAATCTCCAGAAATTTCTCCACCATGTCTGAGAAAATTCCCATCATACACCGCTGGAAGGTAGCGGGCGCATTGCATAACCCAAAGGGCATGCGTCGATATGCAAACGTGCCGAAAGGACAAGTGAAAGTGGTCTTGTCCTGGTCTTTTTCGGCGATGGGAATTTGATTATAGCCAGAGTAGCCATCAAGAAAACAATAGTACTCATGTCCGGCCAATCGTTCCAGCATCTGGTCAATGAAAGGTAGAGGAAAGTGGTCTTTCCGTGTTGCGGCGTTGAGTTTTCTGTAATCAATGCAAACTCGCCACCCAGTTTGGGTGCAAGTAGGGATTAACTCATTCGCCTCGTTGGTTATGA
The DNA here is from genome assembly GCA_030015575.1 of Agapanthus africanus. Taxonomy (NCBI): domain Eukaryota; kingdom Viridiplantae; phylum Streptophyta; class Magnoliopsida; order Asparagales; family Amaryllidaceae; genus Agapanthus; species Agapanthus africanus. Next base: position 166,466,658 of record JASDDO010000010.1, read on the forward strand.
CCGTGATGCCCGACTTTTTGGGGACAACGTGAATGGGGCTAACCCACTGGCTATCAGAGATAGGGTAAATGATACCACTATCTAGACATTTGACGATCTCCTTCTTCACAGCCTCCTTCATGACTGGATTAAGACGTCTTTGTGGATCCCGGGCTGGTTTGGCATCATCCATCAGATGAATGTGATGCTCAACGATCAGGGGACTAATCCCATTGATGTCCGCCATGGACCAGCCAAAAGCTTGCCTGTTGCTGTGTAAGACCGCGAGAAGGGCTTTCTCTTGCTCGGGAGCTAGAGAAGCCGAAATGATGACAGGGAGTGTCTCGTTCTCACCTAAATAAGCATACTTAAGGTGAGACGCCAACGGCTTGAGTTCGAGCGTTGGAGGTGAAATGATGGAAGGCAAGACTGGTGCAAGGGTCTCGAACTCAAAGGACTCCAGCAAAGGTTCAAAACGAGTGTAGGCAACCGAGTCGGATGGTTCAGGTAACTCATCCGGAAAGTCGAAAGATTCAAACTCGGGTTGTGCACGGCTAAGATCGTTCGAGAATGTGAAACACTCGTATTCGTTATCGGGCGCAGAAACAGTAGCAGGTTCGAAGAGAAACGCACTAGTGGCGTCAAGATTATCGTGGTCAAACAGAAACTCCTCGAATTCACACTCTTCTGGTGTGATCTCCTGGATCGAGCAGACGTCCAGTATATGAGCATTAGGTTCGGCGGGCTGATTCCCCAACCTAAAAATGTTGAGTTCAATCGTCATATTTCCAAAAGAGAGGTTCATCGAACCGTTGCGACAATTGATCACAGCATTTGAGGTTGCGAGAAATGGGCGACCGAGTATCACCGGAATTTGATTCCGGGGGTTAGCTACAGGCTGTGTATCTAATACAATGAAGTCAACGGGGAATATGAAGTCCCCGACTCTTATCAACACATCCTCTAGCTCACCTCTAGGGTGGGTGATCGATCGGTCGGCCATTTGGAGAGTGCAGTGTGTGGGTTTCAACTCTCCGACGCCTAATTGCTCGTATACTGAATACGGAAGCAAGTTAACACTGGCACCAAGATCTAATAGTGCGCGGTTGATGTTCTTATCCCCAATGGTAATTGAAATCGTAGGACAGCCAGGGTCCTTCCGTTTTTGTGGTAAAGATTGGGTAAGGGCATCACTCACAGCACTAGCCAAGAAAACTTTCTTGGGTACCTGAGACTTCCTCTTTTTCGTGCACAAGTCCTTTAAGATTTTCGCGTAGGACGGGACTTGTTGTACAGCATCTAAAAGAGGAATGTTAATGTTAACTTGCTTGAATAACTCCAAATTCTTCTCCATTTATGTATTTTGTTTGTTAGATCTCAACCGGTTTGGAAATGGAACATTTTGAAAATTGGTTGAGTCTAATGCTGGAGGAGGAGATTGTGGAGTTGGAACGGATCCCAGAATAGGTGTTTTCGTGGAGTGAGAAGTAGGTCCGTTCATAGCAGAAGAAGAGGAAGGAGAGCCTGTTGAAGAACGGAGAATAGGCTCGGAAGACGAAGAAGAAGAAGAAGAAGAAGAAGTAGCGGCCGGGGTGTCATCGATGATTCGCTTGCCAATGTTGTTTTGCAGCATCCTTCCCGATCTCAGCGTAGTCACGGCACTCACATTATAGTTTTGTTGTTCAAGAGCAACATGTGCATTATGTGGGTGACCGGGATTTGGCAGTGGCTGGGACGGAAGCTTCCCCTTCTCTCGCTCGCTCAAGGCCGCGTTCAGTTGTGCAATCTGGGCCTCGATGGTTTTGATGCTCTGCCCGTGTGCGGCGGTGTGTTGCACTAAAGATTGGATCGAAGACTGGATGTTGGTGGTGGATTGAGTCGATTGTTAAACAAACGCCTCCAGACTTTGCTCGAGCGAGGAAACCTTATCAGTGTTTGACGGAACAATGTTGTTATTTGGTGGAAAAGAATTGTTTGGTGCAAAATTGTTTGTCTGGTTTTGGTAAGGTTGGGGTTGGAAGGGCTGCTGATACTGAGTTTGTTGTTGCGCTTGTTGTTGCGGTGGAGGGGCCCTTTGGAAATTGTTGCCCTGGAATTGATTCTAATTCTGATTCCAAGCGAAATTGGGGTGGTTCCTCCAACCGGGATTGTAGGTGGAAGAGTATGGATCATTCCTCGGCCTTTGCTGGAATGCATTAACCTGATCCTGTCCTTGCGATGGTGGATTGTAAGGACACTCTTCGGTCAAGTGAGAAGGATCGGAACAACAAGCGCAGATGGTACGAAGGGGGAGAACAGGGGCAGGAGAAGGAGCAGAAAATTTGCTCTCTATCGCTTCAAGCTTTCGTGTTATCGCAGCCATTTCAGCTTTCATCGCAATAGAGACGTCAAGTTGGTGGATTCCTACCCTAGACTGACCGGTAGAAGTGGAGGTAGAAGAAGAAGAAGAAATCGGTCTGGTGCTCTCCCACTGTAGCGTTTGCTCCGCAAGATCGTCAAAGAACTGCCACGCTTCCTCGTCAGATTTCGATAGGAAGTGGCCCTGACAGATGGTTTCCAGCAACTGCTTCGTTGCTGGGTTCAGTCCCTCGTATAAGGTTTGGCAGAGTTGCCATTTCTCTATACCGTGGTGAGGACACTGAACAAGAAGGTCTTTGTATCGGTCAAAGCACTTCCAGAAGGGTTCAGAAGGAAGCTGGGAGAATTGGTTGATTTCATTTCGAATCCTTGCGGTCTTATGATTCGGATAGAATTTTTTCAGAAACGCTTTAACAAACTCGTCCCAGCTGGTGATTGAGTGGGAAGCGGTGCTATACAGCCATTTTTCAGCGAGATCGCATAAAGTGAACGGAATGACCCATAGACGTATAGCATCGTCCGACAGCTGGGTGGTTTTCATCATGGCACAGACATTTTGAAATTTGTTGATGAAGATATAGGCATCTTCAGATTCAAGCCCATGAAAACGTGGAAGCATGTTGATGAAATGGGGCTTAATTTCAAAGTTGTCCCCATTGGCCGGAGGAAGAGAAAGGCAGGTGGGAAGTGCAGAACGGGTGGGGTAGAAACGATCCTGGAGCGCAATTCGCTGCGGTGCTACAACAGGCGGAGGTGGTTGAAGATTGGTCTCCATAGGAGGTGGAGCCAATCCAACGGTGGTCAAAGAGATGTTCGGATTAAATCCCGACATCACGGAAGAAGAGGTTGGTGAAGGTGAAGGTGAAGGTGAAGATGTATGAACAGAATTCCGGTCAACGTCGGAGTTGGCCGGCAAAGGAAGGGGTGAAAGAGGAGTGGACGGAGTATCGACTTCGGAGTCGATCGCGTAGTCGGTCGCGACTAACGTAACGCGGACTAAACGGGCGCTAGTGTCCCGAATCCAAGCGGACATACACTAAACGAGTTTAGTATAGTCAAAGCGAAGAAGGTGAGGGTAAGAAAACGTCAATGGAGAAAGGCGATGGGTGGTGGGTGAAAATGGATTTGGCGACAAAAGGGCAAGTTTTTATAAAAGTTTTTGATTTTTTTTTTTTAGAAAGAGATTTACAGAAGTATGTACGGAAATACGGCTTAAGCAATCACAAACAAGATATGCACAATCACACCTAGATCTACGGTCGCCTAGGTTTACTAGACCTGCTCCTGAACATGATTTTCGAAGTTAAACAGTGTCGAGAAACAGGCTTAAAAATACACCGATCACGGGGCCAGGTAAGAGCAGAGATAAGGGGAGGTTGTCCAACGCTTTCGCGAAGTTCCTTAATTAAATAACCCTTTCTCTTTCGGCGGTTGCGCCTTTAACACTTTCCTAGACACCCCGTAATCAATATACGGTTAAGCGAGGTTCTAAACACGGTTTATCTTCTCCTAATGAGCGCGAAGTCCTTAGGGCTGAAGTCTAGTATTTTTTAATTTACAATGGACAATGCATATGCTTTAGTGATTTTTGGGGTCCTGGGAAGGGTGATGAAATCCCCACCCAATCTGGATTGGTTTCAAGCCCCTTAAGTCCGTATTTAAAGAATGCAAAACAGTAACAAATCAACTGCAAACAATTTTTTATTTGCGGCGCAAAGAATCCTGCACAAGAACAGTTTATTGGAAGGGGGAGAAGAATTTGCGCAAAGAAGCCTACAGAAAACACAATTTATTGGAGTTCAGAGGAGTGGAGAGAGGCAGAGAACTTACAGAGAAATTTGAGGCTCTGAAGCCAACAGATGGCCGCGTTTCCGCGGCCAAACGCATGCAATGGCCGCGGATGCGCGGCAGTCCTGGGGCTTTGGGGCTCTGGAAAAATTTGGTGTTCTCTGTTGGGTGTCCTCTTCTTGCCTGGATGTACTGAATCTTGATTTGCTCAATGTTTTTGCTCCAGATTTGTACAGTAGACCGGATGCTTCGTTTTGTCCGTCGCGGTGTAGCCGCGAAATGTGGGTCTATCTTCCCACGTCTTTGGCACTGTACTTGAACTCCGTATTTTCAACGTCCTTGGCGTCGATCTTGAACTTTGTATTTTCCTGCACACTTGCATAAAAACTAATCAAGAATAACAAGATGGTTTTTTACAAAGTATGTATTTATTTTTTTTTTCGTTTTTCGGTTAGAGTTATACTTACAAATTAACCCGAAATTTCACAAAGAAACAAACTACCGTCTCCCCGGCAACGGCGCCATTTGATTGTTAGGATAAGTGCGTGTTCAATTTCTAGTTTAAATACCGCAATCAAGACGGTTTCGCTTGTAGCTAGCCGGTTGAGTACGGGTCGTCCGCAGGGAGATGGGAGTCTTTTTCAATGTGTTTTAACGAGTTAAGTCCTGTTTTCAGATTTTGTTGTGGTTATCTAAGTGTAAGTTGATATTTAAAGAGAGCTTTTTAGGGTTAGGATTAGGTTAGTTTGAGTTAGGAGTCTCCACATCTTTCGTTGCTCCACTTAATATCGGTGTTACGGTAATCGGCAACAATGGGGATTAGCACAACTAGGAAGGAACTTGCGAGTATAAGCTAGGCTTTCCAACGCATTGTCCTTCCTTTTGGTGCTTGTCCGTCCGTTCTTGGCTCTTATCCATAACCTCCGGTTAATTCAACCACAACCGGTCTCACTACGGAATCACCGCTATCATGTAGGATAGGGTGCCGTAAGGAGCGGATTGTGGTTCAATTAACGGGAGCCGATTTAAGTTGTTGGGCAAGGAAAGAGTGAGAGAGATTTCCTTCTCTCAAACTTCCCTTATCCTACCCTAACAAGTATAAAACTACTCACATTTCATGATAAGGAAAAACAAAACAAAACAAAGAGGAAGATAGAAAGAAGGAGATTAGAAGAATACGACTAACTATTTGCGACCTCACCTTGGCGAGGATCAAGCGTAAGTATCATTGTCATATGAAGGATAAAGGAAAAGAGAGAAGAAAGAAACAATCAAACAAATAACAACAACTACTTAACAATTAAAATTGCAATACATTACAACAAGTAAAAGAAAGAAATAAGCATGATAGAAAATGGTCTTCTTTATTCATCACTCTTCACTCAAAAGCTCACTACAAGTTTAATGGAGAAGAGGTGAGAAGAGGAAGAAGAACAACACTAAAACTAGGCAAAATGAAAATACAAGATTGCACCCTTTCCTTCTCAAACTTCTGGGCTATTTATAGGCTGGAGAATGGAAATCTATGGCAACCATCAGAACACATACGAAAAGACCATCCTACCCTCCAAAATTCCTCCTCTCTGGCGCCAGAATGGCCGCGGATCCACGGCCTGGACCCACCTTTGGCCGCGGTTCCGCAGCTAAGTTGTTGAATTGGGCTTTGGGCTTTTTTGTGGCACCCTGTTTTGCTGTGTAAATTATTCTGGAATATGTATTTTCTCAATTTGGCTCCCCGATTTTTCCAGAATTTCTGTTGAGGGAAAGGTGGACTTTTTGTCATGATTTTGTCATGATTGCCTCGAGCTCCGCGTAGATCTCTTGGATTTTGTGCTACCATTGAGCCTTGTGCATGAAGGTGACATTGATTTGACATTTTGTCTTCCTAAACTGGTATCTGGCAACATACAGATGACGAGCGGAGACCGTGTTTTCTCAGTGGTTGGCAGGAACCAGGATTTTGTTGTGTTTTCCATGAATTTCACCGTTTTAGAACCGAGAACCTGTATCCTGCAATTGACTAGCAAACACGGCTCAAGAGTATCTACCGATATGCAATGTGACAAAAATTTGGCGGTAAGAAAATGCAAAAATCTGATATGAACTCCAACCACGGCTCAAAAGAGTCGAGCAAACAGGTTTTAGTTGGGTACAGTCCCGAGCCACATGGAGGCGGTGAGCGGATCTTCAGGGGTTCGTCTCTCCCGGTATTGGGGGTGAGGTCGCGATGTGTCTAGGAGAGCCATTACACGAAGTCCTTGGCCAAGGCAGGAGATTTACTGGTAGGTATTCCAGTAGTATCTCAGGGTGTTCTGGGCTACACTCCGACACGACTTGTACTGCTTTTGGGGGTCTGACTTTTATCAACCCCCTTAGGCCCGCCATGCGATGCTCATAGACGAACGGACCGGATTGTGCGGATATTGTTACTGACAAGCTCAGTAGGGTGTCAGGATGGGTTCGCTCATCGACGTCCCTTTTGGTCAATACCTGGTAGCCCGTTACGTATGGCTAATACCTCTGACGTGCTAGTGGTTAAATCCACAGCCAAAATATTGACGAGTCTTTAGAGTCCCCCACAGACAGTTGCTCAAGTTTCGGGCGAAACGCTGTAGAGGCCGTATGGAGATATGGCAGGGTTCGATCTTATCCGTGCGGTATTGCACGGATCGTGATCGGACGGATAATACTAGCGGGCTTTGCTTTAAGCCGGATCCTTGTATTGTACAGTGTAGATTTTGTCTCATTGCATTTGTATTCGGTCGGAATACAAATGCGGGTATGTATATACAGTCGCAGGGTTTTCCTGTAATTTATTATGGGATCGGTTTTTTGAAGTTGCCAGTTTGTATTCCGTTTCGGCCAGTTTTCCTTTGATCCTACACGGTCGGATTTTTGTGATGGAGGGGATAATTTGCAAATATACAAATTAGCAATTGTGGAGGGTTTATTTGTATATGAAGGATTATGATAAATCTAGCATCTTTGCTTTTTTCCTTTCATCATTTCTTTAGCATTAATGAGAGTGGATTGAAAGGATTTCATGAAAGACTTTGATGTGATCTTTTTATCACATATTTTCCTTACTTGTTTTAATCTATCTTTTTTCCCTCCACCAAATATCATGGCCGACCACATCTTTGAGAGGATTAGGATTCATTTTTGGTGAAGTGGGAAATTCTTCTTCTCATTTTTAGTTTACACCAAAGTTCCAAAAGCACATCTCCTCTTGTTCATCATTCTCCACCTCCATCATGGCAACTTCGCAACCCCAATTAGACAAAGCTTTCTACACTAGCCTACAGCATTTCTTGGGCATGTCGGCTCGCCAACTTCGTGCCCGAGTTGCCTCGGTCTAGAGGTGGGAGCCTGTAAAAGAACCCGGCGATGCGGTGCCCGTTCTGACGAGGAGATGATGACCGGAGATTCAGCGAGGAGATCGGGATGGAGGCCGAAGACCGAAGGACACGGATCGCTCGGTATAGCTCTCTACCCCATTCTCGTATTTGCTAGCATTAGGTTAATGGCCCGATCTGGGTTTATAGTGCGCGGTAGTGCCGGTTTACAAGTTTTGTAAAAGTTTCATTTCCGCATTTTGGCCTCGGATTGACGGCCTGGGCGCTGCCGTGCACTTACAGATATACAGTCGGATATATAGTGGACTCGGATCAAGACCGAGGGGCAGGATAGCCGCATAGAGGCGGAGGAGCCTAACGAGGATACTCGATTCCGGAGATAAAGAAACGAGCACGACAGATATCCAGGGGAAACTGACCGGGGTTCGAGAGACGGGCACGGCAGATATCCAGTGGATACCGGCCGGGGTTCGATTTGGCACGGCGGATATCCAGGGGATACTGATCGTGGCCAGGGATACCGGGTGTCAATCATCTGTTGAGCTGGTGTCGATGATATCTGCAGTTACGTGTCGATGCTGGACACGAGAGATTTCAGGTTTCGATGTCGATGCGGGACATCAATATATATATTGATATGATCATTATCATGAGATACACAGTTAGATATTGTTTATTGGATTCCACCAGGACTGATCCGGAGGACAGTACCTGCATATATTTGTTCAGACATTCATAGACAAAAAGGGAATTCTAATACGGATTATAGATTCATGATTTTGACTCATATGACATTGAGATATTATACTTCGGATTGCATGATAGTTAGTATTGCACATTTGCATATCATATAGTACATCGGTACAGATTATGATAGTACTATACTTATGACCTAGGTATCGTTATGCCTTTCGATTTCTACCTATAGATGTACTTTTATTCACTGAGTTAGCAACTCATCCCCGTTGTGCCACAGTTTCTTGCAGGTTTCACCGCTTGGATTATCAGCGGCTTGGGCACATATTCTTTTGGTGATTGATTGGTAAGTGTGTCATTATTGTATCATACTCACTCTTGATTATTCAAAGATTCTTATATCTAGTGGAAACTTCATCAACTTAGAAGTGGTATATTATGGACTTAGAAGCATGACTTAGCGTATATGTGTGGTGATGTCGTACTCTTTGAATTCGATTTCTGATTTAAATTATTGGTTTCTCCATCGTTTTGACGTGGAGACTAGCCTTCGTTGAGATGCAATTTTTTTTATTATGTGGTATCAGGTTTTACAAAGATGTAGAGGAGGTGATGTCAGTTTCAAAACGCCATAGATGTTTTTCAACATACTTAGTTAAATTTTAATGTTATTTTAAACTAATTTTATCGGATGATCATTTTAAACCCCACCTCCAATATTTTCAAAAAGGGTTTAGATTCCGGGTTTCGGCTTACTTGAACCGCATCGAAGTCTTTAGATGTCACGTGTTTTAAGTGCCGGTCACGGGCCACATTTGGGTCGTGACAAAGAACCTCCCTGTCACTGTCCTTGAGGCTACCGGAGTACCTCTCGGGTGCCTGAGGTTACCCACCATATCTGCGGAGTGGCTAATGGAATGTCAAACCTGATTGAATCTTTAAGTTCTATTAAATTTTTCGTAATCGTCTGTGGTTCTGGAATCACTTCCAGTTCTACCATACTCCCACCACGGTTTTCTAAAATAATCCATTTTACCAAAACTGTGGCGAGTCAAGAACAATATCACTATTGATCTTCCAAATGGTAGAAAATCAACCCTCGTCATAGCCCGGGTCAACCCACAAACTTCTATTACAGAAACGTGCCTTGAGTTATCCAGAATCTGGTTTTAAGTATAAGCTGGACAACTCCCCCTACCTTAACAACATTAAGTTACGAACCACTCTATATCCAATATAGAATCTGAGGCACAGATTTAATTGGAACCAGATTCAAATCATGCAGCTGTCTCCAGCATATGTCAGCAAAATGGAGAGAAGCCGATCAGAATTACTCAACTTAGGAATGCGTCCAATTATGAGTAACCCGAAAGAGAAACAAGTTTCTCAAAACCATTACTATCAACTGAATACCATACACAAGTATCTACATCTTCGATCACCTTAAAGAATCCCGATACTTGCAACACCTGGTTCTCTACTTTATTCCTGTACCCACAACTTCTCAAAACTTAGACCTTGTATTTCTACGAAACACTTGTCTAAAAACTAGAGAAGTCACAAGTAAACAGAACATAGTACGAGGACCAACGCCTTTGTCCTAATGGATACTGGACAACATACAATACTCTGTATAAGTCCACTGAGTTGAATAACTCAAAACCTGTGCATCGTAGGTTGAAAACTGTACTTATGGTTAAGAACTACTCCGTTGTTCAATGCTCCATACCCCATCGTCAACTGATATAGGTAAATTTCACAGAAATAATTTCAAAAGTTATATCTCATTTTATGAAAATAAACGTACAGATATATCAATTTTAAATTGGTGCATAACAACGGATATTCAAAACCAAATACTTACCGTCAGGAAAAAACCCAGGCGATTTCCTCAAATATCACCAATGACAACGAATTACGATATAATGAGGATGATCACCCAATTCCCAATAACTTACTCCCACTCATCATCTATAAAACCATACAGATGTGAGAATCATACCTGGTAAATACATACCCTGAAGCAAGTGTCTAATTGGGAAATCAGTTTTCCTTTAACAATGCACAGTAAAACTGAAACATGAAAATTTTTCGAAAGGGTATCCGGGTATTCCTAGTAATGCCCCTTCCATTATCCTGATTCATGACTATAACCGTATATTTCGTTGCCATCTCTCCATATCCCTATATTTGTCTTTAGTCGTTACCTTCTGTACACCATCGTTATGCTAAATGGTTTTCTTCCTTCCCTACCGTTCGGCACCAGCCTATGGTTTGGAAGAAGACTATCCAATAAGAGTAATAGGTGTATACTCCTAATCCTAGGAGTATTCGCAACCTGAGAGAAGGTGATGATAAAAGACAACTGAATAAAACCTTATTCTATTTCTCCTGAACCGGAGAAAAAACAAAGGTGAAGTAGGTGTGGCGATGAACTACACTGTTTGGTCGTGAATAATAGCAGTCGCAATTTAGTTTGCCCTCTTTCTAATCCCTTTATTTTGTCTTTACTTATTACCTTCTATACACCCTACTTAGGCTAATTGGTTTTCTTCATTCCCTACCATTCAGTACCTACCTATGGTTTGAAAGAAGACAATCCAATAAGCGTAATAGGTGTACTCCGCTAAACCAAGGAGCCCTCGCAACCTGAGAGAAGATGATGATAAAAGACAACTGAATAAACCAATTCAATTTCTCCTGAACTTGAATCCATCCTCAAATCTGGAACAAGTTCCTTCGAGTTCGTATATAACCATACGATGGATTTATCCAATGGAAGTGGATGTTCGTAGTAATAGGAGGTGTTCTGGAGAAATGCAAAGGGTAAAAGAAGGAGTGGCAATGATGTATGCAACTCAGACAATCCAAAAGCCAGTATTTTAAGAAGGTTCGGTTAACTTGGTCACTGAGTCATAGTCTAGGGTCGATCAATGGTCGCTGCCAAAGAGGGAGAGAAAAGAAACACTCTGCGTGCACTCTAACCTAGTTCTGAATGGTTATCACTTTATCTAATCAGGGAACCTCCCACTGTATCCTCAAATTCTCCTCCAAACCTGAAAGAGAATTAGTCGGGATCACCCGAAGAGTAAACAAACTCATCAGTGGGAATCGAGATCCAACAATTATCGCATGATAACGTTATGGAATCCACTCACGTTATCATACTCCAGAAGGTATGCGCATGCCTTGCAAGTTTCCTGTATGTTTGAAACTCCCGATATGGATTCTTGCCCCATGCTCTTATGACCTTGACGAAGGCCAACAAATCATAAGTCAAATGTCAAGTTCTACCCGTCATTGTCCAGGTTAATTTGAACCCACCCGTACATACCCTTGACCAAGGCTAACAAGGTAATACAACTGTCCCAAACCAACGCATCTATCTATGCAACAGAAAAGTAACAAGCAGCTACCATTTACTATGCCTTGACGAAGGCTAACAAACATAGCATGAATACTAAGTGGTACCCGTATGAAACGACGGAGGGCTACGGCTGTTTTTTGGTGAAAAACCTTTAACGTAATGAACTTGATCTCGTTGAAGGAACCTGATAACTTTTCACAAATATATAGTGGCGAAAACCTTTGCTAAAGAGGTCACTCCCGGTGAAGGGATCTCGGCTCTTTCCTCGTAGAATGAGGTGCAGGATATTCTAAACTGAATACCATGATGCAAAGCAACAAGTAATCGACTATAGTGAAGTTATTACCCTGACGCAAACTTCTGCCCAAGGGATCACTCCCGGTGAAAGGTTCTCGGCCCTTTCCTCGTCGAATGAGGTGCAGGATATTCCAACTGAATACCACTATGCAAAACAAAAGAAAACGTCCTTGTAATAACACTTTTTGAAAATTGTTCCAACAACATCCAAACAGGTTTGTTTTCCTTGCATTGATCAGAATCAATGCAGTCCCATCAATTAATCACACTAGAAAAGAACGAAAATAAAATGTACGTATATGCCATCCGCATTCGTCACTGGGTCCCGTCATCACCCTTTATGTTACTTAAATAACGACAGAGTGGGGACTGGACTAGCGCGGGTGTAAAACATATACAACATCTATTAGTATATATACCAATATACAATAATCGCCCCAGGCGTGAAAAATGCAACATTACAGAAAAGTAATAAGCATCACAGAACAATACAGATAATCTGGGATCCCCGGGTTTCATAGAGCCGCTACTGAAACCTGACGTTCCCCAGGTCGTGTGGATAGCCTTTGTAATGAAATCCTATACCCTTACGGGTGCGGAAAGTTACCCTCCAAAACCTGAAGCGAGACAGCCCTCTTCAGCAAAGTGAATGAACCATCCGGCACTTCACAGAATCCGGTAACTTGAGCACCCCACCTTGGGTCAACCTGAACCCCCTACGAGTGCGGCGAATAGCCTGCCAATCCTAGAGTAAGGTCCCCTCCCTCTCAAATCCATGAGATGCGGACCCGTTGCCTTCTAGAAGCCGGCTATCCGTGCACCCCGTCGAGGGGTAACCCTAGTACAGAAATGAAAATATGTACAACGTGTACATCGACCTCAACCCGGTCGTGTCCCAAAAGAATAATATACAAACAGGCAGCGACGACAGTCCACATGTTGGACGCTCGGCCCGCAATATCAAATGTACAAATAAATCCAAACTGCACTACCATTATACACAGCTATCCACCACGACAAATCCGCAACATCACAGCACAACACAGAACATCAACGTGAATGTCACGTTTGCAAACCCGTCTAAAAGGACTATAGCAATTAGACAAGATTTACTGCTCGAATGACATTCACGGTCGCAGATATAATGTAAGTACTGTAAACTAAAACATTTAAAATTCCTATCTACAAAACTTCCCGAAGTGGGCCCCAAGTACAAATCCAGTACTCAAACAAATCAGGGCCCAAACAAAATATTCCAGAAACCACAATTCCATATAAAAGACACCCAGAAGAAAAATGGTGCACTGAAGCCCCAAAACGGCGGCGTAACCGCGGCAAACCCATGGGTCTTGCGGCGGTTCCGCGGCGGTTTTGTGGGATAAGTTTACCAAATTTCTTCTGCAGACTTAGAAAAGCCTGCTCGATTTTCTGACATACTCAAAATAATTTTTAGACGACAAAAAAATTTCGACAGAAACTTTAAATTTGGAATTGCAGTTTTGGAAATTTCGTTCGATCGATGTTTTAAACATGTTAGAACAAGATAGTAAAGGTTAATGGCGTGGCTCTAATACCATGTAAGTTTACGGTAGCGTCCCGACCAATAATCAGAGGCCAAACACGGAATAAAAACTTTTTCATAAACAGGAGCTAACATTGACTGTAACCCGGATCGTGCCATTAACAATAAACTAGCAAACTGTAAAATGATAGAATGGCTATACCGATCAATCCGTGTCCTTCGGTCTTTAGCCATCATCCCAGGCTCCTCGCGGCATCTCCGATCTCCTGTCTCCTCGTCGAGGTGGCACCACGTCAACAGATCTTTATACGGGCTCCCGCCTCTAAACCGAGGCAACTCGGACATGAAGTTTGCTAACCGACATGTCCATGATTGAAGTAAAGAGTGTGTAGAATAATTTGTCTCAAGGCACCCAATAAATTGAGTGAAGGTAAACGAAGTTGCCATGGAAATTTGATGAAGTGAGCAAATGGATTTTTCTTTCAAAAATTTCTTCACCCAAAAACATTTGGGCTCGACCAAAATTTGCACAAGATTCTGCTCTTTGTGAAATGGGGCCGGCCACTAAAGAAGCAGGGAATTGTGGGGAGGGTGAGCACAAACAAGTAAGTGGTGACCATAAGTAAAAAATCATCACAAATATCCTTTGTAAAAATCTTAAGCTTTGACAATAATAATTAATGTACAAGCCACCTAGCAAAAACCCAAGCCTCAATTAATGTAAAACAAGTGACTCACCAAATCATTTGCCACCTCACAAAAAACCCACTGCCCTCCCCAATTTCGAAATATGCAAAGCAAGCACATGAAATTAATCTTTAAAAAAATTACTCACAAATTCAACTTAATTAAACTTTAAACCAAAAGTTTAATCCGAGAAAATAAATTTGGAAACTTCAAAAGTAATCCCGTAACGAATTACAGGATTACCCTACAACTGTATATACATACCCGCATTTGTATTCCAACCGAATACAAAATGCAATGAGACAAATAAATATTCCAACACAGTATAATACTAGGATCCGGCTTAAACCAAAACCCACTAGTATTATCTGTCCGAACCATGACACGTGCACAAGTGCACGTGTATGTTCGAAATCTGCCATAAAACCATACCGCCTCTACAACGTTTCGCTCGAACTTGGAAAACTATCTGTGGGGGACTCTAAAGACTCGTCAATACTATGGCAGTGGGTTTAACTACAAACATGTCAGTGGTACTAGCTGTATGTAACGGCTGCCTATATATTGACCGAAAGGGAAGCCGATGAGCGAACTCATCCTGGAACCCTACTGTGCCTATCGGTGACAATATCCGTACAGTCCGGTCTGTTCGTCTATGTGCATCCCATATCGGGCTTAGGGGGCTGGTAACGTCAGATCCCCAATATCGATATAAGTCGTGTCGGAGGGTAGCCCTGAACACCCCGAGAAACTACTGGAAAACCTACCAGTAATTCTCACCTGCCTTGGCCAAGGACTTGGTGTAATGGCTCTCCTAGACACAGCGCGATCTTACCCCCAATACCGGGAGAGACGAATCCCCTGCCGATCCGCTCACTGCCTCTATGTGGATCGGGACTGTACCCAAATAAAACCTGTTTGCAAGACTCCATTGAGCCGTGGTAGGGTAGTAATCTAAGCACAGTGGGAACTCACACGAGACAAATGATGACCTTAGGTTGATGAACTAACATGTACACATGTCACCAGGGAACTGCTATCTGACGCTAGGTATAATACCAACTAGCAGGTTCCCGGTGAGTCATGTCCGGTGCACTCATAACCCAATGAGCACCTGTATACATCTTAGGTGAACCAACTAACACCAATGGCTTGTGAGACCGGCCACCGCCCCTCTAGTATGATCTCATCATAATCCTGGTAGTTTGACATGCCGATGTTTGACATATAACTGGTTGAGAAACTACTGATAACACTTATCAGTAAATCTCATAAGCAGCCCTGGCCAGGGACTTCCAGTTATAGCCAATCGAGCATAGCGCAACATCAACCCCCAATACCGGAAGAGAAGAAACCCCTCCTATCGCTCATTACCTCCATGCGACTCGGGACTGTACCCAAACTCCACCTGTTTACACATCTCCTTTGAGCGTGGTAGGGAGGAAATTAAAGCACAGTGGGAGCCGCACAAGACTCTATAACGATCTCGGGTCTACAGACTAACATGTACCGGTGTCACCAGAGGACTGCTAACTGACGATAGGTATACTACCACATTGGACTCCTCGGTGAGTCCGTTCGGTGTACCCATTCTCCAATGAGCACCTGTGTACAATCTTTGATGTCACACACCAATGGTTGTGGGATCAACCATCGCCCTCTTAGGGATAAGAAAGGTATACACTAGTCTACTCTGGAATATCGATGCCCTAGTCTCTATATTCCCTCGACTAGGAACTGATTAAAGGATGTACTTTAGGAGCACCCTCGCCCCACTAGTATGATCTCATCATAATCCTGATAGTCAAGTACATATCCTAAGGGCTTTATCAACATGTAAGAGATAGGAAGAATAAATACCAGTCTAAATGTTAAGATAAAGGCAATCTGATAGCATACTATCATGTCGAGCAAGAAAGTCCTCTATATATATGTCCAAGCATCCACTATATCATCAATAATGGCCTCTATGGCATACATATTCCTAATAAAATGTAGGTGAACCAAGTATATATAAGAAGGTATAGAGAATAAGGTTGTCTTCCTCGTATTGTACGTGGATAACATACTCTTAATAGAAAACGATGTTCCTATGCTACACTCGGTCAAGCTCTTCTTATCACACAAGTTCTCCATGACAGATCTAGGTGATGCTTCCTACATCTTGTGGATTAAGATCTATAGAGATCGATTTGAACGGATGTTGGGATTGTCCCAATCCAGGTACATAGACATCATACTAAAGAGGTTTAGTATGGAAGATTCTAAGCGTGGTAATGTACCCGCTTGTTCAGGAATCACTCTCTCCAAAGAAATGTCTCCCAAGACTGATTTGGAGAGGGCTCGCATGCAAGGGATACACTATGCTTCGGCAGTCGGGTCAATCATGTATCCGATGTTGTGTACCAAACCGGATGTAGCTTACTCACTAGGTGTAGTGAGTAAGTATCAATCAGATCCTGTGGAGAAACACCGGAGAGATGTGAAGAATATTCTTAAGTACTTGAGAAGGACTAAAGAAATGTTCTTGGTGTATGGTAATGGTGAACTTCAGGTGGAGTCCTTTACCGATTCGAGCTTCCAGAGTGATAAAGACGACAGTAAGTCGGTTTCGGGTTTTGTCTTCACCCTCAGTGGAGGGACGGTATGTTGGAAGAGTTCCAAACTAGATACCGTAGCAGACTCGACGATGAAGGCTGAATACATCGCTACCAACGATGCTACCAAAGAGGTTGTCTAGATGAACAAGTTCATGAGATGAACTTGGTGAGGTTCCATCCATTGAACATCCAATACTTGAGTATTGTGATAACAATGGAACTGTGGCTTTTGCCAAGGAACCCCGGTCCCATCAGTGATCCAGACATATTCTTAGGCGGTATCACCTGATCAGGGAGATAGTTGATCTCCAGGAGATCGAGATCAGGAGAGTTGACACAGACAATAACACAGTGGATCCACTCACCAAGGCCCTCCCCTAGATGCTAATCAGGAGACTTTCTGGGGATGTTGGGTATGAGGTACTACAACAACTGGCCTTAGTGCAAGTGGGAGATTGTTAGTGATATGTATGCCCTAGAGGCCATTATTGTATGATATAGTGGATGCTTTGACATATAGACGGAGGACTTTCTTGCTCGACATGATAGTATGCTATCTGGTTTCCTTTATCTTAACATGTTCACTGGTATTATTATACCGTCTCTCATATACATATTGATAAAGCCCTTAGGATGTTGGCTTGACTACCAGGACTATGATGCGGATCATACTACTGGGACCTGGATAGTCTATAACCACATCCTTCAATAGTTCCTAGTCGAGGGTATATCGAGACAGGGCATCGATACACCAGAGTAGACTAGTGTGTACATTTGTTGACCCTGTATGGGGCGATGGTTGATCCTATATCCATTGGTGTTTGACATCAAAGATTGTATACAGGTGCTCATTAGAGAATGGGTACACCGAACAGGATTCGTCGAGAACTCCTATATGGTAATATACCTATCATCAGATAGCAGTTCACTAGTGACACTGGTACATGTTAGTTTGTAGACCCGAGATTGTCATAGAGTCTTGTATGGTTCCCACTGTGCTTTGATTTCCTCCCTATCATGGCTCAAAGGAGTCATGCAAACAGGTGGATTTTGGGTACAATCCCGAGTCACATGGAGGCAATGAGCGATAGGAGGGGTTTCGTCTCTCCCGGTATAGGGAGTTGATGTTGCACTATGCTCGATTGTCTATAACTGTAAGTCCCTGGCCAGGCCTGTTGATGAGATTTACTGGTAAGTGTTATCAGTAGTTTCTCATACCCTTATAGGCCTTACATCGGCATGATTTATCAAGTTATTGGGGTCTGACGATTCCACCCCCAGACTCTATATGCGACATATCAGACAAAGAGACCGGATTGTACGGTAAGTGTTACTGATAGGCTTCATGGGAGTTTGGACAAGCTTGCTTGTTGATCTTCTAATCGCTCAATACCTCGGTAGCCGTTACGTCCAGCTAGTACCGCTGACGGCTTGTGGGTGACTGATGTGATCATCACCTACTGCTGGTGTCACGACCCGAAATAGCACGTGACTGGCACTTGAATCATATGAAGTCTATAGGACCCCATCTAATAGTAAGCCAAAAATCCCAGAAATCTAAACCATTTTAAAGAAGAAGTGAAGAAAACTTATCTTTAAGGAAAGTGGTTTTAATAACATAAGCCGAAGTATTGCGTTTTAAAATCTCAAGTCTTTTCTGAAAATTTCGACAGAGTTTCCTTTGTAAATACTGGCCCCAAAAGGGGTACAACATGCATAATATGAATAAAGACATCCCCGGAAAGGAGCTAGCGCTTCGTCAATTGACGGTCACAACCACGCAAGCAATATAATATACAACGCCGAAGGGCGAGGATCACAACTCAGAAGGAAACTCAAATCATCAAGAAAACCATAATAATACAACACGCGACTCTAAGGTCGAAAGAATATACAACTGGTATTCTAAGCTTAAATAAAATACAAGTCTGGTTGATGGAGTTTCTAGATACAACAGAGTATAAATAAGGTACAATGGTGGTCACGATACGAGTGAACCCACCTACCAAAGCAATCGCTCGGAATGGAAGCAGTGTGCCAGAAAGCCGCAACAAACCTGTACGGCAAAACCTGCAAGAAACTGTGGCACAACGGGGGTGAGTTGCCAACTCGTGAGTAGAAAACATCAAAGAGTAGAAATCGTATGTATGACTCAATCCTAGTTCAATACGATCATAATATATATCCTCAAAATGATAATGTCTGAAGCATGACAAGGTGGCAAGGATAAAAATCTATACATAAGTGTAATACCATGTGCTCGTGTCAGTGCCTCAGATAGCAACATATCATAAATATGAGGTATGAATGCAATATAATGAAAACAGAATGCATCAAGAATGTGAAACCGTTTTCTTAATTTAGTGAGATTTCTGTATATTTATAAATCGAGGTATCATCAATGAAATCAACATGAAATCAGTGTCAAGCATCGACACAAAACATAAATCCCAATATCTCAATATCTCAGGCTCCGGCAATCCGGACTGGCCTGCAACCTCGAATCTCAATATCTGGGGCTCTGGCTATCCGGACTGGCCCATATCATCAAATCTAAAAACTTCAGGCTCCGGCTATCCGGACTGGCCTGTACTCCGATCGGTATCCTTCGGATATCCGTCGAATCACAATAAAATCACCGGTCAGTAGTGCTCCCCTGTCTCAGGCACAACGCCATCATCTGCGACCTTCTCGCCCCGGGATACCGCACCGGGTCCACAATGCACCCACAGACGGTTCCTCCTCCTCCTCGAATCGGGTGTATGATATCGCTCAAGAGCCGAGAAAACTCATGGTGGACATATCTCAAATCATATCATGAGAAAACCACATTTTCTATCTTTTAAAAAGATGATAAGTCTATAAAATCTTTGTGGTTTCTCTAAATCCAGAAATCTCATGGAAATCCAAAATCATGAATCACGATGTAAATAAATAATGAATACTGGGCTCCAGCAATCCGGACTGGCCCAAACTATCGCATGGCAAATAAATATATTGTTAGTATATATGCCTTAGAGGCCATTACTGTATCATACTAGTTTGTATATTACTTGATGGAAGCGTGGGATATTCACAGTTGTATAGACAATCTTGCTCGAAATGGTAGTATGCTACTTGGTTTGTTTCTACTTTAATGTGTGCATGTGTTTCTTTTAGCATATCGCCTATACACATTAGTGGAGCCCTTAGGATCTTTGCTTGATTACCAGCGTTGTGATGGCAGTCACACTAGTGGGGGCTGGGTAATCTACAAGCACATCCTTATACAGGTCCCTTGTCATAGGATTATCGAGACAGGGCATCGATACTCCAGAGTAGACTAGTGTATACGCTTCTCATCCCAGGAGGGGAGATGGTCTGTCCCACAGCCATCAGTACGTCGTACTGGAGATAGTATGCATGTGCCCGTTAGGTTACGAGTACACTGGACAGGACTCCCTGGGAACTTTTGGTTTGGTATTATACATTTCGTCAGTTATCAGTTCCCAGGTGACATTAGTACGGCATAGTGCATTGACTTGACACTGTCACTTCGCCTCGAGTGTGTTCCTACTATTCTTAGATTACTACCCTACCACGGCTCAAATGAGTCGTGCAAACAGGTAGTAGTTGGGTGCAGTCCCGAAGCACTTAGAGGCAGTGACGGTTAGACAGAATTCGTCTCTCCCGGTATTGGGGGTTGATATCGCGCTGTGTCTAGGAGAGCCATTACACAAAGTCCCTGGCCAGGGCAAGCGAGATATACTGGTAGCGTTTCCAGTATTATCTTAGGTTGTTCTGGTCTACACTCCGACACGACTTGTACCGCTATTAGGGGACTGACGTTTACCGCCCCCTAGGCCCGACATGCGATACTCTCAGACGAACAGACTGGACTGTACGGAGATTGTCACATTCAGGCTCAGTAGGAGTTCGGATGGGTTCACCTCATCAGTCTTCTTATCGGCATCTACCTGAGGACCGTTACGTACAGCTAGTACCGCTTGCGGCCTGTGGTTAAACCCACTGCCAGCGTAGTGTCGAGTCTTTAGAGTTCCACACAGAGGCTGTTCGCCTTTGGGCAAAACAGAGTAGAGGTCGCATGGTTTTGCGACAGGGTTCGTTCACATCCGCGCACTTGTGCACGGTTGGTGTCCGGGCAGTTATTACTAGTGGGCTTTGGTTTAAGCCAGATCCTAGTATATGTTTTGGGATTGGTTTTATCTCATTGTATTCATGTTTCTCGGAAAACGGATGCGGGTGTGTATGCACAGTTGACAGAGACAGAGGCGGAGGATTCTTATTAGGGTTGTTGACCGTTGACTTTTTACAAATCCTAATGAGAATGAGAAATATGATTAATAATATTAATTAAGTATTATTGTGCCATAGTTGAGTTGAACATTTGACTTTTGTTGACTTGTTGACTTGTTGACTTTGTTGACCGGTTGACCATTATGGACTTGTTGACCATCATCATTTTATTTCAAAGATGCTTCTTATTCTTTGCAATTGCATTAAATGAATGAAATGATAATGGTCATTCATAAACTAACCATCACAATTTCTTAATTATTATTATTATTATCATTATTCCAAATATGAGAGCAAGGTTGTAAATTATTTCTCATTCTTACTTGCTCATTCTCTCTCATAAAAAAAAAGCTCATCCTCTTCCTCTCTCTGAAATCTCTCATGTCTCATGTGTTGAGAAGCATGAGCTATTAAGATAAAACCTTCATAACTTCACTCTACTCACTCTAGAGTTCTAGGTTTAGCAAGCCAAGCACTTTAGTTATCTCCAGGTTGAGGTAGGAGCTCTAGGTAGAGGCCTTCGAGTGGATCCTTCTTCGACAAAGAGAAGACCACGAGGAGAAGCCGTTCAAACCACTCCAAGGAGCAAGAAGAGAAGGAGTTCAAGACCTAAGTATAACCTCCTAACCGAGTAGTTAAACTTGTAGTTAGTTTGCTAGGTTTTTGTTTAGCAAAGATCCTCTTTTCTAGTCTATGTTGCCTTGTCATAAAAATCGTTTTTTACCGTTTCCGCCTCCCCGTAAGAACCGGGGTGGACAACGTGGAGTTACAGTGGTATCAGAGCTTAGCTAAACAACAACTAGGATGTTAGCAAAGTATTTAGAATTTCGATCCGAGAAAAAATCGCAAAACACGTCCGAAAACTTAACTTTCTGCCGATTTTTAAAACTGCTCTAAAAATAATTCCACACATCTTAAAATTCCGTGCAGGGTTTTCAGGGAACACACAAGAAAAACGAGCCCTTGACACGACCAGACCGCCGCGGAAGCGCAGTGAAACCATGTGTTTCGCCGCGGATCCGCGGCCGAGTCAACTCGGTCGCGACTCGGATTTATTGCAGTGTTCTTGTTTTGACGTTTTGTGATTTTTAAAATATTCTGTTTCTGCCCAGAATTTCCAGAGAACAAAGTTGTGTTTGGGGTAGTAGCAAATCCGTATTTTGGATCGAAGTTCTGTAGACTTTAGCTAATTGGTTATATCTGTGATGTGATATATGCACTGAACGTTAATTAATCGCTATACGTCGATTAGTGGGGGTTGTGCATATCTGTGATCTGTAATGTTGTTGGATTGTGTCTATGAACTTGTTGGATTGACGCGGATGAATAGCCAGGGGTTGTGAGATGAGAGTTTTCTTTTTCTTTCATTTGATGTAATATGTAAATTGATGTAATATTATTTTTATGGCCACACATCCGGGATGAGGTTGTAGCCGCCATTGCATATTATTTCTTTTACTGTTTTTGCTCCTAGGATAGACCCAAGGTAGGGTGCACAAACTACCGGGTACCTCGAAGTTGTTAGTTATATGTATGCCCTAGAGGCCATTACTGTATATGGGATGTATATTGTAGTGGATGCTGGGACATATATAGAGAGAACTTTCTTGCTCGACATGAAAGTATGCTATCCGGTTGCTCTTTACCTTAACGTGTACACTGATTGTCTCTCTGTTACATGTTCGTAAAGCCCTTTGGATGTGTACTTGACTACCTGGACTATGATACGGATCATACTAGTGGGGACATGGTAGTCCATAAGTACATCCTTCAAGGTCCCTAGTCGTGGGTGTATCGAGATAGGGCATCGATATACCAGAGTAGACTAGCGTATACCTTCTCGAACCATACAGATGGGCGATGGATGATCCCATATCCATTGGTGTTTGACATCAGAGATGATATACGGGTGCTCAGTGGAGACTGGGTACACAGGACGGACTCGCCGAGAACTCCCAGATGGTATTATACCTTACGTCAGATGGCAGTTCTTTGGTGACACTGGTACAGATTAGTCTGTAAACCCGAGATCGTCATAGAGTCTTGTGTGATTCCCATTGTACTTTGATTTCCACCTTACCACGTCCAAGAGGGCGTGCAAAACGGTGGTTTTTGGGTACAGTCCCGAATCACATGGAGGCAATGAGCGATAGGAGGGGAATCGTTTCTCCCGGTATAGGGAGTTGATGTTGCGCTGTGTTCGATTGGCTATAACCGGAAATCCCAGGCCAGGGTTGCTGAGATTTACTGGTAAGTGTTACCAATAGTTTCTTGAACTGTTATAGACCTCATATCGACACGACTTATCGAGCTACTAGGGTCTGACGTTTACCACCCCTGGGCGAGATATGCGACATATCAGACGAACAGACCGGACTGTACGGTAAGTGTTACTGGTTGAATTCACAGGAGTGTGAGCGGGCTTACTCGTTGATTTTCTGATCGCTCAATACCCGGGTGGCCGTTACGTTTAGCAGACCGCTTGCGGCTTGTGGGTGTTTGATATGATCATCACCTGCTGCCGGCGTATTGACGAGTCTTTAGAGTCCTACACAGAGGTTTCCTGGCTCAAGCGAAATGAAATAGGAGCGCATATGAGATATGTGCGGGACCGAGAATAATGCGTGTATGTGATACCGTATTCTATTCTCGCGATAAATGTATCGATTGGTTGTATGTTATATAACCTAGTTATCGAATCGAGGATTGATTCGATAAGTCGATACATTGGATATTAGTCGGTCATATGCGATATGACCGGATCGTTAAATCAAGTGTTGATTTAATGATTTAATGTATAATTATATATTTGATATATTACTTTACATTAACTAGTATTTGTTCACTTATGATGGATTTTCTCACTTGAAATGCACAAGTTGTATATGTGATATATTTTTGTGCACTTGTTTGTATTATGTTTGATGATACATACAAACATGGGTGTGTGTGAGACTTAAAACATGTTTAGTTAATGGTTTAGGGTTTTTACTTGTTTATTTATGTTATTTTTTTATTTTGGCAAGAAATAAAATGGTGGCTTGCTTTGTTCTTTTGTTGAAATTTCATGAAGCTTTGAAAGCTTGACCATTTTGTTTCTTTCCTAAACCTAACCATTTAACTAAACCCTAGTTTATTCTCTACACTCAACCATGGTTGCAAAATGATAAGAATCACTTGGATTTTTCATTTTGAAATAATTCGTTTTCTTTCTTCTTCTTCATCTTCTTCATGAGTTGAAGAAAGCTTGCTAAAATTTTCCGAGTGATGATTCCAAGTGAGAAATCAAAATCCAAAGTGAACCCACTTACTATTTCTTCATCCTCTACCACTTTCCATGCAGTATAGGGTGTTTTCTTCACAAGTTTCATGACTTGGTGAAGTTGGAGCTTGATCTTGAGTTGCCTCGACGTAGATCATCTTCGGCATCGAATTCGACGACCTAGCCCGATCATTTCTTCGACGAAACCATCGCTAGAGTCCGGGATCCGATGATCGCAGCGGAGGGACATCATCATGGAACTAAGGAAGTGGAGGACAGGATCTACAAAGGTTGTAGCCCCTTTCACTATCTAGTTAAGTTGTTAACTTATATCGTGCATCGCCTTACCTCTAGTAACGATCTAGTTTAGGGTTTCTCGGCACATAGAAAAAAATTTGAATTTGGCATGGTTGATGCCTTGTGAGACCTCATTAGTATGCCTAGAAACCCTACAGTGGTATCAGAGCCTAGCTAGAGCCTTAGGCGATGCGTAGACAATGTTAGAAACCCGATCGAACACCGAAACCCTAATTCTAAGCCTTCTCTGTACATTTTTCAAAACTGTGCATTTTTCCAAATTAAAAATATGCAGAAAAATCAGCAGGGAATTTTAAGAAATACTGTGCAGCACGTGCGCGTGAATCCACTAAAGCGACGCGGAAGCGCGGCACTAGCATGGCTCGTGCGGAGGTTCCGCGGCCATATAGTCACATCAGCCTTTGGAAACTGCACAGAAATTCCTATATGTTAGTGCTGTATTTTCTGGGAATTTTTAAAGTTTGCTCAAGAGTTGAGTTTTCTGGGTTGTATTAGGGACTCGGTGTTACGGTCTGGAAGTTTAACTTCGTCTATGGGTTTTTCCGGATAATTATAGAAAATGTTGAAAAGTTCGACCGGATATAAATACCCACTTTTCCCCTGTCGGGAAATTTCCAAGTGTTGGATTTTTCCATAGTTTAATGACGTTCTAAGTAGTGCAAGTAACGCGATGGTCCCTCTAGAAGACAACAAACCTTAACTCGATTATGTGATCGTCTTGAACTGCCCTTTGAACCCTAGGGTTTGGGGCAGTACGGCGTGCCACATGTGAGGCGTTGGCTTGACCCTTCTACGGCTGGACCGTTGGTACTGAGGCATGAAGTGAATGTTTTTAAACTTATTTCATGTGTTGAGCTGTTTCGGGAAAACTTGGGTGTTTGAATGTTCGATCGGAATGTTTAAAATTTTTCAATTTATCTGGAAAGTGATAAAATATTTGGAATCCACAAGTAGTTATGAGATAACTGATTTGGATGTTATAAACATAGCAATTTATTCTCGAATGATCGGTTGCCACGGAATTTTGATGCAATCAAAAGTCCGTCGCAATCACGTAGCGTACGCGGATACTCGCCGGGTAAACTTAATAGACAGCTACACCCCTTAGCCCCGACCAAGTGACTATAGGAGAACCCCGTCGCCGAATGCATCCGTTCGGGTGCTCGCGGCAGCGGTGTTCCGCCTTGGTGCACTTCGTCGACGGCATCGGGGATGCGGCTGCCTACTAAAGTTTACGACGAGTATTCGATCAGGATACCGGGGATCTTGTTGAATTGCCCGACTTGATATTGAAAAGTGTTTTCGATATTCAGACTAAAATGCGGGGTTTATAATTGTTAGGCATGCGATGTCTAAGGAATTCATTTAGTTAGGCATGCGATGTCTAAAGAGTTTGCGGATTCCAACTGTTGTAGTTTTACACTTTCTTTTCTGTGACCGTAAGTGTAATATGTTATATCGCCGTTTTCGTTGCTATATGTCAACGACAATTGGGATGCGCACATTTACTTACGTTGATGACATGTGATGTTATGTGTTGCTGGATATGTTATATTGGATCGTCGCGTTTTGGATAGCCGGGGGTTTTATGTGAGATGAGTGTTTTTCATTTTCATTCATGTAAAAATTATTGTATGTAAAATTCTTTTATTGGGGCACTTCCAGGTTGCAGAAGATGTCACCCATTGTATATTATTTACTTTTCGGCACTAGGATAGACCCAAGGAGGAGAGCACAAGTAACCGGGTTTTGGAGTCCAGTGGGAGACCAACTCGAGGAGTCGAGTCCAGGTCTCCTAACTCTAGAATTGGTAGGGTTGCTTGCCGCTCTCGTAGGGGTCTAGGGGTGTGGGTTTGGCTATTCATCGCGACCGTGGAATCCGTGTTTTATACAGGCTCGTATTGAAAACACGGACGTCCTAGTATATCCAATATTTCATATGATTCTTCTACTGCGATATCTGTGATGTGATCATTTGATGTTCTTTGATAGATACTGTATATGATATATATGATATATTATATAGACGTTACTTATGTTTTGCACTCGCGCTAGCCCTGCCCCGCTCTGTTGTTAGTTACCTAACCTAACGATGCACGAGGGGACATCGAGGCGAATGCGGATGGAATAAGTGTACGTCGTATTTATCTGTGATGTTTAGGTGCTTAAATGATGGGACATCATTAATGAGATTAATGAAAGAAAAGAAACCTAAGATGTTGTGGAATCGAATTTCAAAATAAAACAGGTAGCTACAGTTCTTGCTTTGCATCGAGGTGTTCCTTATAGAACATCCTGCACCTTATTCGATAAGGAAAGGACCGAGATCTCTTCACCGGGAGTGACTCCTTTAGCAATAACTGGCAGATACTACAACTCTCGGTTTGTCTTTTAATTGCTTCTATAGTTTCTGCTTTGCACAGTGATATATATGATATATCCCGCACCTCATTCGTCGAGGAAAGGGCCGATGATCCCTTCACCGGGAGTGACCCCTTTAGCAAAACTAGAAAAGCCTCAAAAGCACTCCATTTTAAAATCATTTGATTCTACAACGATATCAAGTTCATTTCGCAATAGGTTTTCAGAAAAACCTGACGTAGCCCTCCTTCATTTCAGATAAGTACTACTTAGTATTCGTGCTGCGGTACTTTGGCATTCGTCAAGGCGTAGTGTACGGTAGCTAACTAGTATTTATCTGCTTATGCATATGATGCAGATTGGATTAGGGTATTCGTACGGCGTTGTTTGGCATTCGTCAAGGGTCGTGCGGGTGGGTTTAATTCAATCGAGAAATGTATGGGTTGAACTTGACTAGTGGACTATGGGTTGTTTGGCATTCGTCAAGGTCATAGAACGCTAGGGGTAAAATATTATTGGGAATTTAAAGTGTTGAAATTTGCAATGAGATTGCATACCTTCTATGAGATAGTTGGATCCCGATACCCACTGCGAGTAATTGTTACTCCTGGGAGAGTTTTACACATTACAATTAGCCGATCTAGTAGGTGTCTAGAAAGGTGTCAACGGGGTTACGCCTCTGGAAAAACGAGGTTTACTGTAGTTAGGTCCGTGCGAAAGCATGGGGAACCTCCCTCAAAGTACCGACACTGGCCTGGCTGAAAGATTGGCGAACTTGTAGCGTGTAATTAATCCCGGCTAGTCTTTCCTTTTAGGGTTTGAAGGAAGATTTAATAAAAACAGTGGGAGCCATCCTGATTAGATAAAATGATAACCAATCTGATCTTGCAAGAGCATACGCTGAGTGTTTTCTTCTCTCTCTCAGTAGGTAGCGACCATGTCATGTCTTAATCAAGATAATAATACGGATGTATTGACCGAACCTGCTTGTTATACTGAGCTGGGGAACGTTGGTCCCGCTCCAACTTATAATTGTTATAAGACAGAGCAGGAAATTGGGGAATACCAAATTTCCCGTGCCGCCCAAACGAAGAAAGTGCATGATGATGCATCTTATTCGAGTGTGTTCATTACATAGAACTGTTTCTCAGTATCCTTTACGTCCTGAGTATGTGATACCGGATCAGGATCCCGCATATGTAATTTGTTACATGGGCTACAGAAAGGTAGAGAACTGAGAACGGGTGATAAGTTTCATGAGGCAGAAAATGGTGCAAGTGTTGCAGCCAAGTCTGTTGGTCACTGTCATCCTGTATTACCAATACATTGATTCTGAACAAATGCTATTAGATACAGATCCTGATATACAAAATCATTTCAGTCTCTTTATTAGTAAAGAAAGGATATAATTTTGTATTGTTGGATAATGTTTTGAACATTTCCTATATCAAAAGTTGATCAGTTCAGGCACGTTATCTAAAATCATTGATGTTCTAAATCAAACTACAGTTCTTAGTATACGAAATACACACAAGAGGAAGAGTTCAGAAATGAACGGATCCTTCTTGAGGTATTGTTGACTAGGTCATATCAATGCGACCCGACTAGCTAAGTTTCACATAGATGCATATTTAAATCTGTTTGAATTTACATCTTGTGAAAACTTGCCGGTCATGTCACAAAGATAAGATGACCACAGCTCTGTTTATTGGAAGCAGAGAAAGAATTAGTGTATTCTTGGGACTGATACATGATGATGTATGAAGGTCCCCTGTCTACACATGCCAAGATAGGTTCTTTTTACTTCATTACATTCTCTGATAATCTCTCAAGATTCAGACATATGTTCCTGTTGAAACACAAGTCCGAACCTTTTGAGATATTCACAGAATATAAGTTAGAAGTAGAGAACCAATACGGGTATAAGTATTATGTCCTTTGATGAGATCAAGGAGGAGAATACTTGAGCACGGAAATCCTGGACTATTCTAAAGGAGAATGAGATTCTCTCTCAGCATTACTCCTCCGTATACACCATAGCACGATGGTATGTCGGGGCGGAGCAAAAGCATCCTATGTGATATAGTGTGCTCTATGATGAGTACTACTGAGTTTCCTATTTCCTTTTGGGAGTTATGCGCTTGAGAAGCTGCATACCTATTGAATATGGTTCCAATCAAATCAGTGCCTACCACTTCATATAAGATATGGTATGGGAAGAGCCCATCTCTTAAGTAAGTTAAGATTTGGGATTGTCCGGACTATGTCAAAAGCAAAATCCGGACAAGATCGAGGCAAGGTCAGTTCTGTAGAACTGGAAAGGTTCCAACCATACAAATCTGCAGCTGATTTGACAGAACCAGAGGATTCAATAGTCACCGACGAACCTCAGCCTCTCCGTCGATCTGGTAGGGTTCCTCACCCACCTGAGAGATACTTCGGTTTCTTTATGACAGTGGGAGAGAGGATTGCATCATGAGATGATGACCCAACTAGTTTCGAGCTGGCCATCAGGAGTGGGACTCTGTAAGAATGGCTGGATGCTTAGCGATCTGAGATGGAATCCTTATACACCAACAAAGTATGGACTTTGGTTGCTTTATCTGATGGGTTAAATCCTTATCAGGAGCAAGTATATCTTGAGAAGATTACTTGGTGTACATGGAAAGGTTGAGACTTCCAAGCTAGACTTATTAAAAGTTTGCATAATTGACCAGGTATGGATTATGATGAAACCTTTTCTAAGTAGCTATGCTTAAGTCCATCCAGATTCTACTTACCACGGCTACATACCATGACTACGATATCTGGCGGTTGGGGGCCATGACTGCTTTTCTAAGTGATGTTTTAGAAGAGTGCGTCTATAAGTACACAGTTAGAAGGCTTAGTAAACAGTGGGAGCAGCGGAAACGTGTGCAAGCTGTTTTATGTGATAAAACAGGCGTCGCGGAGTTGGAACATCTATTTTGATGAGTTAGTCAAAGAGTTTGACATCATCAAAATGGTAGATGAACCTTGTATATACAAAAAGGTAGTAGGCAGTATGGTGGTGATCCTCGTAGAGTACGTGGATGACATACTCTTGATAGGGAAATAGTTTATATGCCACGCTCGGTCAATCTCCGCTTATCACAAGGATTCTCTATATAGGATAAAAGTGATACCTGCTAAATCCTAGTTTTTAGATCTATGAGATAGATCTAATTGGATGTTAGGACTCTCACTAGTTATAGTGAGATGATATCCTGGGGAGAATCACTGGAAAGGTTCTAAGGTGATAAGGACAACTGAATGTCAGTCACAGGCATTGTCTTTACCCTCAGTGGAGGGACGGTTGTTGGAAGAGTTCCAAGCTAGATACCGTGGCATACTAGACGATAAAGGCAAGATACATCGTTACCAAAGATGCTACCAAAGAGGAAGTATGGGTGTATATTAGTTCATGAGATGAACTTCGTTCCTCCCATTGTGTGACAATGGAGTTGTGGCTTATACTAAGGAACGCCCGTCCCATCAGTGATCCAGACATATTCTAAGGCAGTATCACCTGATCATGGAGATGGTTGATCTCCAAGGAGATCAAGGTTAGGAGAGTTGACTCAGAAGACAACGCGGCGGATCCACTCACAAAGGCCTTTTCCCAGAGAGAGACTTTTATGGGATGGTAGAGTATGAGATACTGCAACCACTGCTACAGATGGCCCTAGTGCAAGTGGGAGATTGTTAGTTATATGTATGCCCTAAAGGCCATTACTGTACATGGGATGTATATTGTAGTGGATGCTGGGACATATATAGGGAGGTCTTTCTTGCTCGACATGATAGTATGCTATCTGGTTTCTTTTTACCTTAACGTGTACACTGATTGTCTCTCTGTTACATGTTGGTAAAGCCCTCAGGATGTGTACTTGACTACCTGGACTATGATGCGGATCATACTAGTAGGGACATGGTAGTCCATAAGTACATCCTTCAAGGTCCCTAGTTGTGGGTGTATCGAGACGGGGCATCGATATACCAGAGTAGACTAGCGTATACCTTCTCGACCCATACAGATGGGCGATGGATGATCCCATATCCATTGGTGTTTGACATCAGAGATGATATACGGGTGCTCAGTGGAGACTGGGTACACTGGACGGACTCGCCGAGAACTCCCAGATGGTATTATACCTTACGTCTGATGGCAGTTCTTGTTCATACTATAATATTGCATTATTGTACTCCCCATTTTTATTCGTTTTAGAAGTAAACAGGTACTCTTGACGCACGTTTGTTGCATATTACAGGATACATGCTCTTGGAGCGAATACAGTAAAAAAGACGAAAGTTGATACAGAAAAGGTACTTTTGACCTACAAGTAGACGGATCCTAGTCAAGCCTAGACGAAGAACAATTCACAATTGTACAAAGCAATGCAAGGTCCAAAATGTCGAAGTGAACGGTTAAAAGATCATTACAAGTTTCACTGAAAGATCTGGAGAAAACACAGAAGCCAAAAGAAGAAAAGAAACAGAGAAGTAGAAAGCCCAAACACCATAGAAAAGGCCCACAAAAATTGAGCACAAGATCTTACCAAAGGGCCACGGAACCGCGGACCAAGCCAACCAATGCCGCGGTTCCATGGCCATTAAGAGCCCGTGTCGGTGGATTTTCCTCGTGTCGGTGCGTCGGTGCGGGGGTTTGGATTTTACGTGGGCAAATCTGTAATATCGCATGCGCGAGAATCTGTAACCCTAATTTCCCTGTTTACGTATAAATTGTAATCACAGATCTCTAAAACTCATGCCACTTTTCAATACACAAATTTAGATCTGTTCTGTATTCTGGCTTGGAGGGAGCCATCAATAAAATTAGTAAGTTACTTTTATTTCTTAGTTTTAATTCTCTTTTAATTAGAATTTCTTTTAATACCCTAATGAGCGAGTAATCTCCTCGCTTGTTAGGGTTAGCCTTAGGGAAAGGTTTGAGAGATGAGATCTCTCACCCTTTTCATGCCCCTTCACAACTAAGAATTAGAACTCCATGCATGCACGCACAACCGCGCCCTACGGCACCTTATCCCTCGAGGTAACGGTGAACCGTAGTATAAAGGACCGGTTGCGCGCGTTTTCCAAGGAGGTTAGGGTGAGGATCGATAAAGGAAGGACAAGAATCTAGAGGAAGAAAAATCTTCCCAAAAGATTCTAATCCACTTTATTGATAATTACTATAACATCTAACAGATCTAAAATAAGGCATTGAAAGCGGTGAGGAAACCTTTAATCTCCAAACTTCCCCTAAGCCTAACCATAGCAAGACTTTAATTTAGATTAATTTAGTTTATTGATAGATTTAAGTTTTCTAGAATTAAGAAATCAATCCAAACAACATTTGAAATCAACTCGTAAAAACACATTAAGAAAATTACACATCTCTGTGGATCGACCCGTACCTACCGGCTAGCTGCAAAGCGACGCCGTTTCTGATTACGGTTAACATATATCTTTGGACTAATCAAATGGCGCCGTTGCCGGGGATGGCGTAAATTTTTTTTCTGTGTAATTTCGGGCTGATATAAATTTTTAAAAATTATAAAAATCTAAGAATAAAAGAAATATAAAAAAATTATCAATTTGATCTGTTTGAAGGGTGTATCTTTTGAATTTTGCAGGAATAGTGAAGATTCTCGGATCTGAAAATTTACAGAGGGTAAACCAGAAAAAATCATATCAGAACAGAGAGCAAACATCACAACAGAGCAGTACAAATTTTTTCAGGAGCTGATCCCATCAACAGTGCGCGAAACCGCGGCCAATTGGGGCTTAAAGCCGCGGAACCGCGGTGGTTCAACCTCCTCTCTGCGTGGAAAGTGCATGGTTTGATCCCTCATTCTCCCCTCTGTAACCTACAATATATCCACTGTCAAAACTTTCTGCAGGATTTCTTTGCGCTGCAAATCTTCTTCTCCCTTCTAAATAACAGATTTTCTGTAGGTTTCTTTGCGCCGCGCTAAAAAATTGATTGCAAGTGAATTTTATTGTTTTGCATAATTCAATTGGACTTTAAGGGGATAATTGACCAAACTCAGATCGGGTGGGGATTTCATCACCCTTCCAAGAACCCCAGAAAACACTTAAAGCATTTGCATTGACCACAATTAATTAAAAAATACTAGACTCAGCCCTAAGGACATCGAGCTCAATAGGAAAAGGACTAGTATAGGCATCGACAGTTTATCCTAACTGACCTTGCGGTGTCTAGGCAAGTGTGTCTAGGCTAGTGGTTATTAATTAGGCCCACTATTGTGGTTCCTTCCCACTTACCTGGCACTTACCTGGCCGTAATTGTCGGTGAAGAGGCGGTTTGAGGTCCTATTTCTAGCCCTAGTTAGGAGCTGTCTAGCAGACCTAGGTGACCCTAGATCTAGGCCTGATTGTGCATGTGTGGTTGATACATTTGTGTCACAAGTCCCTTTTCAAAACTTCTTTGCAAAACATTCTCACATAAATAAAAAAAAAGGAAAAATCTTTTCAAAACTTGCAACTTGTCGCTAAGAAAACTTGCAACTCACTTCCATCACTTCCCATTCACTGACGTTATCTTACCTCCACATTCTGTTTTTTTTCTTTTTTTCTGACTACACTACCCCTTTAGTGTATGTCACTTTGGACTAGGGATACTAACGCCCGATTAGTCCGTGTTTCGTTGGTACCGACCGACGAACCTTTCGACACCGAAGTCGAAATTCCCTCCATTTCCTTACCTCCACCTTCAAATTCTTCTTTCGAAGGTATGTCGGGATTCAACCACAACGATACCTTACCGACGGGACTGATTCCACCTCCGTTAGGTGCGAATAACCCGAATCTTCCGCCTGTTGTAGCGCCCTCACGAGTTGCGCTCCAGGATCTCTTCTACCCCGTCCGCACTTTTTTACCTACATGTCTTTCACCCCCACCGACAAATGGGGACAATTTTGAAATAAAACCATATTTCATCAATATGCTGCCAAAATTTCATGGTTTGGAATCTGAAGATGCATATATCTTTATCAATAAATTCCAAAATGTGTGCGCTATGATGAGAACGACCCAATTAAGTGATGACGCTATAAGGCTAAGGGTCATTCATTTCACCTTATGTGACCTAGCCGAGAAGTGGCTATACAGCACCGTATCACATTCCATTAGAAATTTGGACGAGTTTGTGAGAGCTTGTCTGAAAAATTTCTATCCTCATCACAAAATTGCTAGAATCCGTAATGAGATTATACAATTTTCATAACTTCCTTCCGAACCATTTTGGAAGTGCTTCGAGAGATTTACAGATCTACTTGTTCAATGCCCTCATCATGGGATCGAAAGTTGGCAACTTTGCCAAACAATATACGAGGGATTGAACTCGGCAACGAAGCAGTTGCTAGAAACCATATGTCAAGGTCATTTTCTCTCCAAGTCTAGCGACGAAGCGTGGCAGTTTCTTGAGGATCTTAGTGAGCAAACAATTCAGTGGGAGAGTACCAAGACCACATCATCTTCTTCTAGTGGTCAATCTAGGGCAGGCATACATCAAGTAGATATGTCGATTGCTATGAAGGCCGAGATGGCCGCACTTATGAAAAAGCTAGAAGCCATTGAGACCAAAATCTCATCGTCTTCTCCTGCCCCTGCTTTACCTCCACGAACTGTTTGTGCTTGTTGTGCGAATCCATCGCATCTAACCGAAGAGTGTCCTTATAATGCATCTACTCAAGGACAAGATCAAGTCCATGCTGCATTTCAGCAACGACAAAGAAACGATCCGTACACTTCGACATACAATCCGGGGTGGAGGAGCCACCCAAATTTTGCTTGGAATCAAAATCAACAATTCCAAGGAAACAACAACTTGCAAAGGTCTCCTACACAACAACAAGCACCCCAACAAACTCAAAACTAGCAACCTTTCCAACAATAACCTTATACAAATCAAACGAACAATTTGGTTCAACCAAATGATGATAAGGTTATCTCGCTCGAAAAAAGTCTAGATGTATTTCTCAAGCAATCTACAGAATCCGCAGCAAGATTTGAAAATTATGTTCAGTCTTTGATGCATAACAATGCCTCACACGATCAAAGTATCAAATCTATTGAGGCACAAATTGCACAATTAACTGCTGCGTTGAGCGACAGAGAAAAGGGAAAGCTTCCATCTCAACCATTGCCAAATCCCGGTCACACACAAGACGCATATCACAATCACAATGTAAATGCGGTGACTGCGTTGAGATCCGGAAGAGTGTTGCAAAATAATGTGGGAACTAGTGATGGCATCCCCGCCGGTGGTTCTTGTTCTTCTTCTTCTTCTCCATCGTCATCTTCACCTTCTTCTTCACCTTTTTCTTTAGAGCCTATTCTCCACCCTTCACACGGCTCTACTTCTTCTAGCTCGAACGGACCTATTTCTCACAACATGAACACATCTACACCGGGATCCGTTCCTACTTCACATTCTACTCCACAGACATTTGACTCAACGAATTTTCAAAATGCTCCATTCCCAAACTGGTTGAGTCCCAATAAACCAACTGCACAAGCAGGTTAGCATAAATATACCTCTCTTGGATGCAATCCAACAAGTCCCTTCATACTCGAAAATCTTAAAAGGCTTATGCACCTCGAAGAGAAAGGCATCTCAAGTACCCAAGAAAGTGCTAGTGGCTAGTGCAGTGAGCAATGCTATTCACCACCCTCAAACCTTGCCCCAAAAATGAAAGGACCCCGGCTGTCCTACGATTTCAATCACAATTGGGGATAAGAAAATTAATCGAGCACTTTTATATCTTGGGTCTAGTGTTAACCTGCTTCCCTACTCCGTGTACGAATAATTAGGGGTTGGAGAGTTGAAACCCACTCGTTGTACTCTCCAAATGGCTGATCGATCAATCACCCATCCAAGGGGTAAGCTAGAGGATGTGTTGATCAAAGTTGGGGAGTTCATATTCCCCGTTGATTTTATTGTTATGGATACACAACCTGTTGCTGACCCACCGAACCAAATTCCAGTGATCCTCGGTCGACCATTTTTGGCCACTTCCAATGCTGTAATAAACTGTCGCAATGGCTCCATGACTCTATCCTTTGGGAAGATGTCTAGTGAGTTCAATATTTATAAGATGGGAAGTCTGCCCCCCCGTGCCTAAAACTAGTACACGAGAGGTTTGCACTATTCACGAAATCACGCAGGAGGACTGCAGGCTTGAAAGGTTCTTGTTTGATGAAAACAGTTTTGACACCACTAGTGTGTCCCTCCTTGAGCCTACCACCGTTAACACAACCGATATGGATTCTGAATGTTTCACTTTTTCGGATGTTGACGACTCACAACCCGAATATGAGTCTTTTGAATTTTTGGATGAGTTAGTTGAACCATCCGAATCGGTTGTTTGCAGTGATTTCGAACCTGTGTTGGAGTCCTTTGAGTTCGAGGTAGATTCCGTAATGATTCTTTCACCTCCGAAACTCGAACTCATGTCCTTACCGCCTCACCTTAAATATGCTTACATAGGTGAGAATGAGACTTTTCCCATTGTAATATCAGCCTCTCTAGCCTTCGAGCAAACGCTATTTTAAAAGTCTTACAAGATAGGCGGCAAGTTTTCGGTTGGACTATGGCGGACATCGAGGAAATCAGTTCCCTTATAATTGAATATCATATGCAATTGATGGATGATGCCAAGTCAATAGAGGACCCACAGGAACATTTTGGGGGTATTGTGGTTAGTCAACCTTCTCCTTTAGAAGTTGAACCACCCCCATTTCTTTTAATAAGCTACGAGAATGCCAATATTCCACTGATTGCTGATCATTCACATTCTCGTTTTGATGCATCACCACCTACTGTATATTCACCTCCACACCTTCCATACCACCACTTCTATCTTCCCCAATTCTTTGTGGATCTCTACAACTTATTCTTCCACCAACCAATACTCTTTACTGATAAATTTTTCAACTGGTTGGTGTTAACGTTTGGTCTATGCAAGGTTTGGCAGTAATGTCTAACATAGTTTAAATGAAGTTTGGGGGAGGGCCTTTCTGTAAATATTTTTGTTTTCCATAACAAAAAAAAGTATAATAAATAAACAGGGAAGTGCCGGTATTTTGACTCTCTTGGTTTAGTATGACAGTGAGGACACTGTCAAGTTCAAGTTTGGGGGTATATGCTCGGTACGTCTTCTTCCTTCGCATTCATTTGTACATATTTTTGCATTTGCATACCATTTGAAAACCCATAAAAATTTGAAAAAATTCAAAAATTATAAAAAATATTGTATTCAATTTTGGCCATACTTGATTTGAGTTTGATAGATATGTTAACTAGCTTGGAACAACTAGATCTTAGACTTAGTAAATTAAAAACCCTAAAAATAACCTTCCTCAAAATTTAACGGTAGAAAGTATATGCCTTGTAGTCTATTTAGAAATAGGCAAATTTTGGGTTCACTTCTTGGGTTAAGTCAATATGAGGGAAGAGTATTGATGTTCTCATTAGAGTATAAGTTTGAAAAATAGTTCCTAGCTTAAGTCTAGATTCTGAAAATGTATACCCTATAATTTGCACAATCACACACCTTGAAACTTGGAATAGTAGAAGAGACCTTGAAATGCTCTTGTCTAAAGTCCTTAGTACAATGAAAATAAAAGAAAAAAAAAGTGAATAAAAAAAAATGGACACTGGATTTTGTAATTACTTAAGGCTGCAAAATAGAAAAATATTTAGCGAGGGTGCTTCATCACCTAGTGCATTAGACCAACTGGTTTGGGAGTCACTGCTAAAGCCTTGGGTATTGCAAAACTAGGAAGTACGCTTTAAAGTGCTAACGCATCTTGTAATCGGTCGTTGGTACCTCAAGAAGTATTAACGGTCGCATGAAGGATGTGTAAGCAAATTTCATTTAAAAAATTCACTAATTAATAAGTGCTTTGGACAATGGACAAGAGTACGATTGCTTGATTTGAATTTCCAAGTGTAGGGGTGATCTATACACACACGTGGGGATATGTGATTAGAGTTTAGATAAGAGAAAGGAATGAAAGATAGAACTTGTATCTCTAATAGATTTGATAGAAATTACTAAGTGAAGATGAAACCCTAGAAGGAAGACTTAAGAGATGCTGAAAGCTAAGTAGGTCTACATAACATATATAATCTTAAGTTAAATAATGAAGAAGCGTGAAGAATGTGGGTGGATAATTTGTGAGTCAAGAGATAATAGAATTCCTTGTTAGAAAACCTAATTGGAGAACAAAAGTTAATGGGCTGAGTTGATAGGATTTTGTGGGTGTAATCCGCTGAAAACCCTCAGGAGACAACACTCCTCCTACTGGGGACACCTAGAGGTTTAACGGCTTGTTGCACGTGCTCAGTGCAATCGCGTTTCCCTGCGAAAGTGTGGTTAGGATTTTAGTGAATAAAAAATAAGTTTGCTCGAGGACGAGCAAAAGATAAGTTTGGGGGTATTTGTTCATACTATAATATTGCATTATTGTACTCCCCATTTTTATTCGTTTTATAAGTAAACAGGTACTCTTGACGCACGTTTGTTGCATATTACAGGATACAGGCTCTTGGAGAGAATACAGTGAAAAAGAAGAAAGTTGATACGGAAAAGGTACTTTTGACCAACAAGTAGACGGATCCTAATCAAGCCTAGACGAAGAACAATTCACAATTGTACAAGGCAATGCAAGCTCCAAAATGTCGAAGTGAACGGTTAAAAGATCATAACAAGTTTCACTGAAAGATCTGGAGAAAACACAGAAGCCAAAAGAAGAAAAGAACCAGAGAAGTAGAAAGCCCAAACACCATAGAAAAGGCCCACAAAAATTGAGCACAAGATCTTACCAAAGGGCCGCGGAACCGCGGCCCAAGCCAACCAATGCCGCGGTTCCGCGGCCATTAAGAGCCCGTGTCGGTGGATTTTCCTCGTGTCGGTGCGTCCGTACGGGGGTTTGGATTTTACGTGGGCATATCTGTAATATCGCTTGCGCGAGAATCTGTAACCCTAATTTCCCTGTTTACCTATAAATTGTAATCACAGATCTGTAAAACTCATGCCTCTTTTCAATACACAAATTCAGATCTGTTCTGTATTCTTGCTTGGAAGGAGCCATCAATAAAATTAGTAAGTTACTTTTATTTCTTAGTTTTAATTCTCTTTTAATTAGAATGTCTTTTAATCCCCTAATGAGCGAGTAATCTACTCGCTTGTTAGGGTTAGCCTTAGGGAAAGGTTTGAGAGATGAGATCTCTCACCCCTTTCATGCCCCTTCATAACTAAGAATTAGAACTCCATGCATGCACGCACAACCGCGCCCTATGGCACCTTATCCCTCAAGGTAACGGTGAACCGTAGAAGAAAGGACCGGTTGCGCGCGTTTTCCATGGAAGTTAGGGTAAGGATCGATAAAGGAAGGACAAGAATCTAGAGGAAGAAACATCTTCCAAAAAGATTCTAATCCACTTTATTGATAATTACTATAACATCTAACAGATCTAAAATAAGGCATTGAAAGCGGTGAGAAAACCTTTAATCTCCAAACTTCCCCTAAGCCTAACCCTAGCAAGACTTTAATTTAGATTAATTTAGTTTATTGATAGATTTAGGTTTTCTAGAATTAAGAAATCAATCCAAACAACATTTGGAATCAACTCGTAAAAACACATTAAGAAAATTACACATCTCTGTGGATCGACCGTACTCACCGGCTAGCTGCAAAGCGACGCCGTTTCTGATTACGGTAAGCAACATATATTTTTGGAATAATCAGTTCTCTGGTGACACTGGTACAGATTAGTCTGTTGACCCGAGATCGTCATAGAGTCTTGTGTGATTCCCACTGTACTTTGATTTCCACCTTACCACGTCCAAGAGGGCGTGCAAAACGGTGGTTTTTGGGTACAGTCCCGAATCACATGGAGGCAATGAGCGATAGGACGGGATTCGTCTCTCCCGGTATAGGGATTGATGTTGCGCTGTGTTCGATTGGCTATAACCGGAATTCCCTGGCCAGGGTTGCTGAGATTTACTGGTAAGTGTTACCAGTAGTTTCTTGAACTGTTATAGACCTCATATCGACATGACTTATCGAGCTACTGGGGTCTGACGTTTACCACCCCTAGGCGAGATATGCGACATATCAGACGAACAGACCGGACTGTACGGTAAGTGTTACTGGTTGGATTCACAGGAGTGTGACCGGGCTTGCTCGTTGATCTTCTGATCGCTCAATACCCGGGTGGCCGTTACGTTTAGCAGACCACTTGCGGCTTGTAGGTGTTTGATATGATCATCACCTGCTGTCGGCGTATTGACGAGTCTTTAGAGTCCTACACAGAGGTTTCCTGGCTCAAGCGAAACGAAATAGGAGCGCATATGAGATATGTGCAGGACCGAGAATAATGCGTGTATGTGATACCGTATTCTATTCTCGCGATAAATGTATCGATTGGTTGTATGCGATATAACCTAGTTATCGAATCGAGGATTGATTCGATAAGTCGATACATTGAATACTAGTCGGTCATATGCGATATTACCGGATCGTTAAATCAAGTGTTGATTTAATGATTTAATGTATAATTATATATTTGATATATTACTTTACATTAACTAGTATTTATTCACTTATGATGGATTTTCTCACTTGAAATGCACAAGTCGTATATGTGATATATTTTTGTGCACTTGTTTGTATCATTTTTGATGATACATGCAAACATGGGTGTGTGTGAGACTTAAACCATGTTTAGTTAATGGTTTAGGGTTTTTACTTTTTTATTTATGTTATTTATTTATTTTGGCAAGAAATAAAATGGTGGCTTGCTTTGTTCTTTTGTTGAAACTTCATGAAGCTTTGAAAGCTTGACCATTTTGTTTCTTTCCTAAAACTAACCATTTAACTAAACCCTAGTTTATTCTCTACACTAAACCATGGTTGCAAAATGATACGAATCACTTGGATTTTTCTTTTTGAAATAATTCCTTTTCTTTCTTCTTCTTCATCTTCTTCATGAGTTGAAGAAAGCTTGCTAAAATTTTCCAAGTGATGATTCCAAGTGAGAAATCAAAATCCAAAGTGAACCCACTTCCTATTTCTTCATCCTCTACCACTTGCCATGTAGTATAGGGTGTTTTCTTCACAAGTTTCATGACTTGGTGAAGTTGGAGCTTGATCTTGAGTTGCCTCGACGTAGATCATCTTCGGCATCGAAGTCGACGACCTAGCCCGATCATTTCTTCGACGAAACCATCGCTAGAGTCCGGGATCCGATGATCGCAGCGGAAGGACATCATCATAGAGCTAAGGAAGTGGAGGACAGGATCTACAAAGGTTGTATCCCCTTTCACTATCTAGTTAAGTTGTTAACTTATATCGTGCATCGCCTTACCTCTAGTAACGATCTAGTTTAGGGTTTCTCGGCACATAGAAAAAATTTGAATTTGGCATGGTTGATGCCTTGTGAGACCTATTAGTGTGCCTAGGAACCCTACAGAAGTGCCGAGTGGCCTACTCACGTTATTGAGGGAGGTTTCTTCACTTCGGGAACTTGGTGGGTAGTTGCCGCACTAGTTGGGGTCTAGGATGGGGTTTGGCTATTCATCGCGACCGTGTAATCCGTCTTTCGTTGCAGGATCGAACGAAACGTGGATTCCTAGCATATCCAATGTGTTCATCTGTGATCTGGAATGGCTATCATTGCATCTGGCGAATATAAATATCTATATATGATATCTAGTAGGCGTTGCTTATGTTTTGCATCGCGCTAGTCCAGCCCCCGCTCTGTCGTTAGTTAAGTAACCTAACGGGTGATGACGGGGCCCCGTAGCGAATGCGGATGGCATAAGCGTACGTCATATTTTCGTTGTTTTCTGCAATGGTAGGATTAAATGATGGGACGCATTAAATTAATGCAAGAAAATAAACCAAAGTAAAAATCGTTGGAACAATTTCAAAACCACTCGGTTTCTTTTCAAAACAACTTTTAAACGCGGAGCTTAAACCACTCCTTTTAAAAGCTATCAGGTTCCTTCGATTATATCAAGTTCACTACGTTCACGGTTTCGCCAAGACCATTCATAGCCCTCCATCATTTCGGTGAAATATTCGGTAGTATTCAAGCTATGTATTTTGACCTATGCCAAGGCATAGTGATTGGTAGCTGCCGGATATTTATCTGTTGCATAGATAGACGTGTTGGTTTGAGACAGTCGTACTGCCATTTTGGCCTACGTCAAGGGTATGTACCTGTGGGTTCAAATTAACCTGGTAAATGATGGGTAGAACTTGACATGTGACTTATGATATTTTGGCCTACGTCAAAGTCATATGAGCATGGGGCAAAAATCCACATCGGGAGTTTCTAAAGAAACCGAAACTTGCTAGTGCTGCATACCATTTAGATTGTGATGATTCTGGTAGGATTCCTTCAGTTTTATCACACGATGATATTTGGATCCCAATCCTACTGTGAGTATATGCTACTCCTCGGGAACTTTCTCACTTAACGATCAATGCTATAAACCAAGTAGGTGTCTAGAAAGGTGTTAGCGGGGCTACGCCCACAGGGAAAAGAGGTTATTTAATTAAGGAACTTCGCGAAAGCGTTGGAAAACCTCCCTCGAAGTACCAACACTGACCTGGCTGAACGGTTAAGCAAGTATTGTACGGTGAGATTGATCCCGACTAATTCTTCTTTTTTGGTTTGAGGAAGGATTCGAGGAACAGTGGGAGCCATCCTGTTTAGACAAACTAAAAACCACTCTAAACT
Organism: Agapanthus africanus; assembly: GCA_030015575.1. Taxonomy (NCBI): domain Eukaryota; kingdom Viridiplantae; phylum Streptophyta; class Magnoliopsida; order Asparagales; family Amaryllidaceae; genus Agapanthus; species Agapanthus africanus. The sequence continues at coordinate 166,509,344 of JASDDO010000010.1, forward strand.
TGCAAGAGCATCATGCTAAAGTGTTTCTTCTCTCTCTCCTAATTGCAGCGACCAAACATCATGAACGGACTTAAGTTACTACTAGAAAAAAATATACCGACAGGGCCAAACTACAAAGATTGGCTCAGGAATGTCAAAATGGCAATCACTTATGACAAGTTGGGGTATCTCCTTACCACCAAAGCTCCCCCTGTCCTAGGACCTCAATCCAGCGTCGCGGATAAGGAAATCCGTAAGACCAGGGAGATTGATTGCGCGAGGGCCAAGTGCATCGTGCTTGCCCCTATGGACAATGAACATCAGAGGAGGCACGAAGATATGGACCTAGAATCCATATTACTTCATACAAAAGATCTGTATGGAGAGCAATCCCGTATCGCCAAATACAAAGTCTCCAAAAAGTTATTTTCAGCGCGATTGGCCGTCGGATCACCTGTAGCGGAACACGTGCTTCAGATGATTGGCTACATTGAAGAGCTCGCGGACCTTGAGACCACGTTAGAGAATGAGCTCTACACTGACTTGATTCTCCTGTCCCTTCCTTCCACTTATGCCCAGTTTATCCTGAACTTCAACATGCAAGGAAAGGAAGTTGAACTTATGAAACTCCTTAACATGTTGAGGAGTGCAGAGGGCACCCTGAAGAAAGTAAGGGAAACACCCGCTTTGTCTGTTGGAAGACCTTCTTCTTCTAGGTCCAAGGAGAAAGCCAGAGGAAAGAAAAAGAAAGCCCCCACCAAACCAAGGGGCGGTGTTAGTAAAGTGGAAGCCAAGGGAAAGGCCAAAATGGCAAAGGTAGCAGGAAAGCTTGTGCGAAAGGAATGACCGATTTTCTCACGCATACCCATGGACGGGACATTTAATCATGAATTCCTAACTCTCACTCAGTAAAAAGACCTTTCTCGCTCGAAGGATCTAGGAAAAGAACGTCCCACTAATGAGTGATTTTATTGTCACAAGAGTGGATACTGAAAGAAAGATTGCAGGGCTTGGAAGGCTAGAAACCAGGACCCGAAGCAAGTTGTGGCTTCGGCTTCAGGTGTGTATGTTATTGAAAACTGTTTATCAATAAACTCTACTTCCTGGGTATTGGATACCGGATCAGGATCTCATATCTGTAATTCTTTGCAGGCATTGAGAAACCGTAGGGTTTTGAAGGCAGGTGATATGATCCTCAGAGTTGCAAACGGAGTTGGCATGGATGCTGAGTCCGTGGGGGACTATCACTTGGGATTGTCAGATGGACATGTTTTGGTTTTACGTGATTGTTATTTTGTATCCAATGCGACTTGTAATATCATATCTGTATCTTTAATGTCTAAATAAGGTTATAATTTTGTATTTGTAAGCAATGTTGTAAACATTAACCTTAATCATGTTCTGATTGGGTCGGGTACATTAAGCAACGGTATATACGTATTGAACCGACAACAGATTTTCAATATCCAGAATACACACAAAAGAAAGTCTCCAGAAATAAATCATGCTTTCTTATGGCATTGTAGACTGGGTCACATCAATGAGAGGAGGTTGACGAAGTTACATAAAGAAGGATATTTGGATCCGTTCGAATATCAATCATATGCAACTTGTCAATCCTGTCTCAAAGGAAAGATGACAAAGACTCCGTTTACCGGACATGGAGTAAGAGCGAGCGAGCTCTTGGGACTCGTACACAGCGATGTATGCGGTCCAATGTCTACACATGCGCGAAGTGGTTATTCTTACTTCATTACTTTTACGGATGATTTTTCAAGGTTCGGGCATGTCTTCTTAATGAAGCATAAATTTGAAGCTTTTGAAAAATTCCAGGAATACAAGAATGAAGTAGAAAAACAAACAGGCAAAAGTATCAAGACACTAAGATCTGATCGAGGTGGTGAATACTTGAGTGCTGAATTCCTGGGTTACCTAAAAGAGAATGGAATTCTCTCTCAACTTACTCCTCCATACACCCCACAACATAATGGTGTATCGGAGAGACGGAATCGAACCTTATTGGATATGGTACGTTCCATGATGAGTAACGCTGAGTTGCCGTGATCTTTCTGGGGATATGCACTAGAATCAGCTGCATATCTTTTGAACCGAGTTCCAACTAAGACGGTGCCTACTACACCATATCAGATGTGGAGTGGGAAGAAACCCTATCTTCAATATCTGAAGAATTGGGGATGCCAGCTTTTGTCAAAAAGCAGCATGCGGACAAACTCGAGACACGCTCAGTACAGTGCAAGTTTGTGGGATACCCAAAGAACTCCAGGAGGTATCTTTTCTATCACGCAGAAGAACAAAAGGTTTTTGTCTCTCGTAATTCCAACTTTCTGGAACATCAGTTCTTAGAAAAAGAAATAAGTGGGAGCGTAATAGAACTGGAGGAAATTCCAGAACTACAAGCTATTACTGAAAGCTTAGAAGAACCAGTAGGTTCGAAAGAACAGGACATTCCTGCGCCGCTCCGCAGGAGTAGTAGGCAGTCTCATCCGTCCGAGAGATACTACGGTTTTCTCATAGACGGGGATAGAGAGGATTACATCATTGATAATGATGAGCCGACTAGCTTCCAGCAGGCCATTCAGAGCACTGACTCGGTAAAATGGCTGGATCCAATGCGGACCGAGATGGAGTCCATGTACACCAACAAAGTATGGACTTTGGACATTGCTCCAGAAGGGGTAAAACCCGTAGGCTACAATTGGATCTTCAAAAGGAAGATTGGTGTAGATGGGCAGGTTGAGACCTATAAGGCTAGACTTGTTGCAAAGGGTTTTCGTCAAAGACCTGGTTTGGACTATGACGAAGCCTTTTCTCTAGTGGCTATGTTCAAATCCATTCGGATCCTTCTTGCCATTGCTGTTAGTGTATATGCCCTAGAGGCCATTACTGTATCATACTAGTTTGTATATTACTTGATGGAAGCTTGGGATATTCACCTTGTATAAACAATCTTGCTCAATATAGTAGTATGCTACTTGGTTTGTTTCTACTTCAATGTGTACTTGTGTTTATTTCAGTATATCACTTATACGCATTAGTGGAGCCCTTAGGATCTTTGCTTGATTACCAGCGTTGTGATGGCAGTCACACCAGTGGGGGCTGGGTAATCTATAGGCACATCCTTATACAGGTCCCTAGTCGTAGGACTATCGAGACAGGGCATCGATACTCCGGAGTAGACTAGCGTATGCGCTTCTCATCGCAGTGTGGGAGATGGTCTGTCCCACAGCCATCAGTACGTCGTACTGGAGATAGTATACGGGTGCTCGTTGGGTTACGAGTACACTGGACAGGACTCGTCGGGAACTGACAGGTTGGTATTATACCTATCGTCAGTTATCAGTTCCCAGGTGACATGAGTACAGCTTAGTCCGCTGACTTGACACTGACACTTCGCCTCGAGTGTGTTCCCACTGCACTTTGATCACTACCCTACCACGGCTCAAAGGAGTCGTGCAAACAGGTGGTGGTTGGGTACAGTCCCGAAGCACTTGGAGGCAGTGACGGTTAGACAGGATTCGTCTCTCCCGGTATTGGGGGTTGACATCGCGCTGTGTCTAGGAGAGCCATTACACGAGTAGTCCCTGGCCAGGGCAAGCGAGATATACTGGTAGGTTTCCAGTGTTATCTCAGGGTGTTTTGGGCTTCACTCCGACACGACTTGTACCGCTATTTGGGGACTGACGTTTTACCGCCCCCTAGGCCCGCCATGCGATGTATCAGACGAACAGACCGGACTGTACGGAGAATGTCACATTCAGACTCAGTAGGAGTACAGATGGGGTTTCACCTCGTCAGCCTTCTTGTCGGCATCTACCTGGGGACCGTTACGCACAGCTAGTGCCGCTTGCGGTCTGTGGTTAAACCCACTGCCAGCGTAGTGTCGAGTCTTTAGAGTCCCACACAGAGGGTATTCGCCTCTGGGCAAAACAGAGTAGAGGTCGCATGGTTTTGCGACAGGGTTCGTTCTCATCCGCGCACTTGTGCACGTTTGGAGTCCGGACGGATTATACTGGCAGGCTCTGGTTTGAGCCAGATACTGGTATATGTTTTGGGGGTTGCTTTTATATCTTGGTATTCTTGTTTTTCGGAACGAGAATGCAGGTGTGTATGCACAGTTGCTTGAGGCGGAGAATGAGGTTTTTCATTAGGGTTTCGGATCGGGTGCGTATGCACAGTTGACAGTTATCTTTTTCCAAACCCTAATGGATTTATATATTATCTATTAATAATAATAATTAAATGAGAATTATGTTATGCTTGTTCTTGTTGACTTGTTGACCTTGGTTGACTTGTTGACCATTGACCACTTTCATGCCTTGAAAGTCTTCCTTGATTCATGCTTACTTTTTATTAAATGAAGCATGGTTGTGGTCATTCAAAACACTACCATCAACTATTCTCATTTTCAATTATTATCATTTAGATAATTCATTTCTTTTGCAATATGGTTGCAAGAAAGAAATAATTGAGCTCATTCTATCATAACCTCTCTCTCTCCTCATTTTCATCTTCTTCTTCCTCTTGAAAAGAGAAACCTTCTCATGTGTTGAGAATCATTCTCTTTTGATACAAAAGCAAACCCTAATCTCTCTCTACTCATTCTAGGATGAAGGTTTAGCAAACCGGAAACCCTAGTTCACTCAAAGATCGAGGAAGAGCCCAAAGTCGAACCTTCGAGGTGGATCCATCTTCGACGGGAGAAGGCGACGTAAAGAGAACCATTAACCTCTACAAGGTTTGAAGAAGAAGGAGTTCAAGTATAGGTATAACCATCTTCCATAGTAGCTAAATCTCTTTAGCTAGAATACTAGTTTTAGTTTAGACAGCGATCCCGACCATGTTTAGTCCATGTTGCCTCTTGCGATAAAAATTCGTTTTTTATACTGTTTCCGCCTCCCCGTAAGCACCGGGGGTCACAATATGGACTTACAGTGGTATCAGAGCCTAACTAAACTTAAACTAGCTTGGTAGTGAAGTGTAACGAAGTTCGGAACCGTAAAAAACCCAAAAACCGTATTTTCAAAAACCTGAGTTTCTGTTGAAATTTTTTGGGCTCAAAATAAAATAATTTATATTTGTAAAATCATCTCAGGCTTTTCTAAGAATACCCATGAAAAACGATCCAGTGAGGAGCTCAAAGCGCCGCGCATCCGCGGCACGAGGTAGGCTCGTGCCGCGGAACCGCCGCGCTTTGTCGTCTTCTGCGCCTCGTTTTTCGTGCAGTGTTCTTGTTGTGGGATTTTGGGATTTTTAAAATATATTATATGTACCCAGATTTTCCAGAAAAGAAATTTCCTTTTAGGGTCCTATAATTCCGTATTTTTCCGAACTTCACTGCACTTTGGCTATATTGGTTATATCTGTGTTATTTGCATGTATTGAACGTCGGCTAATCGCTATAAGTCGATTAGTCGGGGTTATACATGATCTGTAATGTGCTGGAATGTGTATATGAATGTGTTGGACTGTCGCGGGTGAATAGCCGGGGTTGGATGTGAGATGAGCTTTTGTTTTTCTTTCATTCATTTGTAAATGTAAATTGATGTAATTATATTATTTGTTTGGCCGCACAACCGGGTCGGGGTTGTAGCCGTCATTGTATAATTCTTTTTACTGTTTTTGCTCCTAGGATAGACCCACGGTGGGGTGCACAAACTACCGGGAACTTGGCGGGTAGTTTGCCGCACCCGTAGGGGTCTTGGGTGGGGTATTTGCTATTCACCGCGACCGTGTTATCCGCTTTTCGTTTCAGGCTCGAAAGAAATGCGGATTGCTAGTATATCCAATGTATTCATCTGTGATCTGTAATGTCTATCATTGCTTTCTATTTAGGCGTTGCTTATGTTTTACAGCCGCGCTAGCCCAGCCCCCGCTCTGTCGTTAGTTAAGTAACCTAACGGGTGATGACGGGGCCCCGTGGCGAATGCATATGGCATAAGCGTACGTCATATTTTGGTTGTTTTCTGCAATGGTAGGATTTAAATGATGGGACGCATTAAAAGAACTAATGCAAGAATATCACGCATTAAAAGAACTAATGCAAGATAATAAACCAAGTTTAAGTCGATGGAACACTTTCGAAAAACCACTCGGTTCTTTTCAAAACTAACTTTTAAATGCGGAGCTTGAGCCACTCCTTCTAAAAGCTATCTCGTTCCATCGATTATATCAAGTTCACTACGTTCACGGTTTCACCAAAACCATTCGTAGCCCTCCGTCGCTTCGCATGAATAGGCAGTAGTATTCAAGCTATGTATTTTGGCCAAAGTCAAGGCATAGTGATTGGTAGCTATTGGGTGTTCATGTGTAGCATAGATAGATGCGTTGGTTTGGGACAGTCGTGCTGCCATTTTGGCCAAAGTCAAGGGTATGTACGGATGGATCCAAATTAACCTGGAAAGTGACGGGAAGAACTTGACATGTGACTTATGATATTTTGGCCAAAGTCAAGGTCATAAGAGCATGGGGCAAAAATCCACATCGGGAGTTTCATAAGTACTGAAACTTGCTAGATTTGCATACCATTTGGAGTGTGATGATTATGGTAGGATTCCTTCATTTTCGTCACGCGATGATATTTGGATCCCGATCCTACTGTGAGTATATGCTACTCCTCGGGAAATTTCTCACTAAACGATCAATGCTATAAACCTAGTAGGTGCCTAGAAAGGTGTTAGCGGGGCTACGCCCCCAGGGAAAAGAGGTTCTTAAATTAAGGAACTTCGCGAAAGCGTTGGAAAACCTCCCTCGAAGTACCGACACTGGCCTGGCTGAACGGTTAAGCAAGTATTGTACGGTGGGATTGATCCCGGCTAATTCTTCCTTTGTGGTTTGAGGAGGGATTCGAGAGACAGTGGGAGCCATCCTGTTTAGACAAATTAAAAACCATTCTAAACTTGCAAGAGCATCGTGCTAAAGTGTTTCTTCTCTCCCCCCTGCAGCGACCAAATCGAAATGACTGGACTTAAGTTGATTCTAGATAAAAACATATTGACAGGGCCAAACTACAAAGATTGGCTCAGGAATGTCAAGTTGGCAATCACTTACGACAAGCTGGGGTATCTTCTTACCACCAAAGCTCCCCCCGTCCCAGGTCCCACCTCCAGCGTCGCGGATAAGGAAATCCGTAAGACTTGGGAGATTGACAGCGCGAAGGCCAGGTGCCTCGTACTTGCCTCGATGGACAACGAACATCAGAGGAGGCACGAGAATATGGATTTGGAATCCATATTTCTTCATACAAAAGAACTGTATGGAGAGCAGTCTCGTATCGCTAGATACGAAGTGTCGAAGAAGTTGTTTTCGACAAAATTGGCCGTCGGATCATCGGTAGCGGACCACGTGCTTAAGATGATTGGCTACACTGAGGAGCTCGCGGAACTTGGGACCACGTTGGACAGTGAACTCTACACGGATATAATCCTCCAGTCCCTTCCATCCACTTACGCCCAGTTCATACTGAATTTCAACTTGCAAGAAAAGGAAGTTGAACTTTCAGAACTCCTCAACCTGCTGAGGAGCGCAGAGGGCACCCTACAGAAGGGTAGGGAAACACCCGCTTTGTTTGTAGGAGGATCTTCTTCCTCTAGGTCCAAAGCAAAAGCCAAGGGAAAGAGGAAGAAAGCCCCCGCCAAACCAAGAGGCGGTGTTAGTAAAGTGGGTACGAAGGGAAAGGAAAAGGCAACAAAGATTGCGGGGAAGCTTGTTGGAAAGGAAGAATGCTTCTATTGTCATAAGAGTGGACACTGGAAGAAAGATTGCAGGGCTTGGAAGGCCAAGACACAGGAACTGAAGCAGGTTGCGGCTTCAGCTTCAGGTGTGTATGTTATTGAAAACTGTCTTTCTATAAACTCTACTTCCTGGGTATTGGATACCGGATCAGGATCTCATATCTGTAATTCTTTGCAGGCATTGAGAAACCGTAGGTTTTTGAAGGAAGGTGACATGACCCTCAGAGTTGCGAACGGAGCTAGCATGGATGCTAAAGCCGTGGGGGACTATCACCTGGGAATGTCAGATGGGCATGTTTTGGTTTTGCGTAATTGCTTTTTTGTACCCAACGCAACTTGTAATATCATTTCTGTATCTTTGGTTTCTAAAGAAGGTTATGAATTTGCGTTTGTAAGTAATGTTGTTAACATTCACCTTAATCAAGTTCTGATTGGGTCAGGTACATTGAGCAATGGTATATACGTATTAAACCAACCACAGATTTTCAATGTCCAGAATACACACAAAAGAAAGTCACCAGATATTAATCAGACTTTCTTATGGCATTGTAGACTGGGTCACATCAATGAGAGAAGGTTGACTAAGTTACGTACAGAAGGATATTTGGATCCGTTCGAATATCAATCATATGCCACTTGTCAATCCTGTCTCAAAGGAAAGATGACAAAGACTCCGTTCACTGGACACGGAGTAAGAGCGAGCGAGCTCTTGGGACTCGTACACAGCGACGTGTGCGGTCCAATGTCTACACATGCGCGAAGCGGTTATTCTTACTTCATTACTTTTACGGATGATTTTTCAAGATACGGTTATGTCTTCTTAATGAAACATAAGTCCGAAGCTTTTGAAAAATTCCAGGAATTTAAGAATGAAGTAGAAAAACAAACCGGCAAAAGTATCAAGATTCTAAGATCGGATCGAGGTGGAGAATACTTAAGTGCCGAGTTCCTGAATTACTTAAAAGAGAATGGGATTCTCTCTCAGCTTACTCCTCCATACACTCCGCAACACAACGGTGTATCGGAGAGACGGAACCGGACCCTATTGGATATGGTACGGTCCATGATGAGTAACGCTGAGTTACCGCGATCATTCTGGGGGTATGCGCTAGAATCAGCTGCGTACCTTTTGAACCGAGTTCCTACTAAGACTGTGCCTACTACACCATATGAGATGTGGTGTGGGAAGAGACCCCATCTCAGTCACATTAAGACTTGGGGAAGTCCAGCTTTTGTTAAAAAGCAGCATGCGGACAAGCTCGAGGCGCGCTCAGTACTGTGTAAGTTTGTGGGATATCCAAAGAATTCCAAGGGATATCTCTTCTACTACGAAGAGGAACAAAAAGTTCTTGTTTCTCGTCATGCCCACTTTCTAGAACATCAGTTCTTAGAAAAAGAATCAAGTGGGAGCGCAGTAGAACTGGAAGAAATTCCAGAACCACAGACTATTACTGAAAGCCTAATGGAACCAGAGGGTTCAAATGAACAGGACATTCCTATGCCGCTCCGCAGAAGTAGTAGGCAGTCTCATCCGCCCGAGAGATACTACGGTTTTCTCATAGACGGGGATAGAGAGGATTGCATCATAGACTATGATGAGCCTACTAGCTTCCAGCAGGCCGTTCAGAGCATTGACTCGGTAAAATGGCTGGATGCAATGCGGACCGAAATGGAGTCCATGTACACCAACAAAGTATGGACGTTGGACATTGCTCCAGACGGGGTAAAACCCGTAGGATGCAAGTGGATCTTCAAAAGGAAGATTGGTGTAGATGGACAGGTTGAGACCTATAAAGCTAGACTTGTAGCAAAGGGTTTCCGTCAAAGACCTGGCTTGGACTACGACGAAACCTTTTCTCCAGTGGCTATGCTGAAATCCATTCGGATCCTTCTTGCCATTGCTGCCTTCCACGATTATGAGATTTGGCAGATGGACGTAAAAACCGCTTTTCTAAATGGAAATTTAGAGGAGTGTGTCTATATGGATCAGCCAGAGGGTTTCATTCAGAGTGGGAGCAGCGGAAAGGTGTGCAAGTTGCTTAAGTCCATCTATGGACTAAAGCAGGCATCGCGGAGTTGGAACATCTGTTTTGATGAGACGGTCAAGGAATTTGACTTTATCAAAAATCCAGATGAACCATGCATCTATAGTAGATTTGTAGCGAGAACTGTAGTATTCCTTGTTTTATACGTGGATGACATTCTCTTAATAGGAAATGACATTCCTATGCTACAATCTGTCAAGGGTTTCTTGTCACAAAGGTTCTCCATGAAAGACCTGGGTGATGCCTCTTACATCCTGGGGATCCGGATCCATCGTGATAGATCCAAGAGGATATTAGGACTTTCACAGTCCAGGTACATCGACACCGTACTGAAAAGATTCAGTATGGAAGATTCCAAGCGCGGTAACTTACCGGCTTGTCACGGGATCACCCTCTCTAAAGAGATGTCTCCCAAGACTGATTTGGAGAGGGATCGCATGTCTATTATACCCTACGCTTCTGCGGTAGGCTCTATAATGTATGCGATGTTGTGTACCAGACCGGATGTAGCTTATGCATTGAGTGTAGTAAGCCGGTATCAGTCAAACCCTGGGGAGAAACATTGGATAGCGGTAAAGAACATTCTCAAGTACCTGAGGAGGACTAAGGAGATGTTCTTGGTGTATGGCGGAAAAGACCTCCAGATTGAGGCCTTTGCTGACTCCAGCTTCCAGAGTGACAAGGATGATTCCAAGTCCATGTCGGGTTTTGTCTTTACCCTCAATGGAGGGGCGGTGTGTTGGAAGAGTTCCAAACAGGAAACCGTTGCAGACTCGACTATGGAAGCGGAATACATCGCTGCATCTGATGCCGCAAAGGAAGCTGTCTGGATAAGGAAGTTCTTAAAAGAACTTCAGGTGGTTCCGTCCATTGTTGACCCAGTACCTCTGTATTGCGACAACAACGGGGCTATAGCTTTAGCAAAGGAACCCAGGTCCCATCAGAGATCCAGGCACATCTTGAGGCGGTATCACCTGATCAGGGAGATCGTGGATCGCAAGGAGATCGAGGTTCGGAGGGTTGCTTCAGAAGAGAACACTGCAGATCCATTCACCAAGGCCCTACCCCAGACTCAGTTCGAGCGGCTGATCGAGATGATAGGTCTTCGATACGCCAGTACATGGCCTTAGTGCAAGTGGGAGATTGTTAGTGTATATGCCCTAGAGGCCATTACTGTATCATACTAGTTTGTATATTACTTGATGGAAGCTTGGGATATTCACCTTGTATAAACAATCTTGCTCAATATAGTAGTATGCTACTTGGTTTGTTTCTACTTCAATGTGTACTTGTGTTTATTTCAGTATATCACTTATACGCATTAGTGGAGCCCTTAGGATCTTTGCTTGATTACCAGCGTTGTGATGGCAGTCACACCAGTGGGGGCTGGGTAATCTATAGGCACATCCTTATACAGGTCCCTAGTCGTAGGACTATCGAGACAGGGCATCGATACTCCGGAGTAGACTAGCGTATGCGCTTCTCATCCCAGTGTGGGAGATGGTCTGTCCCACAGCCATCAGTACGTCGTACTGGAGATAGTATACGGGTGCTCGTTGGGTTACGAGTACACTGGACAGGACTCGTCGGGAACTGACAGGTTGGTATTATACCTATCGTCAGTTATCAGTTCCCAGGTGACATGAGTACAGCTTAGTCCGCTGACTTGACACTGACACTTCGCCTCGAGTGTGTTCCCACTGCACTTTGATCACTACCCTACCACGGCTCAAAGGAGTCGTGCAAACAGGTGGTGGTTGGGTACAGTCCCGAAGCACTTGGAGGCAGTGACGGTTAGACAGGATTCGTCTCTCCCGGTATTGGGGGTTGACATCGCGCTGTGTCTAGGAGAGCCATTACACGAGTAGTCCCTGGCCAGGGCAAGCGAGATATACTGGTAGGTTTCCAGTGTTATCTCAGGGTGTTTTGGGCTTCACTCCGACACGACTTGTACCGCTATTTGGGGACTGACGTTTTACCGCCCCCTAGGCCCGCCATGCGATGTATCAGACGAACAGACCGGACTGTACGGAGAATGTCACATTCAGACTCAGTAGGAGTACAGATGGGGTTTCACCTCGTCAGCCTTCTTGTCGGCATCTACCTGGGGACCGTTACGCACAGCTAGTGCCGCTTGCGGTCTGTGGTTAAACCCACTGCCAGCGTAGTGTCGAGTCTTTAGAGTCCCACACAGAGGGTATTCGCCTCTGGGCAAAACAGAGTAGAGGTCGCATGGTTTTGCGACAGGGTTCGTTCTCATCCGCGCACTTGTGCACGTTTGGAGTCCGGACGGATTATACTGGCAGGCTCTGGTTTGAGCCAGATACTGGTATATGTTTTGGGGGTTGCTTTTATATCTTGGTATTCTTGTTTTTCGGAACGAGAATGCAGGTGTGTATGCACAGTTGCTTGAGGCGGAGAATGAGGTTTTTCATTAGGGTTTCGGATCGGGTGCGTATGCACAGTTGACAGTTATCTTTTTCCAAACCCTAATGGATTTATATATTATCTATTAATAATAATAATTAAATGAGAATTATGTTATGCTTGTTCTTGTTGACTTGTTGACCTTGGTTGACTTGTTGACCATTGACCACTTTCATGCCTTGAAAGTCTTCCTTGATTCATGCTTACTTTTTATTAAATGAAGCATGGTTGTGGTCATTCAAAACACTACCATCAACTATTCTCATTTTCAATTATTATCATTTAGATAATTCATTTCTTTTGCAATATGGTTGCAAGAAAGAAATAATTGAGCTCATTCTATCATAACCTCTCTCTCTCCTCATTTTCATCTTCTTCTTCCTCTTGAAAAGAGAAACCTTCTCATGTGTTGAGAATCATTCTCTTTTGATACAAAAGCAAACCCTAATCTCTCTCTACTCATTCTAGGATGAAGGTTTAGCAAACCGGAAACCCTAGTTCACTCAAAGATCGAGGAAGAGCCCAAAGTCGAACCTTCGAGGTGGATCCATCTTCGACGGGAGAAGGCGACGTAAAGAGAACCATTAACCTCTACAAGGTTTGAAGAAGAAGGAGTTCAAGTATAGGTATAACCATCTTCCATAGTAGCTAAATCTCTTTAGCTAGAATACTAGTTTTAGTTTAGACAACGATCCCGACCATGTTTAGTCCATGTTGCCTCTTGCGATAAAAATTCGTTTTTTATACCGTTTCCGCCTCCCCGTAAGCACCGGGGGTCACAATATGGACTTACAATTGCTGCCTTCCACGATTATGAGATTTGGCAGATGGACGTAAAGACCGCCTTTCTAAATGGAAATTTAGAGTAGTGTGTCTATATGGACCAGCCAGAGGGTTTCATTCAGAGTGGGAAAAGCGGGAAAGTGTGCAAGTTGCTTAAGTCCATTTATGGACTGAAGCAGGCATCATGGAGTTGGAACATCTGTTTTGATGAGACAGTTAAAGAATTTGGGTTTATCAAAAATCCAGATGAACCATGCATCTATAGTAAAATTGTAGCACGAACTGTCGTATTCCTTGTTTTATACGTGGATGACATTCTCTTGATAGGAAATGACATTCCTATGCTACAATCTGTCAAAGGGTTCTTGTCACACAGGTTCTCCATGAAAGACCTGGGTGATGCCTCTTACATTCTGGGGATCCGGATCCATCGTGATAGGTCGAAGAGGGTATTAGGACTTTCACAGTCCAGGTACATCGACACCATACTGAAAAGGTTCAGTATGGAAGATTCCAAGCGCGGTAATCTACCGGCTTGTCATGGGTTCACCCTCTCCAAAGAGATGTCTCCCAAAACTGATTTGGAAAGGGATTGCATGTCTATTATACCCTATGCTTCTGTGGTAGGCTCTATAATGTATGCGATGTTGTGTACCAGACCAGATGTAGCTTATGCACTGAGTGTGGTAAGCTGGTATCAGTCAAACCCTGGGGAGAAGCACTGGATAGAGGTAAAGAACATTCTGAAGTACCTGAGAAGGACTAAGGACATGTTTTAGGTTTACGGCGGAAAAGACCTCCAGATGGAGGCCTTTGCTGACTCCAGCTTCCAGAGTGACAAGGATGACTCCAAATCCATGCCGGGTTATGTCTTTACCCTCAATGGAGGGGCGGTGTGTTGGAAGAGTTCCAAACAGGAAACCGTTGCTGACTCGACGATGGAAGCGGAATACATCGCTGCATCTGATGCCGCAAAAGAAGCCATCTGGATGAGGAAGTTCTTGACAGAACTTCAGGTGGTTCCGTCCATTGTTGGTCCATTACCATTGTATTGTGACAACAACGGGGCTATAGCTTTAGCGAAGGAACCCAGGTCCCATCAGAAGTCCAGACACATCTTGAGGCAGTATCACCTGATCAGGGAGATCGTGGATCGCCGGGAGATCGAGGTTCGGAGGGTTACTACAGAAGATAACACTGCAGATCCATTCACGAAGGCCATACCCCAGACTCAGTTCGAGCGGCTGATCGAGATGATAGGTCTTCGATACGCCAGTACATGGCCTTAGTGTAAGTGGAAGATTGTTTGTGTATATGCCCTAGAGGCCATTACTGTATCATACTAGTTTGTATATTACTTGATGGAAGCTTGGGATATTCACAGTTGTATAAACAATCTTGCTCGAAATGGTAGTATGCTACTTGGTTTGTTTCTACTTTAATGTGTGCATGAGTTTCTTTTAGCATATCGCCTATACACATTAGTGGAGCCCTTAGGATCTTTGCTTGATTACCAGCGTTGTGATGGCAGTCACACTAGTGGGGGCTGGGTAATCTACAAGCACATCCTTATACAGGTCCCTTGTCGTAGGATTATCGAGACAGGGTATCGATACTCCAGAGTAGACTAGTGTATACGCTTCTCATCCCAGGAGGGGAGATGGTCTGTCCCATAGCCATCAGTACGTTGTACTGGAGATAGTATGCAGGTGCTTGTTACTTTACGAGTACACTGGACAGGACTCGCTGGGAACTGTTGGTTTGGTATTATACCTATCGTCAGTTATCAGTTCCCAGGTGACATGAGTACAGCATAGTCCGTTGACTTGACACTGTCACTTCGCCTCGAGTGTGTTCCCACTGTTCTTAGATTACTACCCTACCACGGCTCAAATTAGTCGTGCAAACATGTTGTAGTTAGATGCTGTCCCGAATCACTTGGAGGCAGTGACGGTTAGACGGGATTCGTCTCTCCCGGTTTTGGGGGTTGATATCGCGCTGTGTCTAGGAGAGCCATTACACAAAGTTCCTAACCAGGGCATGCGAGATATACTTGTAGCGTTTCCAGTGTTATCTCAGGGTGTTCTGGGCTACACTCCGACATGACTTGTACCGCTATTAGGGGGCTGGCGTTTACCGCCCCTAGGCCCGACATGCAATACTCTCAGACGAACAGACCGAATTGTACGGAGATTGTCACATTCAGCCTTAGTAGGAGTTCGGATGGGTTCACCTCATCAGTCTTCTTATCGGCATCTAACTGGGGACCGTTACGTACAGCTAGTACCGCTTTAGGCCTGTGGTTAAACCCACTGCCTGTGTAGTGTCGAGTCTTTAGAGTCCCACACAGAGGGTTGTTCGCCTTTGGGCAAAACAGAGTAGAGGTCGCATGGTTTTGCGACAGGGTTCGTTCACATCCGCGCACTTGTGCATGGTTGGTGTCCGGGCAGTTATTACTAGTGGGCTTTGGCTTAAGCCAGATCCTTGTATATGTTTTGGGATTGGTTTTATCTCATTGTATTCATGTTCTTCGGAACACGGATGCGGGTGTGTATGCACTGTTGACAGAGGCAGAGGCAGAGGATTCTCATTAGAGTTGTTGACCGTTGACTTTTTACAAACCTTAATGAGAATGAGAAATATGATTAATAATATTAATTAAGTATTATTGTGCCATGGTTGAGTTGAACATTTGACTTTTGTTGACTTTGTTGACCGGTTGACCATTGTGGACTTGTTGACCATCATCATTTCATTTCAAAGATACTTCTTGTTCTTTACAATTGCATTAAATGAATGAAATGATAATGGTCATTCATAAACTAACCATCACAATTTCTTAATTATCATTATTATTATCATTATTCCAAATATGAGAGCATGGTTGTAAATTATTCCTCATTCTTACTTGCTCATTCTCTCTCATAAAAAAAAAGCTCATCCTCTTCCTATCTCTCAAAGCTCTCATGTCTCATGTGTTGAGAAGCATGAGCTATTGAGATAAAACCTTCATAACTTCACTCTACTCACTCTAGAGTTCTAGGTTTAGCAAGCCAAGCACTTTAGTTATCTCTAGGTTGAGGTAGGAGCTCATGGTAGAGGCCTTTAGGTGGATCCTGCTTCGACAAAGAGTGTTGGAGATAGTGCCCTC
This sequence comes from Agapanthus africanus, assembly GCA_030015575.1. Lineage (NCBI taxonomy): Eukaryota > Viridiplantae > Streptophyta > Magnoliopsida > Asparagales > Amaryllidaceae > Agapanthus > Agapanthus africanus. Next base: position 166,525,480 of record JASDDO010000010.1, read on the forward strand.
AGAGTCAATTATTGGATCATAGGCACGTGATTGCAATGATTGAGGGAGGACCTATTCCGGTAGGACAGTCTTACTCAAGATGATAGTATGCTATCTGGTTTATCTTTATCATTGTGTAATGCTTTAGGTGACCTGACAGGTCGCTATTACACGTTGATAGAGCCCTTAGGATTCTTTCTTGACTGCCAGCAGTATGAGGGCGATCATATACGTGAGAGCTGGTGGTCTATAAGCACATCCTTAAAAGGTCCCTAGTCGTAGGAGTTTCGAGATAGGGCATCGATACTCCCGGGTAGACTAGTGTATACAGTCGAGACCCCGGAGAGGGGCGGTGGCCGGTCTCACAAGCCACTGGTGTCAGTTGGTTCACCTAAGATGTATGTTAGTGTATATGCCCTAGAGGCTATTACTGTATCATACTAGTTTGTATATTACTTAATGGAAGCTTGGGATATTCACAGTTGTATATACAATCTTGCTCAAAATGGTAGTATGCTACTTGGTTTTTTTTACTTTAATGTGTACATGTGTTTCTTTTAGCATATTATCTATACACATTAGTAGAGCCCTTAAGATCTTTGCTTGATTACCACCGTTGTGATGGCAGTCACACTCGTGGGGGCTGGGTAATCTACAAGCACATCCTTATACACGTCCCTAGTCGTGGGATTATCGAGACAGGGCATCAATACTCCGGAGTAGACTAGCGTATGCACTTCTCATCCTAGTGCGGGAGGCGGTCTGTCCCACAGCCGTCAGTACGTCGTACTTGAGATAGTATGCGGGTGCTCGTTAGGCTACGAGTACACTGGACAGGACTCGTTGGGAACTGATGGTTGGTATTATACCTATCGTTAGTTATCAGTTCCCAGGTGACATGAGTACAGCTTAGTCCGCTGACTTGACACTGTCACTTCGCCTCGAGTGTGTTCCCACTGCACTTTGATTACTACCCTACCATGGCTCAAAGGAGTCGTGCAAACAGGTAGTAGTTGGGTGCAGTCCCAAAGAACTTGGAGGCAGTGACGGTTAGATAGGATTCGTCTCTCCCTGTATTGGGGGTTGACCCCGCGCTGTAGTCCCTGGCCAGGGCAAGCGAGATATACTGGTAGGCTTCCAGTGTTATCTCAGGGTGTTCTGGGCTTCACTCCGACACGACTTGTACCGCTATTAGGGGACTGACGTTTACCGCCCCCTAGGCCCGCCATGCGATGTATCAGACGAACAGACCGGACTGTACGGAGACTGTCATATTTTGGCTCAGTAGGAGTTCAGATGGGGCTCACCTCGTCAGTCTTCTTATCGGCATCTACCTGGGGACCGTTACGTACAGCTAGTGCCGCTTGCGGTCTGTGGTTAAACCCACTGCCAGCGTAGTGTCAAGTCTTTAGAGTCCCACACAGAGGGCTATTCGCCTTTGGGCAAAATGAGTAGAGGTCGCATGGTTTTGCGACCGGGTTCGTTCACATCCGCGCACTTGTGCACGTTTGTTGTCCGGACAGCTTATTCTAGCGGGCTTTGGTTTAAGCCGGATCCTAGTATATGATCTGGGATTGGTTTTATCTCTTTGTGTTCGTGCTCCTCGGAACATGAACGCGGGTGTGTATGCACAGTTGATTGAGGCGGAGGAAGAGGTTTTTCATTGGGGTTTTGGAACGGGTGTGTATGCACAGTTGACAGTCGTCTTTTTCCAAACCCTAATGATCTTATGATTTATCAATTAATAATATTAATTAAATGAAATTGTGTCATGGTTGGGCTTGTTGACTTGTTGACCAAGGTTGACTAGTTGACTGGGTTTGAAACTTTGACCATCATCATTACCTTTTTAGATGCTCTTTGATCTTTGCAAAATCATTTATGGTGATATGATAATGGTCTATTCAAACTAACCATCACCTTTTCAATTTTGATTAATATTATTTGATAAATCACTTATATTTTGTTATGGTTGTAAAACCATTTCATTCTATCATATTCACTCTCTCTCTTCTCTTCTTCTTCCTCCTCCTCTAGTTCAAGGAGATCCATTCTCATGTGTTGAAAAACCTCTCCTTAAGTTAGAATACTCTAAACCACTCTCTACTCACTCTAGGGTTGTAGGTCTAGCAAGCCAAAGACCTTAGTTCTCTCAAAATTCGAGAAAGGAGCCCAAGGTTGAACCCTCAGGTGGATCCATCTTTGACGAAAGAAGGCGACGAGGAAAGCACCATCCAACCTCTACAAAGAGTTAAGGAAGAAGGAGTTCAAGTGAGGTATAACATCTTTTCCTAGTAGCTAACTCTCTTTAGCTTGGTAGCTAGTTTTTGTTTAGAAAAGATCCCGACTTTTGTTAGTCCATGTTGCCTAGTGCGCTAAATATTTGATTTTTAGACCGTTTCCGCCTCCTCGCAAGAACCGGGGTTGGCAACGTGGACTTACATTGGTATCAGAGCCTAACTAAACATAAACTAGCTAGGTAGTAAAGTGTATAGAAGTTCGATCGGAAAAATCGCAAAACTACGACATTCAAAACCCTAAGTTTCTGTTAAAATTTTTTCTGCTCTAAAAATAAAAGGTCATGCTCCAAAAATTATCTCAGGGTTTTGTGAAGAAGCCCACCAAAAACGGTCGAGTGATCCCTTCAAAGTGCGGCGGTTCCGCGGCAAAAGTATACCCATTGCCGTGGAACCGCGGCCGTTTTGACTCTGTTCATGACCGAGTTTGGTGCAGTGTTCTTAGGTTGTGGTTTTGGGATTTTTAAGATGGTTTATTTCAGCCCAGATTTTCCAGAAAAGAAATTTGTATTTGGGGGCCTATAAATCCGTATTTTTGATCGAACTTCACTATACTTTGACTAATCGGTTATATCTGTGATGTTTATATGTATTGAACGTCGACTAATCGCTATATGTCGATTAGTGGGGGTTATACATATCTGTGATCTGTGTTTGATGATGTTATGTGTATATGGATGCGTTGGATTGTCGCAGGTGAATAGCCGGGGTTGATGTGAGATGAGTATTTCTTTTTCTTTCATTCATGTAATATGTAAATTGATGTAATATTATTTGTTTGGCCGCACAACCGGGTCGGGGTTGTAGCCGTCATTGTATAATTCTTTTTACTGTTTTTTCTCCTAGGATAGACCTAAGGAGTGGGGTGCACAAACTACCGGGTATCTCGAAGTGCCGAGTGGCCTACTCACAGTGTTGAGGGAGGTTGCTTCGCTTCGGGTACTTGGCGGGTAGTTTGCCGCACCCGTAGGGGTCTTGGGTGGGGTATTGGCTATTCACCGCGACCGTGTAATCCGCTTTTCGTTGCAGGCTCGAACGGATTGCGGATTCCTAGTATATCCAATGTATTCATCTGTGATCTGTAATGTCTATCATTGCTATATATTTATATATAATAACTATTTAGGCGTTGCTTATGTTTTACAGCCGCGCTAGCCCAGCCCCTGCTCTGTCGTTAGTTAAGTAACCTAACGGGTGATGACGGGGCCCCGTGGCGAATGCGAATGGCATAAGCATACGTCATATTTTGGTTGTTTTCTGCAATGGTTGGATTAATTGATGGGACGCATTAAAAGAATTAATGCAAGAAAATAAACCAAGCAAAAGTCGATTGGAACACTTTGAAAACCACTCGGTTCTTTTCAAAATTAAACTTTTAAATGCGGAGCTTGAACCACTCCTTTTAAAAGCTATCTCGTTCCATCGATTATATCAAGTTCACTACGTTCACGGTTTCGCCAAAACCATTCGTAGCCCTCCATCATTTTAGTTAAATATTCGGTAGTATTCAAGCTATGTATTTTGACCTCACGCCAAGGCATAGTGATTGGTAGCTGCCGGATATTTATCTGTTGCATAGATAGAAAGCGTTGATTTGAGACAGTCGTACTGCCATTTTGGCCGACGTCAAGGGTAGGTACGGGTGGGTTCAAATTAACCTGGATAATGATGGGTAGAACTTGACATGTGACTTATGACATTTTGACCTCACGCCAAGGTCATAAGAGCATGGGGCAAAAATCACATCGGGAGTTTCATAAGTACTGAAACTTGCTAGCACTGCATACCATTTGGAGTGTGATGATTCTGGTAGGATAACTTCAGTTTTGTCACGCAATGAAATTTGGATGCCGAACCTACTGTGAGTATATGCTACTCCTCGGGAAATTTCTCACTAAACGATCAATGCTATAAACCTAGTAGGTGTCTAGAAAGGTGTTAGCGGGGCTACGCCCCCAGGGAAAAGAGGTTTTTAAATTAAGGAACTTCGCGAAAGCGTTGGAAAACCTCCCTCGAAGTACCGACACTAGCCTGGCTGAACGGTTAAGCAAGTATTGTGCGGTGGGATTGATCCCGACTAATTCTTCCTTTATGGTTTGAGGAGGGTTTCGAGAGACAGTGGGAGCCATCCTGTTTAGACAAACTAAAAACCACTCTAAACTTGTAAGAGCATCATGCTGAGTGTTTCTTTTCTCTCTCCTAATTGCAGCGACCATTCAAGATGACCGGACTTAAGTTATTACTAAATAAAAACATACTGACAGGGCCAAACTACAAAGATTGGCTCAGGAATATCAAGATGGCAATCACTTATGACAAGTTGGGGTATCTTCTTACCACCAAAGCTCCCCTTGTCCCAGGTCCCAAAACCAGTGTCGTAGATAAGGAAATCTATAAGACCTGGGAACTAGACTGCGCGAAGGCCAAGTGCCTCGTGCTTGCCTCGATGGACAACGAACATCAGAGGAGGCATGAGAATATGGACCTTGAATCCATATTTCTCCATACAAAAGAACTGTATGGAGAGCAATCTCGTATCGCAAGATACGAAGTGTCAAAGAAGCTATTTTCGGCAAGATTGGCAGTCGGATCATCGGTAGCGGAACACGTACTTAAGATGATTGGCTACATTGAGGAGCTCGCGGACCTTGGGACCACGTTGGAGAATGAACTCTATACGGACTTGATTCTCCAGTCCCTTCCTTCCACTTACGCCCAGTTCATCCTGAACTTCAACATGCAAGGAAAGGAGGTTGAACTTCCCGAGCTTCTGAACTTATTGAGGACTGCTGAGGGCACCCTACAAAAGGGTAGGGAGACATCCACTTTGTTTGTAGGAGGATCTTCCTCTTCTAAGTCCAAGGCGAAAGCCAAGGGAAAGAAGAAGAGAGCCCCCGCCAAACCAAGCGGTGGTGTCAGTAAAGTGGATACGAAGGGAAAGACAAAAACAACAAAGATAGCAGGGAAGCTTGTAGGGAAAGAAGAGTGCTTTTACTGTCACAAGAGTGGACACTGGAAAAAGGATTGCTGGGCTTGGAAAGCCAGGACACAGGATCTGAAGCAGGTTGCGGCTTCAGCTTCAGGTGTGTATGTTATTGAAAACTGTCTATCAATAAACTCTACTTCCTGGATATTGGATACCGGATCAGGATCTCATATCTGTAATTCTTTGCAGGCGTTGAGAAAGCGTAGGTTTTTGAAAGCAGGTGACATGACCCTCAGAGTTGCAAACGGAGCTAGCATGGATGCTGAGGCCGTGGGGGACTATCACCTAGGTTTGTCAGATGGACATTTTTTTAGCTTTGCGTGGTTGTTATTTTGTGCCAAATGCAACTTGTAATATCATTTCAGTATCTTTATTATCTAAAGAAGGTTATGAATTTGCATTTGTAAGTAATGTTGTGAACATTCACCTTAATCAAGTTCTGATTTGGTCAGGTACATTAAGCAACGGTATATACGTATTAAACCAACCACAGATTTTCAACGTCCAGAATACAAACAAAAGAAAGTCACCTGATATCAATCATGCTTTCTTATGGCATTGTAGACTAGGTCACATCAATGATAGAAGGTTGACTAAGTTACATACAGAAGGATATTTGGATCCGTTCGAATATCAATCTTATGCAACTTGTCAATCCTGTCTCAAAGGAAAGATGACAAAGACTCCATTCACTGGACACGGAGTAAGAGCGAGCAAGCTCTTGGGACTCGTACACAGCGACGTGTGCGGTCCAATGTCTACGCATGCACAAAGCGGTTATTCTTACTTCATTACTTTTACGGATGATTTTTCAAGGTTCGGACATGTCTTCTTAATGAAACATAAATCTGAAGCCTTTGAAAAGTTCCAGGAATACAAGAATGAAGTAGAAAAACAAACAGGCAAAAGTATCAAGGCACTAAGATCTGATCGAGGTGGTGAATACTTGAGTGCCGGGTTCCTGAATTACTTAAAAGAGAATTGAATTCTCTCTCAGCTTACTCCCCCATACACTCCGCAACATAACGGTGTATCAGAAAGACGGAACCGAACCCTATTGGATATGGTACGGTCCATGATGAGTAATGCTGAGTTACCGCGATCATTCTGGGGAAATGCGCTGGAATCAGCCGCATACCTTTTGAACCGAGTTCCAACTAAGACTGTGCCTACCACACCATATGAATTATGGAGAGGGGAGAAACCCTATCTTCAATACCTGAAGATCTGGGGATGTCCAGCTTTTGTCAAGAAGCAGCATGCGGACAAACTCGAGGCACGCTCAGTACTGTGCAAGTTTGTGGGATACCTAAAGAACACCAGGGGGTATCTTTTCTACCACGTAGAGGAACAGAAGGTATATGTTTCTCGTAATGCCCACTTTCTAGAACACCAGTTCTTGGAAAAGGAAATTAGTGGGAGCGCAGTAGAACTGGAAGAAATTCCAGAACCACAAGCTATTACTGAAAGCTTAGTAGAACCAGAGGGTTCGAGAGATCAGGACATTCCTACGCCGCTCCGCAGGAGTAGTAGGTAGTCTCATCCGCCCGAGAGATACTACGGTTTTCTCATAGACGGGGATAGAGAGGACTGCATCATTGATAGTGATGAGCCTACTAGCTTCCAGCAAGCCATTCAGAGCGTTGACTCGGTAAAATGGCTGGATGCAATGCGGACCGAAATGGAGTCCATGTACACCAACAAAGTATGGACGTTGGACATTGCTCCAGATGGGGTAAAACCCGTAGGATGCAAGTGGATCTTCAAAAGGAAGATTAGTGTAGATGGACAGGTCGAGACCTATAAGGCTAGACTTGTTGCAAAGGGTTTTCGTCAGAAACCTGGTTTGGACTATGACGAAACCTTTTCTCCAGTGGCTATGCTGAAATCCATTCGGATCCTTCTTGCCATCGCTGCTTTCCACGATGATGAGATTTGGCAGATGGACGTAAAGACCGCTTTTCTAAATGGAAATTTAGAGGAGTGTGTCTATATGGACCAGCCAGAGGGTTTCATTCAGAGTGGGAGCAGCGGAAAGGTGTGCAAGTTGCTTAAGTCCATCTATGTACTAAAGCAGGCATCGCGGAGTTGGAACATCTGTTTTGATGAGACGGTCAAAGTATTTGGCTTTATCAAAAATCCAGATGAACCATGCATCTATAGTAGATTTGTAGCAAGAACTGTCGTATTCCTCGTTTTGTACGTGGATGACATTCTGTTGATAGGAAATGATATTCCTATGCTACAGTCTGTCAAGGGGTTCTTGTCACACAAGTTCTCCATGAAAGACCTGGGTGATGCCTCCTACATTCTGGGGATCCGGATCTATCGTGATAGATCCAAGAGGATATTAGGACTTTCGCAGTCCAGGTACATCGACACCATACAGAAAAGATTCAGTATGGAAGATTCCAAGCGCGGTAATCTACCGGCTTGTCACGGGATCACCCTCTCCAAAGAGATGTCTCCCAAGACTGATTTGGAAAGGGATCACATGTCTATTATACCCTACGCTTCTGCGGTAGGCTCTATAATGTATGCGATGTTGTGTACCAGACCAGATGTGGCTTATGCACTGAGTGTAGTAAGCAGGTATCAGTCAAACCCTGGGGAGAAACACTGGATAGCGGTAAAGAACATTCTTAAGTACCTGAGAAGGACTAAGGAGATGTTCTTGGTGTATGGCGGAAAAGACCTCCAGATCGAGGCCTTTGCTGACTCCGGCTTCCAGAGTGACAAGGATGATTCCAAGTCCATGTCGGGCTTTGTCTTTACCCTCAAAAGAGGGGCAGTGTGTTGGAAGAGTTCCAAACAGGAAACCGTTGCAGACTCGACTATGGAAGCGGAATACATCGCGGCATCTGATGCCGAAAAAGAAGCCATCTGGATGAGGAAGTTCTTGAAAGAACTTCAGGTGGTTCCGTCCATTGTTGATCCAATAACTCTGTATTGCGACAACAACGGAGCTATAGCTTTAGCGAAGGAACCCAGGTCCCATCAGAAATCCAGACACATCTTGAGGCGGTATCACCTGATCAGGGAGATCGTAGATCGCCGGGAGATCGAGGTTCGGACGGTTGCTTCAGAAGATAACAGTGCAGATCCATTCACAAAGGCCTTGAGGCCATTACATGGCTTTAGTGCAAGTGGGAGATTGTTAGTGTATATGCCCTAGAGGCCATTACTGTATCATACTAGTTTGTATATTACTTAATGGAAGCTTGGGATATTCACAGTTGTATATACAATCTTGCTCAAAATGGTAGTATGCTACTTGGTTTGTTTCTACTTTAATGTGTACATGTGTTTCTTTTAGCATATTATCTATACACATTAGTAGAGCCCTTAGGATCTTTGCTTGATTACCAGCGTTGTGATGGCAGTCACACTCGTGGGGGCTGGGTAATCTACAAGCACATTCTTATACACGTCCTTAGTCATGGGATTATCGAGACAAGGCATCGATTCTCCGGAGTAGACTAGCGTATGCGTTTCTCATCCCAGTGTGGGAGGCGGTCTGTCCCACAGCCGTCAGTACGTCGTACTTGAGATAGTATGCGGGTGCTCGTTAGTCTACGAGTACACTGGACAGGACTCATTGGGAACTGATGGTTGGTATTATACCTATCGTCAGTTATCAGTTTCCAGGTGACATGAGTACAGCTTAGTCCGCTGACTTGACACTATCACTTCGCCTCGAGTGTGTTCCCACTGCACTTTGATTACTACCCAACCACGGCTCAAAGGAGTCGTGCAAACAGGTAGTAGTTGGGTGCAGTCCCGAAGCACTTGGAGGCAGTGACGGTTAGACAGGATTCGTCTCTCCCGGTATTGGGGGTTGACATCGTGCTGTGTCTAGGAGAGCCATTACACGAGTAGTCCCTGGCCAGGGCAAGCGAGATATACTGGTAGGTTTCCAGTGTTATCTCAGGGTGTTCTGGGCTTCACTCAGACACGACTTGTACAGCTATTAGGGGACTGATGTTTACCGCCCCCTAGGCCCGCCATGCGATGTATCAGACGAACAGACCGGACTGTACGGACACTGTCACATTCAGGCTCAGTAGGAGTTCAGATGGGGTTCACCTCGTCAGTCTTCTTATCGGCATCTAACTGGGGACCGTTACGTACAGCTAGTGCCGCTTGCAGTATGTGGTTAAACCCACTACCAGCGTAGTGTCGAGTCTTTAGAGTCCCACACAGAGGGCTATTCGCCTTTGGGCAAAATGAGTAGAGGTCGCATGGTTTTGCGACAGGGTTCGTTCACATCCGCGCACTTGTGCACGTTTGTTGTCCGGACAGCTTATACTAGCGGGCTTTGGTTTAAGCCGGATCCTAGTATATGATCTGGGATTGGTTTTATTTCTTTGTGTTCGTGTTCCTCGGAACATGAACGCGGGTGTGTATGCACAGTTGATTGAGGCGGAGGAAGTGGTTTTTCATTAGGGTTTTGGAACGGGTGTGTATGCACAGTTAACAGTCGTCTTTTTCAAAACCCTAATGATCTTGTGATTTATCAATTAATAATATTAATTAAATGAAATTGTGTCATGGTTGGGCTTGTTGACTTGTTGACCAAGGTTGACTAGTTGACTAGGTTTGAAACTTTGACCATCATCATTACCTTTTTAGATGCTCTTTGATCTTTGCAAAATCATTTATGGTGATATGATAATGGTCTATTCAAACTAACCATCACCTTTTCATTTTTGATTAATATTATTTTTGATAAATCACTTATATTTTGTTATGGTTGTAAAACCATTTCATTCTTTCATATTCACTCTCTCTCCTCTTTTCTTCTTCCTCCTCCTCTAGTTCAAGGAGATCCATTCTCATGTGTTGAGAAACCTCTCCTTGAGATAAAATACTCTAAACCACTCTCTACTCACTCTAGGGTTGTAGGTCTAGCAAGCGAAAGACCTTAGTTCTCTCAAAGTTCGAGAAAGGATCCCAAGGTTGAACCCTCAGGTGGATCCATCTTTAACGAAAGAAGGCGACGAGGAAAGCACCATCCAACCTCTACAAAGAGTTTAAGAAGAAGGAGTTCAGGTGAGGTATAACATCTTTTCCGAGTAGCTAACTCTCTTTAGCTTGGTAGCTAGTTTTTGTTTAGAAAAGAACCCGACTTTTGTTAGTCCATGTTGCCTAGTGCGCTAAAAATTTGATTTTTATACCGTTTTCACCTTCCCGTAAGAACCGGGGTTGGCAATGTGGGCTTACAATGTATACAGGTGCTCATTGGGTTATGAGTACACCGAACAGGACTCGCCGGGAACATGCTAGTTGGTCTTATACCTGACGTCAGATGGCAGTTCCCTGGTGACATGTGTACAGGTTAGTTCATCGACCTGAGGATCGTCATTTGTCTCGTATGAGTTCCCACTGTACTTTGATTACTACCCTACCACGCTCAAAGGAGACGTGCAAACAGGTTTTAGTTGGGTACAGTCCCGAGCCACATGGAGGCAGTGAGCGGATCTTCAGGGGTTCGTCTCTCCCGGTATTGGGGGTGAGGCCGCCCTGTGTCTAGGAGAGCCAGTACATGAAAAGTCCTTGGCCAAGGCAGGAGATTTACTGGTAGGTATTCCAGTAGTATCTCAGGGTGTTCTGGGCTGATCTCTGACACGACTTGTACCGCTTTTAGGGGTCTGACTTTTACCGACCCCCTAGGCCCGCCATGCGATGCTCATAGACGAACGGACCGGACTGTACGGATATTGTCACTGACAGGCTCAGTAGGGTGTCAGGATGAGTTCGCTCACAGACGTCCCTTTTGGTCAATAGCTGGTAGCCCGTCACGTATGGCTAATACCTCTGATATGCTAGTGGTTAAATCCACAGCCATAGTATTGACGAGTCTTTAGAGTCCCCCACAGACCAGTTGCTCAAGTTTCGATCGAAACGCTGTAGAGGTCGTATGGTGATATAGCAGGGTTCGATCAGATATGTGCGGTATTGGACGGATCAGGATCAGACGGTTAATACTAGCGGGCTTTGGTTTAAGCCGGATCCTAGTATAGTACAGTGTAGATTTTGTCTCATTGCATTTGTATTTCGGTCGGAATACAAATGCGGGTATGTATATACGGTAGCGGGGTTTTCCTATATTTTATTACGGGATCAGTTTTTTGGAGTTGCCAGTTTGTTTTCCGTTTCAGCCATATTTCTTTGTATCTTTCATTAGCTAAAAATTGGTGGAGGAGGGCTTATTTGCATTTGTGCAAATAAGCATTTGTGGAGGGTGTTATTTGGATCTTGTTGTTTCATGATGATTCTACCACCCTTGACTTTCCTTTGTTCATGATGGTTCATGATAGTTTGACTTTGGATTGATGATGATGGTTGGTGGAGTGTGGGTTTGTTTTGGTGATCATTTCCTTTCATGATAACTTTTTTGATCTCTTTCTCTTGTATTATTCTTGTGAGACTCACTCCCACATTCTCATCCTCTCCTCTCATTCACCTCATGAGCATGGCCGGCCATCTTAGAGGGAGGGGCTGCCCATTTTTTTGGTGTGGGAATTTTTGCTCCTTTCATGCTACAAAATTCCCAAGTTCATCCACAAAAAGCTTATATATTATTTCCTCCACCATATGGAAACTCCCTAAACCCCTAGAGACACAAAGAGCACTACACTATTCTATAGCAAACCTTGGGCACGTCGACTCGCCAGCTTCGTGCCCGAGTTGCCTCGGACCAGAGGTGGGAGCCCGTAAAAGAAGCCGGCGATGTGGTGCCCTTTCGGCGACGTGGTGGAGACCGGAGATTCCGCGGGGAGATCGGGACGACGACGAGAAGACCGAAGGACACGGATCGCTCGGTATATCTCTTTACCCCCTCTCTAGATAGCTAGGACTAGATTAATGGTACGATCCGGGTTTATAGTGCGCGGTGGTGCCGGTTTGAAAAGTTAAAGTAAACCATCGCTTACGCATTCCGGCGTCGGATTGACGGCTGGGGCGCCGTCGTGCATTTACAGAGAGAAGACTACGAGGAGAAGCCGTTCAAACCACTCCAAGGAGCAAGAAGAGAAGGAGTTCAAGACCTAGGTATAACCTCCTAACCGAGTAGTTAAACTTGTAGTTAGTTTGCTAGGTTTTTGTTTCGCAAAGATCCTCGTTTCTAGTCCATGTTACCGTGTCATAAATATCGTTTTTTACCGTTTCCGCCTCCCCGTAAGAACCGAGGTCGGCAACGTGGACTTACATATATGAATAACATGCATGAGATAACACAGTAAATAATGCAATATCTAATCTAGTACACAAATAATATATCAGAACTATCAGCTAACAAGCGATATCAATGAATCAATATTCTCTAAAGTGTGTGTGACATGGCAATTACCGATGATGATGTGTGTGAGCCAGCAAGCAAGTGTATGTGGATCATACGCATCATCGGTAATGGTGGTGGTGTCCTGACAGCATTAGTTTAATAATAACTAATGTAAACACGATAAGCATGCAATGCGATGTGAACAGCAAGAATATGTGGAACATGAATAATAACGCAACATATATGAATACACATTTATATATGAGTCATGCAGTTTTGACATTTGAAATAATACGAATCGTGGTGTTTAGAAAATAGGGCTACGGTGTTTTTTATGAAAATGTATGTCCATTGAAATATCCGTAGAATGTCTTGGCCTGTCTTCAAAATACTCACGATTCGTTAGTTTTGGAAATAGGTATGACTCGAGCCCAGTCTAGCATCTACTAAGTAAACTACAAGTCTAACTAACAGACTAATCGAAAGGGGGTAAGGAAAACCACCTAAATCTTAGTTGATAAATATATATATACATAGTAGTCGGTGATCCCGCCTCAATAGTATCACATACGATACAAAATATAATATGACATCCTCGAGTCAAGAGTGCGGATCTGTCATCATAATCATATCACGTACGGTAAATCCATCATACGGCATTACAAATCTCGGTACGGGTCAAATATCACATTATCTCATCATTTATCTGGTATCCTTATCATCATATCCTGATCTGGGTACTGATCTAAGTCTAGTACGTACTGATACCATATATATATATATAGTGTGTGTGTGTATGAAAACACATCGCCTAAAGACCCGCTACAATATCATGTCGTATCTCATAATACGAACCAAATCATATCACCGATCTCGTGGCATCGCGTCCAATCTCATCGACTCATCTCCAAGTATCATATACTGTCCTCATCATCCATGTATATATATACGTATATTATATATACATAGTCCCATACCTATGTGTGTGTGTGTGTGTATATACACATATCCCCATATACGCACAAGTAATAAAATGTATGCGTGAGTGCGTGTATGTAAACCTTATTCTAGGGTTCGCGACTAAGAAATAACTAAGTTACTTCTAATGCACTAAAACTAACTCATGAACATTTAACATCTATCTAGATAATCATCAAGTCTCACAATAAACATATTTATATATACATAGGTATACGTATTCGTATACAACACTACGAAACTGCGAGGGTGCTATACGCCATCCACCCGAGTTCCCCCGTAGATATATATCTACTCACCTGATCTTCGCTTGCTGAGTCGATGACGCCACGCTCTCCTCGTCGTCTCGAAATCCACGTGGGGTGCCTACATATAAACATATAGTATCGTAAACTGAAATCGCGGATAAAAACCAAAACGGCATACGAATTGCATATAGGTTAAAACCTATGGTCTAAGCATGCAAGAATCACCAACAACTCTCGACGATTGACGTACAAACGTGAATCGACCGATACAAACACAAATATCCAAAATTCAATTCATAAACATCACGAAATACAAGGCAGCAACTCATGAAAATGGTCCCAGATTTTACCCTAGGTGAAATTAGCCAATTTTGCATACATGGAGGGTCTATTTTACTAGAGATAAAGCCCTGGACCAAGAATGAATCAATTTGGGAGTATCAAGGCTGCAAATTGTGGCCCATATGATTAAATCTGCGGCTTAGATTGGGGGTTTGGGGCTCTGGTCTTCAGGGTAGCTTCTAGGTTGCCTTCTTGTATCACAGTGTTTGCTAAATAATTTTCCAGGTCCCCGAGTCATAGCAGATCTCTAATAACCCTCACAATTTACACAATTTCCCGATATCGAGGTTTCTAAGTTCATGTCTTGGCTTTGATTCTATGGTTTCAGTCCATGAAACTAACACTAGAGGGGTTCTAAGGTCTCTACTAACCTCAATTACACCTTTGGATTCAATAATTCCTCAAACCCTAACTTGGAATTTTCAAAGTTTACTAAACAACACTTAAACAACTCTAAACTAATATGGATGCTAAAGTAAATGTAATACTACTCTAATGGTGCAAGAATTACCTCATTGGCAACTCAAGAATTTTCTTGAGTTGCCCCAAGTCTTCAAAATCCAATTTTTCTTGGTCCAAAGTGATTGTGATGAGCTTGTGCACATTTTTAATGAAAGGGGGATGATGTTTTGATGAGGGATTGAGGGTGTTGTGAGGAGTTAGATGAGGGAGGAGAAGAGGGTTGCCATGAGAGGAGAAAGAAGAAGAAGAAATGATGAAGAGAATGAAGAATGAGCCCATGGTCAATGACCCCTCACACCTCTCTCTTTTCTCACTCTTGCTCATACCCATTTGTTTACTCTTTTCCTTTTTCTTTTGTTTCATTTTCCTTTTCTTTTCTATTCTTCTCATCTTTTAAATACAAAGTCATGCATGATAAAAGAAAAGACCATGGTAGGAAAAGAAATGTAACAAGTAATTTTTTGAAAAAGTGACATGGTGCATGTCATGTGCACAAATCAAGCTTAATGCACGATTAGTGATATTAAATTGTGATTAGCATAAAAATGGATTATAATTAATCATAAAAATTCATAATTTTCCTAAATCATATAAAACACGTTCATTTCAGAAATTTCTAAAATTTTCCAAATATTTTCCAATTTATCGGTAATTAATTATACCGCAATATCAAAATATTCATAATATTTATTATTTAATTAAATAAATTCCAAAAAATAATATTTTATTTTTCTGAAATGTTACAGCTGGTGTATTGACGAGTCTTTAAAGTCCCACACAGAAGTTTCCTAGTTTAAGCGAAATGAAGTAGGGCACATATGTTGATATGTGCGGAGGCCTGATTAGATACGTGTATGTGATGCTGTACAAGCTTGCTTGTTGATCTTCTAATCGCTCAATACCTGGGTAGCCGTTACGTTCAGAGAGTACCGCTGACGGCTTGTGGGTGACTGATGTGATCATCACTTACTGCTGGCATATTGACGAGTCTTTAGAGTCCCACACAAAAGTTTCCTGGTTCAAGCGAAACGAAGTAGGGCATATATATTGATATGTGCGGGGCCTGATTAGATACGTGTATGTGATACCGTATTATAATCTGGTAGTTATTTGTTATCGGTTATGTTATATGTGATATAACTGTAATGCTTTGAAAATCCGTTTAAGTTAATTTCTTGTTAATAAGCGATAATGCGTGTTTTTCATAAAACATCGTTAATAATTATTTTCCTTGTCGACTGGAATAAATCTATTTTAATTGTGAAAATATGTAATTATATATATAATTGTGTTTTATTAATTAAAATTTAATTTATTGTTCACATATTTATCTAATTTTCTTAACTATTAATTTCTAAGAAAATTTTTTAGTTTAGCATGCTCAAATCCTATAATTACCCTAGGTTAATATTGTAACATGTCTTCATTTTAAATTTCCTCATGGTTCTATTTTACTTTTTACACAAAACAATTGAAGTAAATAAGAAAATAAATGAAAAAGAGAGGCATGGGGCATTAAAGAGGCATGGGGCCTTGACTCTGACACCCTCTCTCCCTCACTCTCCCCCTCACTCCCTCCTTGCTCCAACAGCAGCCCCAGCAGCAGCAGCCCCTCCCCTTCATTTCTTCTTCTTCTCTTCATTCTAAGCCTCAAGTCCATCCCAAAAATCCACAAGCTTAACACAATTCTATCAAAATCATCACTAACTTCCTTTTTTGGTAATCAAGCATGGTTCTTGGCAAGTCTTCATGAGTGCTAGCTAGATTGAACCATCCCTAGCCTAACTCGAGGTATTAAGCCAACCTTAATTACCTTTTTGCTAAACATTTAGTTTATTTAGCTTAAAGTAGTGTTTAGGTGGGGTTTAGTGTTAATTTTGTAGGGTTGCTAGGCACACGCACAAGGGTCTACGAGGCATCAACCATGCCCGATTAAAAATTTAACCGTGCCGAACAACCCAAAGCCGGATCTTTAAACTAGAGTTTATGCGAAAACAAGTATGTTAAACACTTTAACACTAAGTGAGAGGGATTACAACCTTTGTAGATCCGGTCCTTCACTTCTTAAGCTCCGTGTTGAGGTCCCTTCGCTGCGATCATCGTGTTCCGGACTCTCGAGATGCTCCACGAAGAGAAATATGCATGCTTGCTTCCGATCTTCGATAACAAAGATGATCTACCTTGAAGTTTCATTAACACAAGCTCTCACTCACTAAATGAAGTGAACACCCTCATCTAAATGGCAAGGATAGATGAGGATGATGAAGTAGGATTTTTGCTCTCATTTGTTTTCTTATTCTCACTCAAAATCATCACATAGAAAAAAACTAGAAAGCTTTTTCCATGAAGAACTCAAGAAAGAAGATGAATAAATCATTTGTGATGAATAATGAAATGTTGTCATAATCATTTATGCAACCATGGTTAACTAAACCTTTGCAGAGATTTAACTATGGCTAGGGTTTGGGTTGGGTTTGTAGGGTTGCTAGGCACACGCACAAGGGTCTACGAGGCATCAACCATGCCCGATTTAAAATTTAGCCGTGCCGAACAACCCAAAGTCGGATCTTTAAACTTGAGTTTAGGTGAAAACAAGCATGTTAAACTCTTTAACACTAAGTGAGAGAGATTACAACCTTTGTAGATCCGGTCCTTCACTTCTTAAGCTCCGTGTTGAGGTCCCTTCACTGCGATAATCGTGTTCCGGACTCTCGAGAGGCTTCACGAAGAGAAAGATACAAGCTAGCTTCCGATCTTCGATAACATAGATGATCTACCTTGAAGTTTCATTAACACAAGCTAACACTCACAAAATGAAGTGAACAACCTCATCTAAATGGCAAGGGTAGATGAGGATGATGAAGTAGGATTTTTGCTCTATTTTATTTTCTTATTCTCACTCATTTTCATCACTTGGAGAAAAGCTAGAATGCTTTTTCCATGAAAGAAAGAAGAAGGAAGAAGAAGAAGAATCTCATTGTTATCCTTTTGTAATGAATAATGAAAAGATAAACATGATGAATAATGCAACCATGGTCAACTAAACCCATGTAGAGAATTAACTAGGGCTAGGATTTGGGTTGGGTTAAAGTTTGTATCATTTGAAAATATCTTTGCAAAAATAAAAGAAAACCTTCTAGAATCATCAAAAAGGAACTAACCCAAAACAAACCCTAACCTTGTTTAATCTCCACTAAACATATTGCATTAGTTATCATATCATGTTACAATATTATATATCACATATATAATATTTATCGTAACAATATAAAATAATACAATTAACATATATCGCAAATATATCAATGTATTACCCGAGTAAGAAAAAGAATCTTTTAGTGAGCTAATATTAGTTAATGTAATTTAATATATCATATATATTATTATACATTAAATTATCGAATCAACACTTGATCCGACAATCCGGCTATATCGCATATAACCGACTAATACGATGACCCGGCTATATCACATATACCCGGCCGATATCTCATATCGTGAGAATCCAATACTGTATCACATACCGCATTATCCTCGGTCCGGCACATATCACATATGTGCTCCTACTTCGTTTTGCCTGAGTCAAGAAACCTCTGTGTAGGACTCTAAAGAATCGTCAATACGCCGGCAGTAGGTGATGATCATATTAAACACCTACAAGCTGCAAGCGGTCAGCTAAACGTAACAGCCACCCAGGTATTGAGCGCTCAGAAGATCAACAAGCAAGCCTGTACATTCCCCTGTGAATCCAAACAGAAACACTCCCGTACAGTCCGGTCTCGTCGTCTGATATGTTGCATATCTCTCCTAGGGGTGGTAAACGTCAGACCCCGGTATCTCGATAAGTCATGTCATTATGAGGTCTATAACAGTTCGAGAAATTACTGATAAGACTTACCAGTAAATTCAGCAACCCTGGCCAGGGATTTACGGTTATAGCCAATCGAACACAGCACAACATCAACTCCCTATATCGGGAGAGACAAATCCCCTCCTATCGCTCATTGCCTCTATGTGATTTGGGACTGTACCCAAAAGCCACCTTTTTGCACGCCCTCTTGTATGTGATATGATGGAAATCAAAGCACAGTGGGAATCACACAAGACTCTATGACGATCTCGGGTCAACAGACTACTCTGTACCTGTGTCACCGGAGAACTGCCATCTGACGTGATGTATAATACCATCTGGGAGTTCTCGGCGAGTCCGTCTAGTGTACCCAGTCTCTACTGAGCACCCGTACACCATACTAGATGTCAAACACTGATGGATATGGGATCATCCATCGCCCATCATATGGGTCAAGATGTATATACGCTAGTCTACTCTGGTATATCGATGCCCTGTCTCGATACACCCTCAACTAGGAACAGTTATAGGATGTACTCGTCGACTACCGTGGCCCTACTAGTGTGATCTCATCATAGTCCTAGTAATCGAGTACATATCCTAAGGGCTTTATCAACATGTAACATAGAGACAATCAGAGTATATGTTAAGATAAAGTACAACCAGATACCGTACTATCATGTCGAGCAAGAAAGTCATCCCTATATATGTCCAAGCATCCATTACAATATACATCGTATGTACAGTAATGGCCTCTAGGGTATACATATAACTAACAAATTTTGTGGTTTAAGAGGAGATTAGGTTAAATTAGGGTTTTTATGACTTGAGTAGCTTAACTAAGTGATGTTAGTGTTGTTTAAATCCAAGTCTTTTCACCTGGTTACACTAAAACACCATATTGTATTAATTTAGTGTTTAATTAGAGTTTTTATTGAGAATCACTTCCTTTTTGGGATCTTCTTTTAAACCAGGAGTTGCAGACAAAAGTTGCAATTACTGGAGTATAGTTACTGGACTAGGATCACACACACGAAGCACGAGACCCCCTTTCCCCTCTAAGGCCGCAAATTTAAGGGTTCTGGCCGCAAATTGCGGCCAGAGTGAGGAGCTTAGGGTCGGGGTTTTTGGTGTAGGTGCCTGCTATATATTGTAGTCCGTTGGTCTGTGCATCTTTTCTTATTTTCACTCGTATCAAAAATTGGGACCATTTACCTTGTTTTTAATACTTTTAGACTTGAGCGACACGTACGTTCCGAGTCTGGGTTTGGTGTTTGCTGTGTATCATATCCAGTCGGGGTGGTTTCAGACGTTAGCACACACGTTTTGGTGCTTCGAGTGCACACGCGTTTAGCTTGCGACGCTAGTTTTCTTGTATGGTCTTGATATCGCGTTTTGCAGGATATTAGCCTTATGTGTGTTGGTTTGTGTAATTCTAGGATCGGTCGCGGAAACAACGGACGCGGCACGGAAAGGAAAGGCGGTGATTGAATCAGAGTAGCGGAGGCATTCCGGCGAGTAGATGTACACATCTATGAGGGAAATCGTTTGGATGGTGCAAGACGCCCGATAGTTAGAATTTCGTTTAGTACTTACACTTATGCGTAGTTCATAGTTAATCATCCCGTTGCATTGCATCATTTATCATATATATATATATATATATATATATATATATGTTAGTTATATGTATGCCCTAGAGGCCATTACTGTACATAGGATGTATATTGTAGTGGATGCTGGGACATATATAGGGAGGACTTTCTTGCTCGACATGATAGTATGCTATCTGGTTACTCTTTACCTTAACGTGTATACTGATTGTCTCTCTGTTACATGTTGGTAAAGCCCTTAGGATGTGTACTTGACTACCTGGACTATGATGCGGATCATACTAGTGGGGACATGGTAGTCCATAAGTACATCCTTCAAAGTCCCTAGTCGTGGGTGTATCGAGACGGGGCATCGATATACCAGAGTAGACTAGCGTATACCTTCTCGACCCATACAGATGGGCGATGGATGATCCCATATCCATTGGTGTTTGACATCAGAGATGATATACGGGTGCTCAGTGGAGACTGGATACACTGGACGGACTTGTCGAGAACTCCCAGATGGTATTATACCTTACGTCAGATGGCAGTTCTCGGGTGACACTGGTACAGAGTAGTCTGTTGACCCGAGATCGTCATAGAGACTTGTGTGGTTCCCACAGTGCTTTGATTTCCATCTTACCACGTCCAAGAGGGCGTGCAAAACGGTGGTTTTTGGGTACAGTCCCGAATCACATGGAGGCAATGAGCGATAGGAGGGGATTCGTCTCTCCCGGTATAGGGAGTTGATGTTGTGCTGTGTTCGATTGGCTATAACCGGAAATCCCTGGCTAGGGTTGCTGAAATTTACTGGTAAGTGTTACCAGTAGTTTCTCGAAAAGTTATAGACCTCATATCGACACGACTTATCGAGCTATTGGGGTCTGACGTTTACCACCCCTAGGAGAGATATGCGACATATCAGACGAACAGACCGGACTGTACGGTAAGTGTTTCTGGTTGGATTCACAGGAGTGTGAGCGGGCTTGCTTGTCGATCTTCTGATCGCTCAATACCTGGGTGGCCGTTACGTTTAGCAGACCGCTTGCGGCTTGTGGGTGTTTGATATGATCATCACCTGCTGCCGGCGTATTGACGAGTCTTTAGAGTCCTACACAGAGGTTTCCTGGCTCAAGCGAAACGAAATAGGAGCGCATATGAGATATGTGCGGGACCGAGAATAATGCGTGTATGTGATACCGTATTTCATTCTCGCGATGAATGTATCGATTGGTTGTATGCGATATAACCTAGTTATCGAATCAAGGGTTGATTCGATAAGCCGATACATTGGATATTAGTCGGTTGTATGCGATATGACCGGATCGTTAAATCAAGTGTTGATTTAATGATTTAATGCATAATTATATATTTGATATATTACTTTGCATTAACTAGTATTGGTTCACTTTAAATGGTTTTTCTCACTTGTTGTACACAAGTTGTTATGTGATATACTTTTGTGCATAAGATTGTATCATGTTTGATGATACATGATTGCTAGGGTTTGTGTAAAGAGTTAAGCCTTGGTTAAGTAAATGGTTAGGGTTTTCATTTGTTCATTCATTTATCTATTTATTCGGATTAAGAGAAAAAGAGAAATGAAAACATAAGGGTTGCTTTCATTCATGATGCTTCTTGAAGCTTCATGCAACTTTGACCAAAGTGACTCTTTTGTCTTCATCTCCTAAACCCTAACCATTCATCTAACCTTAGTTAACTCTCTACATTAAACCATGGTTCAAATTATGATAAGAATTGATTTTCTTTTCTATTTTAAATTAATTCTTATCATAACATTATCATCTTCTTCTTCAAGAAGAAAAACTAGATTCCATCAATGGTGATTGATGAAAAAGGGTGAGAAATCCAAATCTAAAGTGAACCCACCTCCTATTTCTTCATCCTCTACCTCTTGCCAAGTAGTATAGGGTGTTTTCTTCACAAGTTTCATGACTTGGTGAAGTAGGAGCTTGATCTTGTGATGCCTCGACGTAGATCATCTTCGGCACGAAGCCGACGACCTTGCCCGCCCATTTCTCCGATGAAGCCGACGCTAGAGCCCGGGATTCCATTTGGACAGCGAGGAGACTTCATTGCGGAGCTATGGAGGTGGAGGACCGGATCTACAAAGGTTGTATTTCTGTTCTTTATTAGTAAAGTTGTTTACTAGTTATTGTTATCGCCTAAAATTCTAGTTAACGATCCGTATTAGGGTTTCTCGGCACTTGTAAAATTTGAAATTGGCATGGTTGATGCCTTGTGAGACCTCTTGGGAGTGCCTAGGATCCCTACAATATATATATATATATATATATATATATATATATATATATATATATACTGTGATAGTACTTCCTAGGACACTCGCACCATTACCATTGGTTTATGCTGCACAAGCACTATTCATGGGGACACACACGCCTTGGTAATTGCTATGCCATGAACACTATATAGCTTGTTAAATCCGAATCTTATCAATTTTGCCTATTATGATTAATAAACCTGCATTTAACATGTTTAATTTGTTGGATATAGTGCCCTCTAAGTCAATTATTGTATCGCAGGTACGTGATTGCAATGATTGAGGGAGGACCTATACCGATAAAACAGACTTACTCAAGATGATAGTATGCTATCTGGTTTGTCTTTATCATCATGTATATGTTGATAAAGCCCATAGGATTCTTGCTTGACTACCAGCAGTATGATGGCGATCATATATGTGGGAGCTGGGGTCTATAAGCACATCCTTAAAGTGTCCCTAGTCGTAGTAGTTTCGAGACAGGGCATCGATACTCCAGTGTAGACTAGTGTATACAGTCGAGACCCCGACGAGGGGCGGTGACCGGTCTCACAAGCCACTGGTGTCAGTTGGATCACCTAAGATGTATACAGGTGCTCATTGGGTTATGAGTACACCGGGCAGGACTCGCTGGGAACATGCTAGTTGGTATTATACATATCGTCAGATAGCAGTTCCCTGGTAACATGTGTACAGGTTAGTTCATCGACCTGAGGTCGTCATTTGTCTCGTGTGAGTTCCCACTGTGCTTTGATTTATACCCTACCACGGGTCAAAGGAGTCGTGCAAACAGGTATATTTTGGGTACAGTCCTGAGCCACATTGGAGGCAAGTGTGTGGATCTTCGGGGATTCGTCTCTCTCGGTATTGGGGGTGAGATCGTGCTGTGTTTAGGAGAGCCATTACACGAAATCCCTGGCCAGGATAATCGAGATATACTGGTAGGTAAACCAGTAGTATCTCAGGGTGTTCTGGGCTCCTCTCTGACACGACTTATGCAGCTATTGGGGGTCTGACGTTTACCGACCCCTAGGCCTAATATGCGATACTCATAGACGAATGTTCCGGACTATACGGATATTGTCACTTTCAAGCTCAGAAGGGTTTATAGATGAGTTCGCTCGTCAGCTTCCCTTCCAATCAATATATAGGCAAACCGTTACGTACAGCTTGTACCTTTGACGTGCTAGTGGTTATAGCCAGTGTATTGATGAGTCATTAGAGTCCCCCACAGACACTTTCCCAAGTTTGGGCGAAACGTTGTAGATGCCGTATGGGTTTATGGCAGGGTTCGGAAAAGGCATGTGCGTTTTCGCACGTATCATTTTTCGGGCAGATAATACTGGTAGGCTTTGGTTTAAGCCGGATCCTAATATTATACTGTGTAGATATAATATCTTTGTCTCAGTTGCATTTGTATTCGGTCGTAATACAAATGCGGGTATGTTTATACTGTTACGGGGTTATCCTGAAATTCGTTTCAGGATCACTTTTGGAAGTTGCCAGTTTTCAGTTTTCTATCAGCCGTATTTAACATTCGGTTAAATGCGGATTTATCTTTTCTTGATGAGGGTGAGTCATGCTTCTAGAAGGTTCTAGAGAGGGTGACTAGGCTTAGTGACTCATTAGTGCATTTAATGAAGTGATGAGTTGTTATGGTGAGTAGGTTAATGATTCATGCTTTTACATTTAATGATATTAGTGAGTCATTCATGCTTTAATTGTGATGATAAGTATGAAGGCTTATGGTCACCCTCTTGCTAGCTCCTACACTCACCCTCCTCTTCATAAATAGTGGCCGGCCCCCTCTTGTGGCAAAGGGGATTTATTTTTGATTAAAAACATTATGGTTTTGGCTTCATGAAAATTAGATTGCTCATTTCTCAATTCGATCGATCAAAAAGGCAACTTCTTTTAACCGTTCGTCCATAGCCTTGGACGTAATGAGACAAAGTATTCTACTCATTCTCTACTTCATCTTGGTCGTCTCTTTTAGGAAACTTGACGATCGAGTTGCCTCGGTTCACAGGCGGTAGCCCGTTTAAAGATCCGTCGACGTGGTGCCACCTGGACGACGAGACCGGAGATCGAGCAAGTTCGAATCAGTTGCAACATAGCGTGGGATGATGGTTGAAGACCGAAGGACTCGGATCATTCGGTATAACAATTATACCCTCTTTACTATTTGTTAGTTTAGCTTTAATGGCAGATCCGTGTTATAGTACGTGATAGCGCCACTCGTAAAAGTTTTGTTCCGCATATTGGCGTCTGTTAGACGGCCGGGACGCTGCCGCGGACTTACAGTGGTATCAGAGCCTCACCATTAAGCTATACTAAATTGTGCTAACGCGTTTAAAAGATCGATCGAACGGATTTTCGAAAACCGCAAAATTCCAGTTCAAAGTTTCTGTTGATTTTTAAACTGTTCCAAAAATTATTTTTCATATCACAGAAATACATGCAGGCTTTTCAAAGCCATCCGTACAAATTTGGTCACATGATCCCTTAGAACCACCGCGGATCCGCGGTTAAACTTAGTGTCACGACCCGAAAGATCACGTGACTGGCCCTCGAACCATATGAAGTCTATAGGACTCCATCTGATCCAAGTAAGCCAAAGCCCAGAAATCTAAAACCATTTTAAAAAAAAAGAAGCAGAGAAAACTGGTCTAAAGAAGTGAAGAAAACACGTTGAAATCAAGGTTTGTAAATAACTAAGCCGAATGTGCATTTTAAAAACAGTACAGTCTTTTCTAAAAATTTCGGCAGAGTTTCTTTTGTAAAACTGGCCCCGAATGGGGTACAACATGAATAACAATATATAAGCAAGGAAAAGGCATCCCCAAGCGGGAGCTAGCTCTTCGTCAATCGACGGTCACAATCACACATGATATAACAATATACAACGCCAAGTGGCGAGGATCAAAATCAAAGAAAAGCTCATAAGCAACAGAAAACCCCAATACTACTAAGCGCGACTCTAAGGTCGAATAATACAACACTGTCTCTAAGTCTGAAAGAATATACAGTTTTGGTTGATGGACAATTTCTAGATACAATGAAGTAAAATAAATACAATGGTGGCTCCTGATGCGAAAGAACCCACCTACCAAAAGCAAGTCACCCGCAAGAAGTAGTGTGCCAGAAATACCGCAAAGGAACCTGTACGGCAGAACCTGCAAGAACTGTGGCACAACGGGGGTGAGTTGCCAACTCGTGAATAGAAACATCTACAAGCAGAAACCGAATGCAAGACATAATCCTAAGTCAACGATCGGTATAAAAATCCTCAATATAAAGCATGCAGCCTATAGCAAGGCTAGGGTAAATATCTAACCCGAGTGCAATCTCAATGTGTCTGTGTCAGTGCCTCAGATAACAATATAGCAAATGAATGAGATATGAATGCGAGAAAATAGAATACATCTACATGAAGCAACAGTTTTCATACTTTAGTGAGATTTCCCTGTATTTTAAAAGATGAGGTACCATAATGAAATCAGCATAAAACTGTGCCTAGCATCGGCACAAACGAAATCCCAATATCCTGATATCTCAAAGTCTCAACCATCATATCTAGGGCGCCGTCAGTCCAGACCGGCCCCTACCATAAATCTCAGACCACGACGGTATCCTCCGGATATCCGACGCGTCGGGTAAAGTCACCGGTAGGCAATCTCCCCCTGCCAGGCTCATCGTCATCACCACGTCTTCTTGCCCCGGGGTACCTTACCGGGTCCACCATGTACCCGCAATCGGCCTCATCCGCCTCCTCGATTCGGGTTTCACATGTCGCTCTCAGCACCGAGAAAACACATGGTGGACGCACCAAATATCATATCAAGGGTAACCGGGTTTTTAAAGCAATAATGTATTCTCTTTTAAAGACATCCTCGGTTCCCAAATCCAGAAATCACATGAACATCCAACATCAAGAAATAAATCCAATGCGATGTGTTATGCAATCAATCCATGATGTATGCTACATGTAAAGAAGGTATGTACATCATCATGTCATGTAAGAATCATATAATGAATGTAATGGTACTACAGTGTAGTGACATGGCAATTATCGATGATGAGTGTGTGAGCCGGCAACAAGTGTACGTGGAACAGATGCATCATCGATAATGGTGCTGGTGTCCTAGCAGCATGATATTAATACTGGAGTATGAAATATAGTATAAAGATGCGATGCAAAACGAACCACAAAAAGGGGGTGGGAGCTGAAACTAGACGTAACTAAAACTAATCTGCATTACTCTAAAATAAGTCATACAATTGGTGCCTTTTGAAACAACACGAATCATGGGGTTTTGAAAATAGGGGCTACGGTGTTTTTATGAAAAGATACGTCGTTTAAAAATATCCGTATAACCCTTCTGCTTATCTTTAAAATATTCCCGATTCGTTAGTTTTGAAATGGGTATGACTCGGTCTAGTCTAATGTCAACTAATATACTAAACTATACGGCTGAACTAACAAGCTGAGCTACAGGTAAGGAAACCGCCTAACATCTGAGTCGATATATATATATATATATAAGTCGGTGATCCCGCCTCAATGTCATATCGTAAGGTATCCTCGAGTTATGAGTGCGGATCTATCATCAATATCGGCTCGTACGGTAAATCATCGTACGGCATCCCCAATAGCTGGGTAGGGTCAACATCTCACTATCTCGTCACATAATAGGTATCACTATCATCAGATCAAACAGTCTGGGGTACTACTCTATGCCTAGTACAATCGATACCATCAATGAAGTAAGCATGCGGGGGTAAACACACATCCCAGACCCGCAAGAGTCACATGTCATATTCCCAAATATGAACCATATCAAATCACCGATCTCGCGGCACAAAGCCCACATCATCGACTCATCTCCAAAGTCTTCCCATATAATCAAGTACGGTGCAAGCATAAGAAAACACACAGTATACGCGTGTGGGTGCAAATCTATCCTATGGTTCGCAACTAGGAACTACGCTAGGTATTTCTACCCCTAACTAACCATAATACCTCTAACACAAAGCTAAAACACACTAAACACTATCATATATCTACATATATATAGTATACTAACTACGGACTGCGGGGGTGCTATACGCCATCCACCCGACTTCCCCCTGTAGATATGATCTACTCACCTGTGTCCTGCGTGTCGGTGTCGACGTCACTGTCATCCTCCGCATCGTCTCGGATCGTCGCGGTGTACCTACACATAACACACGTATCGCATCGCATCAAAACCAAATCAAAGCTAAAACGGCATACGAAGTCCAAAACGACACGATAAGGGGCCTATAGGTGAAAACCTATGGCACGCCTTCAAAACCATCACTAAATCCTCTATATCGTCGTATAAACGCCAAATAGTCGAGGTAAAACGAAACAAACCAATGCAGAAATGAAAATACGGAATACGGAAACTAAAATCCAAAACAGCAACTTAGGAAATATGTCCCAGATTTCACCCTGGAAGGAATATGTCAAAACTAGCAGTACCCAGGGTCTAAACTATAGGAAATGGGGCCAGGCACGCAAAACGAGGCAATTCCTCACTGGTCTGGCCGCAATTTGCGGCCAGAATGGAGGTTTTGGCGGCCTCAGTTTGGAATGGGGAGCTGGGGTTTGGGGTGTTGGTTCCATTGTTCCTGCACATCTCAATTTCCACTCAATATTATTTTAGGGTCCTCGGGATGATAGCAGATTCCATTTAACCCTCACAGATTTCACATTTTCCCCGATATCGGTTTCTAAAATCCGTATTCTGTGGTTTGGTTCTCAGGTTAGGGTCTCAATTCATGCACTAGGGTGTTGGTGTATCCTCAATTGAACTCAATTTCACAATACAACCCAAGTTCCTCTCAAACCCTAACTAGGTTTTCACCAAGTCCATAATATCACACAATATCGATACAATCTTAACATGGGGTTATAGGAAAAGCTATAATTGGGCTAAGTGTTCAGAAATTACCTCAATCGGCAACTCAAGAATATTCTTGAGTTGCCCCAAATGGTCACAATCCAAGCTTTCTTGGTCCATTGCAAAGATCTCGAGCTCGTGCATCTTTTTTATGAAACCGAAATGGGATTTTGGTGTAGTTTTAGAGGTGAAATGAGGGCTTGAAGGTGGAGGAAGAGAGGGGGAGCAGCAGCTGCAGGAGAAGGAGGATGGGGATGAAAATGATGGGAGAAATGGCTAAGGATAGAAGTCAAAGGTCCACCTCTCTCATATACCTACCCTCATTTCCTTTTCTTTTCTTTTCTTTTCTTTTTCCCCTTTTCTTTTAAACCAAAACCCTTCTCATCTAAATAGTAAACCCAAAAGATAAATCATGGCTAGAAAATGTAACACAAGTCCAAAATGATATGTGTACAATTTTGCACAAAAACCCAAAAAACCCGATTAGCGATTTTAATCGCGATTAGCACTAAATTAGTGTCAAACTAATCACCAAAAACTTAAAAATGTCAAAATTCACTAATTTACCCTATTTTAGAATTTTCCATAATTTTTCATAATTTTTCCAACATTTTTCCTATTTAATTACATTTAATATTAAAATAATCAATAAAATAATATTAAATTATAGAAATTCCCCAAAATTAATATTTTATATTTTTGAAAATGTTACAATCTACCCCCCTTAAAGAAATTCGGTCCCCGAATTTAAATTTAAACCCCCAATTACTAAAACAATTTCAGTATAATCCATTTTGTCGGGGCTCCGAAAGCATCAACACATAAGAATATCATAAAAGTATACTGCTCTACTAGAAATCAATCCCCAAAATGCATATATAAGAATATCCTATGCGTCTGGTGCGCAAGGAATCAAAATCCATATATGTGTCAAACAGGTGTATAAACAACATCTAAGTGCAACGGGTGTGCACGAAACATCTGTCGTAGGCAACGTGTGTGCCTGACAGAAAAGTCAGGTGCATGTGACATGCACGAAGAATCCCGATTTAGTGCATCTGGCGTGCACCAAAATCGTAAATCAAAACACTAAAGGTGCATGAAAACTATGCTGGAAGTGTAACTCAAATCACTGAATACGATAGGCATGAAATCTCAATCAATATCTCAAATGCAATAACACAGCGCAAAATATATAAATATCCAGTGGGTGCATGAAACCAAAATCATGAAACTCAGTCATCAAAACTAAATCATGCAAACAGAACGCCCAAAATACCGAAATCCAAAATGACGGATACGTGATCATCGAATCACAAAATCACAATTCATAAATACCGTCGTCGGTAGCTCCTCCTTCGAGGTCGAGAAGGAGTCGGTGCATCCACTGCTAGCAGCGCTGGATATCTACTTGCCTCTTGCTCACGGTCTGGCGTCCTCTGACTCTGGGTCCTTATCTGCTTTGCGGATTTCCTATCTCGCGGTCAATCGGCTCATCGGCCCTGTCAGGTGTGCTAACGGGGACGATTCCGTTCTGGTACTTCTCTGGTCACCTCTCGGTCAAACCTCACGACCACTCGTAAGGCAGCATATCGCTGGCATCGGCCTCTGGCTCTCCGAATGCACGTCACACATCTGATCCTGGGTGCAAACATCATTGCAGCAATGTCCTGGAAGGAATCCTGCTCAAGGTCTCTTCCAATCATGCCTATGCCGATCTGTACAGATGCTGGCTCTCTTGTACTACCTCTTCTCGCTCAAAGGGCATCTGTGTCCTCAGCACAACATTTCTCGGAAACCGGTCAATCTGAAGTCTCTCGCACGGACTCGAAATCGCGTACTCTGTAGCTTCATCATTCTGTAGAAGCTGTCTGGTCGAACAGATCCTCGGGAACACGTCTCAACCATCGGAGGAATACTCATCTCTCGACTGTCCTTGCTCAATTCGCAACGCATCTGGGTAAGTTCCTTTATCCGATCCTGGTCAACTACCTTGTCGACAATGCCGAACTCTGGCCTGCTAGGTGTGCGCAATCATGACCACTCCTGGGTCTAGGTCTTCTCGTGTCGTACTCCAGAAGGGTCCTGCCGAGATTCCTTTCTCAAATCTCAATCCTGCCGAAATGCCCGGAAGTCATCATCCAAAGCTGAAGTTAAAAATTATTCCGGAACGGCTGCATACTCATCGCGCTTCTTTCTGGAAGATATATCCATATACCACACCTCTGGGTGCGTATCACATCTCTGATGTCAGCGGAGTGGGACGCCATCTCGTCGAAATATCTTGCGAACTCTTTTCTTCGCTCTGCGTCAATGTCGACTGATTCGGACTCGTCTCATCCTGGCGGCATATACTATGCTCCAACGGCTATGCTCGCATCTGGAGTCTCCCAAGCAGTGTCCTATCACGATATCCGAAAGATGTCGAACCATCCGATCGACTCGTCAGATCCTCATAATCCCCCAAGAGCTCACATCTCGGGTACAGTTTAATAGTATCGAGTACATGCCGCAGCGTCGGTGGTCCAGCCGTAGAAGGGCAAACCCAAGCCTCACTAATGGCGCCGCGGAACCGCCGTAAACCCTAAGGTTCAAAGGCTGTCACACGGTCATTAAGTCGAGTTAGGGTTTCATTCTTCTAGAGGGTCCATAGAATCACCTGCATGTCTTTCCGTATACTTTAAACTTGGAAAATAGGCTCCTGACCTTCGATCATCTCAATCGACTCTCAACGAACCTGCGTGAAGTCGTCTCTAGCTGGAAACAATCTATCTAGTGCCCTCGCATCGGGGTACGCAAACTCATCACACGTCCTAGTCATTCATCCTCGGTGACTAGCGACTCGCTACCATCTCTCTAAGAACATGCTCATGCTGCAGTAGCTCCAATCACCTGGGCGATATCTCATCATTCGCAGCAACAACTGGCTCATACGCCTGTACGCCGAACAGCGTCTTAATCCTCCATGAAAGGCAACACATAAGCGGTCATCTCTGCGTCGGTCTGCTCTCGATCTGAGTAAGATTCTCCATACTGGAAATCTTCAACTCAACTGGGCCCGCTCTGGCGCAAAATCGGACGGATCACCTTCGTCTCTTAAATCGGGTAGACTAGCTATCATCTGTCGCATATCTGCCTGAAAGCTCCGGCGAATCTCAGCTCGTAAGCTCCGAAAGCAACATCCTGTCAATCTCAGCAACAGCTGGTCCATCTGTCTGCACGGTAGGCGACATCACAACCTCTGAGGTACGCTGTACATCAACAGTCCTCTCTCAACTGGCAGCTCTAACAATAGCCCGATCATCCGGTGCAAAACCAAGCACTCGCCTCCACTAGAGGTCACAATCACCAACACTAACTCGAGACATTCCCATGTCAACAGAAAACACAACGGTCGGCCCCCGTACCAAACGAGCTCACACCGGCCGTAACCCTAGCAGCAGCCCAACTGCGCTCAACCATGGTGACAGGAATCTCAATCGAGTAACAAAGAGAGCACATCAGTGGCAAGAAAGGAAACAACAGATCCAGAGTGGATACATGATCATAGGGAGGAACAGCATCAATGAAGGTATGATCATGAAACTAATAGAATCGGGGATCTCAAATGGATGAATAATCCTGGATATGAAAAGAATCACTGATCTCAAGAAATATGCACATCCTAAGGTTCCTTAAGCGGAGTGGCGTGTCGTAAGGATGCCGCGGAACATACCAACGGTACGTCACTCTACTTTAGTCACCTAATCCATCAACCAAGGGTCATCCTAAAACGACGAAAGTTCGGGTTTAGTACCCCCTCGACCAAGTCTAAGTTCCGTAAGGTCAAGCCTAAGTTCCGTATATAAACAACGCCCTAGGCTCCACATAGTCAAACTTAGACTCGAACCAAGGTCAACCTGGCTCTGATACCAACTTTGTCACGACCCGAAAGATCACGTGACAGGCCCTCGAACCATATGAAGTCTATAGGACTCCATCTGATCCAAGTAAGCCAAAGCCCAGAAATCTAAAACCATTTTAAAAAAAAAGAAGCAGAGAAAACTGGTCTAAAGAAGTGAAGAAAACACGTTGAAATCAAGGTTTGTAAATAACTAAGCCGAATGTGCATTTTAAAAACAGTACAGTCTTTTCTAAAAATTTCGGCAGAGTTTCTTTTGTAAAACTGGCCCCGAATGGGGTACAACATGAATAACAATATATAAGCAAGGAAAAGGCATCCCCAAGCGGGAGCTAGCTCTTCGTCAATCGACGGTCACAATCACACATGATATAACAATATACAACGCCAAGTGGCGAGGATCAAAATCAAAGAAAAGCTCATAAGCAACAGAAAACCCCAATACTACTAAGCGCGACTCTAAGGTCGAATAATACAACACTGTCTCTAAGTCTGAAAGAATATACAGTTTTGGTTGATGGACAATTTCTAGATACAATGAAGTAAAATAAATACAATGGTGGCTCCTGATGCGAAAGAACCCACCTACCAAAAGCAAGTCACCCGCAAGAAGTAGTGTGCCAGAAATACCGCAAAGGAACCTGTACGGCAGAACCTGCAAGAACTGTGGCACAACGGGGGTGAGTTGCCAACTCGTGAATAGAAACATCTACAAGCAGAAACCGAATGCAAGACATAATCCTAAGTCAACGATCGGTATAAAAATCCTCAATATAAAGCATGCAGCCTATAGCAAGGCTAGGGTAAATATCTAACCCGAGTGCAATCTCAATGTGTCTGTGTCAGTGCCTCAGATAACAATATAGCAAATGAATGAGATATGAATGCGAGAAAACAGAATACATCTACATGAAGCAACAGTTTTCATACTTTAGTGAGATTTCCCTGTATTTTAAAAGATGAGGTACCATAATGAAATCAGCATAAAACTGTGCCTAGCATCGGCACAAACGAAATCCCAATATCCTGATATCTCAAAGTCTCAACCATCATATCTAGGGCGCCGTCAGTCCAGACCGGCCCCTACCATAAATCTCAGACCACGACGGTATCCTCCGGATATCCGACGCGTCGGGTAAAGTCACCGGTAGGCAATCTCCCCCTGCCAGGCTCATCGTCATCACCACGTCTTCTTGCCCCGGGGTACCTTACCGGGTCCACCATGTACCCGCAATCGGCCTCATCCGCCTCCTCGATTCGGGTTTCACATGTCGCTCTCAGCACCGAGAAAACACATGGTGGACGCACCAAATATCATATCAAGGGTAACCGGGTTTTTAAAGCAATAATGTATTCTCTTTTAAAGACATCCTCGGTTCCCAAATCCAGAAATCACATGAACATCCAACATCAAGAAATAAATCCAATGCGATGTGTTATGCAATCAATCCATGATGTATGCTACATGTAAAGAAGGTATGTACATCATCATGTCATGTAAGAATCATATAATGAATGTAATGGTACTACAGTGTAGTGACATGGCAATTATCGATGATGAGTGTGTGAGCCGGCAACAAGTGTACGTGGAACAGATGCATCATCGATAATGGTGCTGGTGTCCTAGCAGCATGATATTAATACTGGAGTATGAAATATAGTATAAAGATGCGATGCAAAACGAACCACAAAAAGGGGGTGGGAGCTGAAACTAGACGTAACTAAAACTAATCTGCATTACTCTAAAATAAGTCATACAATTGGTGCCTTTTGAAACAACACGAATCATGGGGTTTTGAAAATAGGGGCTACGGTGTTTTTATGAAAAGATACGTCGTTTAAAAATATCCGTATAACCCTTCTGCTTATCTTTAAAATATTCCCGATTCGTTAGTTTTGAAATGGGTATGACTCGGTCTAGTCTAATGTCAACTAATATACTAAACTATACGGCTGAACTAACAAGCTGAGCTACAGGTAAGGAAACCGCCTAACATCTGAGTCGATATATATATATATATATATATAAGTCGGTGATCCCGCCTCAATGTCATATCGTAAGGTATCCTCGAGTTATGAGTGCGGATCTATCATCAATATCGGCTCGTACGGTAAATCATCGTACGGCATCCCCAATAGCTGGGTAGGGTCAACATCTCACTATCTCGTCACATAATAGGTATCACTATCATCAGATCAAACAGTCTGGGGTACTACTCTATGCCTAGTACAATCGATACCATCAATGAAGTAAGCATGCGGGGGTAAACACACATCCCAGACCCGCAAGAGTCACATGTCATATTCCCAAATATGAACCATATCAAATCACCGATCTCGCGGCACAAAGCCCACATCATCGACTCATCTCCAAAGTCTTCCCATATAATCAAGTACGGTGCAAGCATAAGAAAACACACAGTATACGCGTGTGGGTGCAAATCTATCCTATGGTTCGCAACTAGGAACTACGCTAGGTATTTCTACCCCTAACTAACCATAATACCTCTAACACAAAGCTAAAACACACTAAACACTATCATATATCTACATATATATAGTATACTAACTACGGACTGCGGGGGTGCTATACGCCATCCACCCGACTTCCCCCTGTAGATATGATCTACTCACCTGTGTCCTGCGTGTCGGTGTCGACGTCACTGTCATCCTCCGCATCGTCTCGGATCGTCGCGGTGTACCTACACATAACACACGTATCGCATCGCATCAAAACCAAATCAAAGCTAAAACGGCATACGAAGTCCAAAACGACACGATAAGGGGCCTATAGGTGAAAACCTATGGCACGCCTTCAAAACCATCACTAAATCCTCTATATCGTCGTATAAACGCCAAATAGTCGAGGTAAAACGAAACAAACCAATGCAGAAATGAAAATACGGAATACGGAAACTAAAATCCAAAACAGCAACTTAGGAAATATGTCCCAGATTTCACCCTGGAAGGAATATGTCAAAACTAGCAGTACCCAGGGTCTAAACTATAGGAAATGGGGCCAGGCACGCAAAACGAGGCAATTCCTCACTGGTCTGGCCGCAATTTGCGGCCAGAATGGAGGTTTTGGCGGCCTCAGTTTAGAATGGGGAGCTGGGGTTTGGGGTGTTGGTTCCATTGTTCCTGCACATCTCAATTTCCACTCAATATTATTTTAGGGTCCTCGGGATGATAGCAGATTCCATTTAACCCTCACAGATTTCACATTTTCCCCGATATCGGTTTCTAAAATCCGTATTCTGTGGTTTGGTTCTCAGGTTAGGGTCTCAATTCATGCACTAGGGTGTTGGTGTATCCTCAATTGAACTCAATTTCACAATACAACCCAAGTTCCTCTCAAACCCTAACTAGGTTTTCACCAAGTCCATAATATCACACAATATCGATACAATCTTAACATGGGGTTATAGGAAAAGCTATAATTGGGCTAAGTGTTCAGAAATTACCTCAATCGGCAACTCAAGAATATTCTTGAGTTGCCCCAAATGGTCACAATCCAAGCTTTCTTGGTCCATTGCAAAGATCTCGAGCTCGTGCATCTTTTTTATGAAACCGAAATGGGATTTTGGTGTAGTTTTAGAGGTGAAATGAGGGCTTGAAGGTGGAGGAAGAGAGGGGGAGCAGCAGCTGCAGGAGAAGGAGGAT
Organism: Agapanthus africanus; assembly: GCA_030015575.1. Classification (NCBI taxonomy): domain Eukaryota; kingdom Viridiplantae; phylum Streptophyta; class Magnoliopsida; order Asparagales; family Amaryllidaceae; genus Agapanthus; species Agapanthus africanus. The sequence continues at coordinate 166,561,298 of JASDDO010000010.1, forward strand.
GAGGGATGAAAATGATGGGAGAAATGGCTAAGGATAGAAGTCAAAGGTCCACCTCTCTCATATACCTACCCTCATTTCCTTTTCTTTTCTTTTCTTTTCTTTTTCCCCTTTTCTTTTAAACCAAAACCCTTCTCATCTAAATAGTAAACCCAAAAGATAAATCATGGCTAGAAAATGTAACACAAGTCCAAAATGATATGTGCACAATTTTGCACAAAAACCCAAAAAACCCGATTAGCGATTTTAATCGCGATTAGCACTAAATTAGTGTCAAACTAATCACCAAAAACTTAAAAATGTCAAAATTCACTAATTTACCCTATTTTAGAATTTTCCATAATTTTTCATAATTTTTCCAACATTTTTCCTATTTAATTACATTTAATATTAAAATAATCAATAAAATAATATTAAATTATAGAAATTCCCCAAAATTAATATTTTATATTTTTGAAAATGTTACACTTAGGGTTTGACCGCGCATCCGCGGCGGTTTAATAGGAATAGTGATCAAATTTTTTACAGAGGCTTCTATGCAGGGAATTCTGGTTTCTGGTATTGTTAATTTGGGCCCAGTTTTGGTTACTGTACAGCAGATGTTTGTGGGGCCCACATCGGGAAATTTTGTCGATCGAAATTTAAACATGTTAGTTTTTGCAGTATTTACATTATATCTCCGACCGGGAATGTCATTTGATCGGTAAACCGTGTCTGATTGCTATAGTTCTTTTAGACGGGTTTGCGAACGTGACATTCGCGTTGATGTTCTGTGTTGTGCTGTAATGTTGCGGATATGTCGTGGTGGATAGCAGTGTGCAATGGTAGTGCTGTTTGGATTTATTTGTACATTTGATATTACGGGGCGAGTGTCCGACTTGTGGACTGCCGTCACTGCCTGTTGTATAATATTCTTTTGGGGCACGACCGGGTTGAGGTCGATGTACCCGTTGTACATATTTTTATTTCTGTACTAGGTTTATCCCGTGAAGGAGTGCACGGATAGAAGGATTCTGGAGGGCAACGGGTCCGTATCTCATGGCTTTGAGAGGCAAAAGGACCTCACTCTAGAATTGGCAGACTATTCGCCGCACTCTTAGGGGGTACAGGTTGACCCAAGAAGGGGTGCTTAATTTACCGGATTCCGTGAAGTGCCGGGTGTTCCATTCACTATGTTGTGGGGACTACCTCGCTTTAGGTTTTGGCGGATAAATTGCCGCACCCGTAGGGGTCTAGGTTTCATTGCACAGGCTATCCAAACGACCAGGGGAACGTCGGGTTTCAGCAGCGGCTCTGTGAAACTCAGGGATCCCAGATTATCTGTATTGTTCTGTGATGCTTATTGCTTTTCTGTAATGTTGCATTTATCATACCTGGAGCGATTATTGTATATTAGTATATATACTATTAGATGTTGTATATGTTTTACACCCGCGCTAGTTCAGCCCCCGCTCTTTCATTAGTTAAGTAACCTAACGAGTGATGACGGGACCCAGTGACGAATGCGGATGACATATACATACATTTTATTTTCGTTCTTTTCTGGTGTGATTGATTGATGGGACTACATTGATTCTTATCAATGCAAGGATAAAATAAACCTTTATTTGATGTTGTTGGAAAAAATTTAAAAAGGAGTTATTACAAAGACGTTTCCTTTTGTTTTGCATAGCGGTATTCAGTTGGAATATCCTGCACCTCATTCCACGAGGAAAGAGCCGAGATCCCATCACCGGGAGTGACTTCTTTAGCAAAAGGTTTTCGCTACTATATTTTTTATAAAAAGCTATCAGGTTCCTTCAACGAGATCAAGTTCATTACGTTAAAGGTTTTTCGCCAAAAAACAGCCGTAATCCTCCGTCATTTCTTATGGATGGTCAGTAGTATTCAAGCTATGTTTGTTGGACTATGTCAAGGGCATGTACGATGACCTAAATTAATTAGGACAACGACGGGTAGAACTTGACATGTGGCTTATGATTTGTTGGCCTACGTCAAGGTCTTAAGTGCATGGGATAAAAATTTATATCGGGAGTTTCAAACATACAAGAAACTTGCCAGACTTGCGCATACCTTCTGGAGTGTGTTAACTTGATTGGCTTCCATCAAGTTATCATACGATGATAGTTGGATCCCGATTCCCACTGATGAGTTGGTTTACTCTTCGGGTGATCCCGATTGATTCTTCTTTCTGGTTTGGAGGAGAATTTGAGATTACAGTAGGAAGATTCCTAATTGGATAAAGTGATAACCATTCTGATCTAGGTAAGACTGCACACAGAGTGTTTCTTTTCTCTCTCTCTTTGGCAGCGACCTTTGACCGACCCTAGACTATAACTCAGTGACCAAAGTTGACCGAACCTTCTTAATATACTGGCTTTTGGATTGTCTTTAGTTGCATAAGTCATTGCCGCTCTTTCTTTTACCCTTTGTATTTCTCAGAACACCCCGTATTTCTACGGGCATCCACTTCCATTGGATAGATCCATCGTATGGTTATATACGAACTCGAAGGGACTTCTTCGAGGATGGATCCCGGTTCAGGAGAAATAGAATTGGTTTATTCAGTTGTCTTTTATTATCGCCTTCTCTCAGGTTGCAAAGGCACCTTGGTTTAGGAGAGTACACCTATTACGCTTATTGGATAGTCTTATTCCAAACCATAGGCAGGTGCCGAAAGGTAGGGAATGAAGAAAACCAATTAGCCTAAGCCGGGTGTACAGAAGGTAATAAATAAAGACAAAATAAAGGGATTAGAAAGAGGGTAAAGTAAATTGCGACTGCTAACATTCACGACCAAACCACGTGTTTCATCGCCACTCCTACTTCACCTTTGATTTCTCCAGAACAACCCGTATCACTACGAACATCCAATTCCATTGGATAGATCCATCGTATGGTTATATACGAACTCGAAGGGACTTTTTCGAGGATGGATTCCGGTTCAGGAGAAATAGGAATAAGGTTTATTCAGTTGCCTTTTATCATCACCTTCTCTCAAGTTGCGAGTACTCCTAGGATTAGGAGGGTACACCTATTATGCTTAGTGGATATTCTTCTTCCAAACCATAGGCTGGTGTCGAACGGTAGGGAAGGAAGAAAACCATTTAGCCTAATGATGGTGTACAGAAGGTAACGACTAAAGAAAAATAAAGGGAATTGGAAAGATGGCATGGAAATATACGGTTAAAGTCATGATTTAGATTATGGAAGAGGCATTACTAGGAATACCAAGATACCCCTTCGAAACATATTAATGTTTCAGTTACACTGTGCATTGTTAATTAAAAACTGATTTCCCAATTAAACCCTTGCTCCAGGGTATGTATTTACCAGGTTTCATTCTCACATCTGTATAGTTTTACGGATAATGAGTGGGAGTAAGTTATTGGGAATTAGGTGATCATCCTCATTATATCGGAATTCATTGTAATTGGTGATATTTGAGGAAATCGCCTGGATACAGTTTTTCAACCTACGACGCACAGGTTTAGAGTTATTCAACTCAGCGGACTTATATAGAGTATTGTATGTTGTCCAGTGTCCATCAGGACAAAGGGGTGGGTCCTCGTACTATATTCTGTTTGCTTGTAACTTCTCTATTTTTTAGACAAGTGTTTCGTAGAAATACAATGTCTAAGTTTTGAGAAGTTGTGGGTATAAGAATAAAGTAGAGAACCAAGTATCGCAAGTATCGGGATTCTTCAAAGAAATCGAAGATGTAGATTCTTGTGATTGGTATTCAGTCGATAGTAATAGTTTTGAGAAACTTGTTTCTCTTTCAGGTTACTCATAATTGGATGGATTCCTAAGTTGAGTAATACTGATTAGCCCCTCTCCATTAAAATGATATGCACTGGAGACAGCTGCATGATTAGAATCTGGTTCCAAATAAATACGTGCCAATGTTTCTATATTGGATATAGAATGGATTATATCTTAATGTTGTTAAGGTAAAGGGAGTTGTCCAGCTTATGCTTAAAACCAGACACTGGATAACTCAAGGCACGTTTCTGTAATGGCAGTTTGTGGGTTGACCCTAGCTTTGACGAGGGTTGATTTTCTACCATCTGTAAGATCAATAGTGATATTGTTCTTGACTCGCCACAATTTTAGTAAAATGGATTTTTTCAGAAAAACAGAAGTAGGAGTATGGTAGAACTGGAAGTGATTCCAGAACTGCAAACGATTACGGAAAATTTAATAAGACCTATATATTCAATCAGGTTTGACATTCCAATAGCCACTCCGCAGATATGGTGGGTAACCTCAGACACCCGAGAGGTACTCCGATTGCCTCAAGGACGGTGACAGGGAGGTTCTTGTTTACCCAGACTTGACACTACTGTTGTTCCAAACTATGAGACCCGGCAGGAGGATATCTATAGTGTCGTTCTAAATTAGTTTTAGAAGTGTACGTATATATTATTCTGCCAGAGGGTTGTCGTAGTCAGTGGGAGTAGCGTAAGCGTAGTGGACAAGTAGCTAGTGTCTATTTATAGACTTGAGCAGAAATAGCGGAGATCGATCATCTATTTTTGATGTGACAGTCATGGGTTTTGACTTCGTCAGAGTAGGGGATGGATCTGTTGAGAAGGTAGTAGGGTGTGATGTCCTGGTATTTGGATGACATACACAGAGTAGGAAGTAAAATTCCTATACTACGATCGGTTGTACTGTGGTCGTCACACAGTTGTTTCTCCACAAAGGACATGGATGTAATATCTGACATTCTGGATACAAGATCTATAGTTTTAGATCTAGATTTGGGTAGTTTCCCAATGTGGGTACTTTGACAGTATTCTAATAGTATTTTAGAATAAATGACTCATGGCATCGTGGTGTACCTGCAGGTAATGGAGTCACCCTCTCTAAAGGTGTCTTACAGACTAAAAGGGAGAGGGATGTGCATGATTGGCAGATCACTTGCTTAGGCAATTGAGTCAACCGTGAGATGTCAAGTACCACACCAGATGTTGTTATTGCACTAGATGCGATAAGTTGATATTAATCCAATCCTGGAGAAAACATTAGGAAGCAATTTTAAAACATAAGTGAATGTTCTACGGATTTGATGACGGCAGCCTCTTTCGGGAGACAGTTTTTATTCCAGGCTTCAAAGGTGACATGGATAACAGAGTGATTGTCAGAGTTATAGTTTTCCCTCAGACGAGGGACAATATTATGGACAGATGGTCTAAGAGGATACTGTGGGAGGCATAGTGCTGGACACTATTAGTTTCAGTGATCGATACAGTCTAAGAGGTTTGGATTTGAAGTTCATTTATGAACAAGGTCCCATCAGATATCTAGACATATTCTAAGACAGATATTACTCAATTCGGGAGATGGTTTTCTCCGCGAAGTTCAGATATAGAGAGATACAGAAAGAAACACCGAAGCGGATCCACTCACTGAGGCTATTTCTCAAACACATTAGTTTTGCAAACGAGCTTTGTGAAACTGATTAGTAGAGGAGTTGGATTCTCGGTATCAGACGAGCTGTGAGTACACGACATCGCAATAATTAGCCTTATGTGCAAGTGGGAGATTGTTGGATATAGTGCCCTCTAAGTCAATTATTGTATCGCAGGTACGTAATTGCAATGATTGAGGGAGGACCTATACTGATAAAACAGTCTTACTCGGGATGATAGTATGCTATCTGGTTTGTCTTTATCATCATGTATATGTTGATAAAGCACATAGGATTCTTGCTTGACTACCAGCAGTATGATGGTGATCATATATGTGGGAGCTGGGGTCTATAAGCACATCCTTAAAGTGTCCCTAGTCGTAGGAGTTTCGAGACAGGGCATCGATACTCCAGAGTAGACTAGTGTATACAGTCGAGACCCCGACGAGGGGCGGTGGCCGGTCTCACAAGCCACTGGTGTCAGTTGGATCACCTAAGATCTATACAGGTGCTCATTGCGTTATGAGTACACCGGGCAGGACTCGCCGGGAACATGCTAGTTGGTATTATACATATCGTCAGATAGCAGTTCCCTAGTGACATGTGTACAGGTTAGTTCATCGACTTGAGGTCGTCATTTGTCTCGTGTGAGTTCCCACTGTACTTTTATTTATACCCTACACGGGTCAAAGGAGTCGTGCAAACAGGTATATTTTGGGTACAGTCCCGAGCCACATTGGAGGCAAGTGAGCGGATCTTCGGGGATTCGTCTCTCCTGGTATTGGGGGTGAGATCGTGCTGTGTTTAGGAGAGCCATTACACGAAATCCCTGGCCAGTATAATCGAGATATACTGGTAGGTATACCAGTAGCATCTCAGGGTGTTCTGGGCTGCTCTCTGACACGACATATGCAGCTATTGGGGGTCTGACGTTTACCGACCCCCTAGGCCTAATATGCGATACTCATAGAAGAATGTTCCAGACTGTACGGATATTGTCACTGTCAGGCTCAGTAGGGTTTATAGATGAGTTCGCTCGTCAGCTTCCCTTCCAATCAATATATATGCATACCGTTACGTACAGCTTGTACCTCTGACGTGCTAGTGGTTATACCCAGTGCCAGTGTATTGATGAGTCATTAGAGTCCCCCACAGACACTTTCCCAAGTTCGGGCGAAACGTTGTAGATGCGGTATGGGTTTATGGCAGGGTTCGGAAAAGGCACGTGCATTTTCGCTCGTGTCATTTTTCGGGCAGATAATACTGGTAGGCTTTGGTTTAAGCCGGATCCCAGTATTATACTGTGTAGATATAATATCTTTGTCTCAGTTGCATTTGTATTCGGTCGTAATACAAATGCGGGTATGTTTATACGGTTACGGGTTATCCTGAAATTCCTTTCAGGATCACTTTTGGAAGTTGCCAGTTTCCAGTTTTCTATCAGCCATATTTAACATTCGGTTAAATACGGATTTATCTTTTCTTGATGAGGGTGAGTCATGCTTCTAGAAGGATCTAGAGAGGGTGACTAGGCTTAGTGACTCATTAGTGCATTTAATGAAGTGATGAGTTGTTATGGTGACTAGATTAATGATTCATGCTTTTACATTTAATGATATTACTGAGTCATTCATGCTTTAATTGTGATGATAAGTATGAAGGCTTATGGTCACCCTCTTGCTAGCTCCTACACTCACCCTCCTCTTCATAAATAGTGGCCGGCCCCCTCTTGTGGCAAAGGGGATTCATTTTTGATTAAAAACATTATGGTTTTGGCTTCATGAAAATTAGATTGCTCATTTCTCAATTCGATCGATCCAAAAGGCAACTTCTTTTAACCGTTCGTCCATAGCCTTGGACGTAACGAGAAAAAGTATTCTACTCATTCTATACTTCATCTTGGTCGTATCTTTTAGCAAACTTGACGATCGAGTTGTCTCGGTTCAGAGGCAGGAGCCCGTTTAAAGATCCGTCGACGTGGTGCCACCTGGATGACGAGACCGGAGATCGAGCAAGTTCGGATCAGTTGCAATATAGCGTGGGATGATGGTTGAAGACCGAAGGACTCGGATCATTCGGTATAACAATTCTACCCTCTTTACTATTTGTTAGTTTAGCTTTAATGGAAGATCCGGGTTATGGTACGCGATAGCGCCAGTCGTAAAAGTTTTGTTCGGCATATTGTCGTCTGTTAGACGGCCGGGGCGCTGCCGCGGACTTACATAATTCATCAGGATGGACATACAGGATTGCTAGTCATATGCACATATCTTATTGCATCATTGTTCATGTATAGTTTTCTAGTTCCGCATCGCGTTGCATATTGTTGATATCATAGACATTCATCAATTCCTACATGTTCATCTATTATGATTCTTCTCGAGGATTTATGTATTTATGAGATTTATGGATTTGGAGAAACCGCAAGAATTTAAGAACGTATTACCATTTTAAAAATGTAAGTTGCGGTTTTCTCATGATATGATGTATATATATCGTCCACGATGAGATTTCTCGGTGCTTGAGCAGTATCATACACCCGATTCGAGGAGGAGGAGGAACCGTCTGTGGGTGCATGCTGGACCCGGTGCGGTACCCCAGGGCAAGATGGTCGCAGATGATGGCGTTGAGCCCGGCAGGGGTGCACTACCGACCGGTTATTTGTGACGCGGCGAACATCCGGAGGATACCGACATAGTCTTGAGTTATGATGATTTGGGCAAGTCCGGATTGCCGGAGCCCCGAGATCAGATTTACGGGCCAGTCCGGATTGCCGGAGCCTGGGATAAATGAGTTATTCATATTTGGTGTCGATGCTTGACACATATTTATATTGATTTCATTAATGAAACTACAACTAAATTACAGATGTTTTACTAAGATAAGAATACAGATTTCCCATGTCAATTATATTCAAATCTTGTGTTGTTATTGCATTCATGTTGCATACATATTATTGCATCGCATCATATTAGTATTTGTAGGCTGTGCTGAAATTGTGTACATGCTTACGATAGCCTTATTAGATGTTACTTACTACTCATGAGTTGGCAACTCACCCCCGTCGTGGCACAGTGTTTTGTAGGTCCGACCCATCAGTACAGTAGCGATGGGCGCACCTCCTCTTTTGCTCCTTTTGTTTGCCTCGTAGCATTGTTCATAGGTGGGTTGCGGGGTTATTTTGTTTCCACCTTGCACCAGTGTTGTATCTAGTGTACTCCATTTACCGTATATACTACTGTACTGTTGTATTTATGACCTAGAGATGAGACAGTGAGATTTTTGTACATATATGTTGTTTCTCTGGGGTCGAGCTCACTTGAGCTGACATGATGCTTTATTACTTGTGCCTTTATTTGCTTATTTTGCACAGTGATGATATTTATTGCGTGTGTTTTTTAGTCCGCCTTGAGCGAAGTGCTAGCTCCCGCTTGGGGATGCCTTATTCCATGTTGTATATAAATTCTTTTTTTGTACCCGTATGGGGCCAGTATTTACAAAGGAGACTCTGCCGAAATTTTCGGAAAAAGGATGTTGCTTTTAAAAAGCTTGATGTGGCTTACTTGATTAAAATCGCTTTCAATAAATTGGTTTTCCTTCACTCTACTTCTTTAATTGGTTTTGATTTCTTGGTTTTGGCTTACTTAGATTACGTACGCCTCTAGACGTTTTCATAATTTAAGTGTTAGTCACTCTCCGTACTTTTCGGGTCGTGACAAAGTTGGTATCAGAGCATTAGGTTTTACCTTTCTGAGTGTAGGATGACCCTTGGTAGATGGAATAGGTGACTTAAGCAGAGTGATGTAGCGTGTGTATGTTCCGCGGCATACTTATGATACAGTACTTCGCCTAAGTGACCTTAGGATATACTTGCTTGAAATTCCTTCTTCGATTCCGTATATCCTATGATTCTATTGCACTATTCTTATTATCCTGTTTCCTGTACCAGCCATTATGCCGCCGAAGGCCACAGGGGATCAGAGGGTTGCCGCCAGAGATGAGATTCGAGAAGGCTCTTCCGAGACGAGGACTGACCAGGACGGTACGCTCACCGTATAAGAGCAGATTGATCCGCCTTCGATAGATCGTATTACTAGGCTAGAGGCAGATATGCAGGATTTGCGCCAGATGATGGGATCGTTGGATGAGGCCAGTCGAGCGCAGGGACAGGAGGTTGCTCCCCCTGTTGTCTAGTTATTCCTCGCTATCAGCACACAGCATTGTGTCATGTATACAGCAGCAGTGGACGCAGCCCTACTAGATGAGGAATGTCTTCTCGAGACGTCGGTCGTTCAGGGACCGAGGAGGGCTCGTACCGGTGTATTAGCCTAGAGGCAGATGTTTGGACACCGCGACAGATTTTTTTCAGGTCGCGGGAGTAGCAGGAGCTTAGGACGAGGTCAGTTGCTTAGCCCTTATTCCCCGGAGGGTCAGCAGTCATCATCTGGATGTTTCCGATGCGGGAGTTTCCATCACCTCGTTAGGAATTGTACCGTGGTACGCCAGAGAAAGGCAGTCGTACCATATTTTACCTTACCACCTTCACCTAAGGGAGCGTTGCCTCTTGCGCCTGTTGTTGATCCGCGTCAGACTTATGTTTAGAGAGGTCATGGGCGCGGAAGGTTTGTTCAGAGAGGACAGGGTGGGCAAGGAGGAGGATAGCCAGTTGCAGGTAGAAGGCAAGCACGAGCATTTGCTTCGACTCATCAGGACGCGCAGACGTCCAATGTAGAGTTTTCAGGTACTTTTTCCGTATGTTCTTTTGATGCACACGTTTTGTTTAATCCGGGATCTATGCACTCGTATGTTTCTACACAATTCGTGCCGAAGATGGGCCGAGAGTCGTGTTTGCTAGATCAGCCGCTTTTCGTGACTACTCCTGTTGGCGAGTCACTTGTTGCGCTACACGTGTTTCGGTCGTGTGCCAATCGGATAGGAGATAGATATTCGTCCGTCGATTTGATCCTTCTAGTTATGTTAGACTTTGACGTTGTCCTGGGCACGGACTGGTTAGCTACGTGCTATGAGTCTGTGGACTGCCACGAGGAGACAGTCACGTTTTGTTTTCCCGGCGAGTCAGTTTTTGTTGTGCATGGGGACCATGGTGCCGCCCCTCACAGTTTGATTTCTGCCTTCTTATGCTAGTCGGTTTTTGAGGAGAGGATGTCGGGGGTTCTTAGCTTTCATTTGTGATACCGGAGCCACAGTAGTTTCTTTGGACCGGGTTACTATCGTGTGGGAGTTTCCCGACGTTTTTCACCGATAAGTTACCTGGACTGCCGTCAGAGCGTAAGATTGAGTTTTGCATTAATTTGATCCCCGGCACGGGGCCTATTTCAATAACTCCTTACTGGATGGTCCCGGCAGAGCTTAGGGAGCTTAAGGATCAGCTGCAAGAGTTTCTTGATAGGGGCCTTGTACGTCCAAGTGTTTCGCCTGGGGGAGCTCCTGTTCTGTTCGTCAAGCAGAAGGACGGCAGTTGAGGTTGTGCATTGATTTTTGTCAATTGAAACGAGTTACAGTGTGGAATAGGCATCATTTACCTCGCATTGACGATTTGTTTAATCATCTCCAGGGTGCGGGACATTTTTCTAAGTTTGATTTTAGATCAGGTTATCATCAGTTGCGGGTTCGGAATGATGACATTCCGAAGACTGCTTTTCGTACGCGCTACGGGCATTATGAGTTTTTAGTACTGTCGTTCGTACTCACCAATGCCCCAGCAGCATTCATAGACTTGATAAACCGGATTTTCAGGCCGTTCCTCGACCAGTTTATTATTGTGTAATTGATGACATACTAGTTTATTCCAAGAGTCAAAAGGAACATGAGCAGCACTTGAGGATTGTTTTGCAGACATTGAGAGGGCACAAGCTATTTGCTAAATTCTCGAAGTGTTCCTTCTGGCTTGATTGTGTTGACTTCCTAGGTCATGTGGTCATGGGAGACGGTATTCATATGGACCCGAGGAAGATCGAGGCCATACAGCTTTGGCCCAGACCTGTATCAGTGACAGAGGTCCGCAGCTTTTTGGGCTTAGCCGGTTTTTATCGCTGTTTCCTGCAGGACTTCTTGAGTATCGCTGCGCCGCTGACCGGACTGACAAGGAAGGGGGTTACTTTTCTTTAGACCGAGGCATGCAAGCTGAGTTTTCAGCAGTTGAAGACTCGGTCGACGACTGCACCAGTTCTATCTTTGCCTTCTGGATTGGCGGTTTTGTCGTTTACTGTGATGTTTCACGAGTGGGGCTCGATTGTGTTTTGATGCAGCATGATAGAGTTATCGCTTATGCTTCCCGACAGTTGAAGAAGCACGAGCAGGATTATCCCACTCATGATCATGAGATGGCCGTGGTGGTCTTGCGCTGAGGATTTAGAGACATTACTTGTATGGAGAGTCGTGTCAGATTTTCACAGACAACCAGAGCTTAATGTACATCTTTCTGCAGCGGGATCTGATTTTGAGATGGCGCCGTTGGATGGAGCTTGTTAAGGATTATGATTGAGAGATCCTTTATCACCCGGGCAAGGCTAGTGTGGTAGCTGATGCTTTGAGTCGTAGGCCCGGGGGTAGCTTGTCCTAGTTGAGCGCAGTTCAGAGACAGTCTTCTGCAGATTTACAGTTCTTGTGCGACAGCTGAGTACAGTTTAAGTTCTCTTCCACTGAGGGACAGCTTGCTCATGTCCACGCCCGTCCACTTCTACTTAATCATTTTCGTGAGGCACAGCCCGCCGATGCCCGTTTGTCTGAGATTCTTGATCATGTTCGGCAGGGCAAAGATTCGAAGTTCTGATTGATGACTAGGGTGTGCTACATTTAGGGACTCGTTTGTTTGTACCTGATACCGGTGGGTATAGATGCGAGATTCTAGAGCAGGCACATCAGTCAGCTTTTAGTGTTCACCCGAATCCCACCAAGGTGTAACGCGACTTGAGAGATAGTTACGGGTGGGCAGGGATGAAGAGTGACGTTTCGGATTTCGTTTCGAGGTGCCTGACTTGTCAGTGAACTAAGGCTGAGCATTTGAGACCGGTAGGAGAGTTGCAACTTTTAACCGTTCCGGAGTGGGAATGGGAGCAGATCTCCTTGAATTTCGTGGTGGGTCTACCTAGGTCTAGTCAAGGTATGACTCCATTTGGGTGATTGTTTTCCGGTTAACGAAAGAGGCTCACTTCCTTCCAGTGGTGACCGCTTTCGGTTATGCTCAGTTATACATTGATGAGTTTGTGCGTTTGCACGGAGTTCCTTCATGTATTGTATCCAATAGTGGAACCCAGTTCACTAGCCGTCTTTGGCAGAAGCTTCAGGAAACCCTGGGTACCTGTTTGAGCTTTAGCACCACTTTCCATCCGTAGATCGATGGTCAGTCAGAGCGGACTATACAGACTCTAGAGGATATGCTTCGTGCGTGCGTACTAATTTTTGTTGACAGTTGGGATCGTCACTTGCCATTGATAGAGTTCTCCTACAATAATCAGGAGACGATTCAGATGGCACCTTTTTAGGCTTTGCATGGTAGATGGTGTCGATCGCCAGTCTGTTAGACCGAACTCAGCGATAGTAGGATTTTTGGACCCCCAGCTAGTTCAAGAGACTACGGAAAAAATCCAGTTGGTTCAGGACAAGATGAGAACAGCCCAGTGCAGACAGAAGTTTTATGCCGACCGTCGTCGTCGCAGGCTTGAGTTCGCTGTGAGGGATCATGTATTCCTACGGATTTCTCCGATTAAGGGCGTGATGAGTTTTAGGAAGAAGGGGAAACTTAGTCCCAGAATTGTAGGTCCTTTTGAGATCCTTGAGCGAGTCGGTATCGTTGCCTATCGTTTGGCACTTCCGCCCAGTTTTCCTGATGTTCACCACATATTCCACGTATCGATGCTTCGCAAGTACCTTCATGACCCTTCTCATGCGATTCAGCACCCGACGATCCAGTTGGAGCGCGACCTTTCTTTTACTAAGCAGCCGGTGGTCATTCTAGATCGGCAGGTGAAGAAATTGAGATCAAAGGTTATACCGTCCGTAAAGGTCCTTTTGCGTGGTCTGAGCAGCAAAGAGGTCACCTGGGAGACCGAGGAAGAGATGAGGAAGAAATATCCCCATCTCTTCGAAAGTACGCGTAGCCAGATTTGTAAATTCGGGGACCGAATTTCTTTAAGGGGGGAAGATTGTAACGCTTTGAAAATTCGTTTAGGTTAATTTCCTGTTAATTAGCGATAATGCGTGTTTTTCATAAAAACTCGTTAATAATTATTTTCCTTGTCGACTCGAATAAATCTATTTTAATTGTGAAAATATGTAATTATATATATAATTGTGTTTTATTAATTAACCATTAATTTATTGTTCACATATTTATCTAATTTTCTTAACTATTAATTTCTAAGCAAAATTTTAAGTGTAGCATGCACAAATCCTATAATTACCCTAGGTTAATATTGTAACATGTCCTCATTTTAAATTCCCTCATGGTTCTATTTTCCTTTCTCCACAAAACATATGAAGTAAATAAGAAAAGATATGAAAAAGAGAGGCATGGGGCTGTAGGGTTCCTAGGCACTCTTGTGAAGGTTCATAAGGCATCAAACATGCCCGGATTAAAATTTAGACGTGCCGAACAACCCAAAGCCGGGATCTTTGCTAGATTATTAGGGTTTAACATGCAAGAAGATAACTTTTATCTAAGTGTGAGGGATTACAACCTTTGTAGTCCGCTCCTTCACTTCACAAGCTCCGAGTAGAAGTCCCTTTGCCGTGATCCACGATCTCCCGGACTCATGAGAGGCTCTACGACTCGAACGATCCATGCTAGCTCGAAGTATTCCAAATCTCCGATGATCTACCTTGAAGTTGCAACGACTCAAGCTTTCTCACTCAAAAGAGAAGAACACACTAATCCCATGGGCTAGATGAGATGAGGATGAGAGAGTAGTATTTATGCTTTCTTTTTATATCATTTTCTCATATTTATTCATCACTTTAGGATTTTCAAGAGAGCTTATCAAGAAGGAAGAAGATGATAATGGAAAATATAATCCTAAGATTAAAACCTTTTGTGATGAATAGAAAGAACTATATGATTGATTTTTAAACCATGATCAAGGATGATAGGATAAGAATGAGTAGAGAAACAACTAGGGTTAGGGTTTGGTTAGGTTAAAAGAATGTGTCATCCAAAAGATCTTTGCTATGATAAAAGAAAAATGCTTCTAGAAGGAACTTGAAGCATCTAACCCTAATCAAACCCTAACCTCAATTAATCATCATTAAACAAGTTTAACAATTAATCATATCATGTCACAATAATATATATCACATATATATTATATATATTTGCAACAAAAGAAAATAATACAATTAACATATATCTCATATATATCAATGTATCATCTAGAGAGAAAATGAAATAATAAAGCAAGCCAATATTAGTTAATATAATAATATATCATATATATTATTATATATATTAAATCATCGAATCAACACTTGATCCGACGATCCGGCTATATCGAATATAACCGACTAATATATCATGTACCGATTTATCGAATCAACACTTGATCCGATGTCTCGGTTCATATCTAAATATCGCGAGAATATAATACGGTATCTCATATCGCAATATCCTCGGTCTTGCACATATCACATATGTGCCTCTACTCCGTTTCGCCTGAGCCAAGAAACCTCTGTGTAGGACTCTAAAGAATCGTCAATACGCCGGTAGCAGGTGATGATCATATCAAACACCCACAAGCTGCAAGCGGTCAGCTAAACGTAACAGCCACACAGGTATTGAGCGATCAGAAGATCAACAAGCTAGCCTGTGCGTTCTCCTGTGAATCCGATCAGTAACACTCCCGTACAGTCCGGTTTGTTCGTCTGATATGTCGCATATCAAGTCTATGGGTGGTATACGTCAGACCCCAGTAACCGATAAGTCGTGTCGATGTGTGGCTCATAACGGGTCGAGAAACTACTAGTAACACTTACCAGTAAATCTCTATATCAGCCCTGGCCAGGGACTTCCAGTTATAGCCAATCGAACACAGCACAACATCAACTCCCTATACCGGGAGAGACGAATCCCCTCATATCGCTCATTGCCTCCATGTGATTCGGGACTGTACCCAAAAGCCACCGTTTTGCACGCCCTCTTGGACGTGGTAAGGTGGAAATCAAAGCACAGTGGGAATCACACAAGACTCAATGACGATCTCGGGTCTACAGACTACCCTGTACCAGTGTCACCAGAGAACTGCCATCTGACGTATGGTATATCACCATCTGTGAGTTCTCGGCGAGTCTGTCCAGTGTACCCAGTCTCCACTAAGCACCCGTACACCATCTCTGATGTCTAACACCGATGGATATGGGATCATCCATCGCCCATCATATGGGTCAAGATGCGTATACGCTAGTCTACTCTGGTGTATCGATGCCCTGTCTCGATATACCCTCGACTAGGAACAGTTATAGGATGTACTCATTGACTACCGTGGCCCCACTAGTATGATCTCATCATAGTACCAGTAGTCGAGTACAGATCCTAAGGGCTTTATCAACATGTGAGAGTAAAACAGTAAACCAATACAAGTCAACATGTTAAGATAAATTGAAACCAAATAGCATACTATCATGACGAGCAAGAAAGTCATCTCTATATATAACCAAGCATCCATTATAATATACATCATATGTACAACAATGGCCTCTAGGGCATATACATAACTAACAATCTCCCACTTGCACTAAGGCCAGCTGCTGTAGTATCGCATACTTAGCATCCCGAATAATCTCTCAAACTGTATCTGGGGAATAGCCTTCGTGAATGGATCCGCAGTGTTGTCCTTCGTATCTACTCTCCTGGCCTCGATCTCCCGGCGATCAACTATCTCCCTGATCAGGTGATACCGCCTCAGAATATGTCTGGACTTCTGATGGGACCTGGGTTCCTTGGCCAAAGCCACAGCTCCATTGTTATCGCAATACAGAGGTATTGGATGCTCAATGGATGGAACCACACCAAGTTCACTAATGAACTTCTTAATCCAGACAGCCTCTTTGGCAGCATCGTTGGCAGCGATGTATTCAGCCTCCATCGTCGAGTCTGCAACGGTATCCTGTTTGGAACTCTTCCAACATACCGCCCCTCCATTGAGGGTAAAGACAAAACCCGAATGCGACTTAGAGTCGTCCTTATCACTTTGGAAGCTGAAATCGGTAAAGGACTCCACCTGGAGTTCTCCGTTACCATACACCAAGAACATCTCATTAGTCCTTCGTAAGTACTTGAGAATGTTCTTCACTGCTGTCAAATGACTCTCTCCAGGATCTGCTTGATACCGACTCACTACACTTAGTGAGTATGCTACATCGGGTCTGGTATATAGCATCGCATACATGATAGAGCCTACTTCCGAAGCATAGGGTATCCCTTGCATGCGAGCTCTCTCCAAATCAGTCTTGGGAGACATCTCTTTGGAGAGAGTGAGTCCAGAGATCGTGGGTTGGTTCCCACGCTTGGATTCTTCCATACTAAACCTCTTTAGTATGGTGTCAATGTACCTGGATAGGGACAATCCCAATATCCGTTTAGATCTATCTCTATAGATCATGATTCCCGATATGCAGGAGGCATCACCTAGATCTTTCATTGAGAATCTCTGTGATAAGAAGAGCTTGACTGATTGCAGCATAGGAATATCATTTTCTATCAAGAGTATGTCATCCACGTACAATACGAGGAAGACAACCTTACCCTCTGCTACCTTCTTATAGATACAAGGTTCATCTATATTTTTGATGAAGTCAAACTCTTTGACTACAACATCAAAACAGATGTTCCAACTCCGCGATGCTTGCTTTAACCCATAAATGGATTTAAGCAGCTTGCACACCTTTCCGCTGCTCCCACTATCTACGAAGCCCTCTGGCTGAGTCATGTACACACACTCTTCTAAATCACCGTTTAGAAAGGCGGTTTTAACATCCATTTGCCAGATTTCGTAGTCATGGTATGCAGCAATGGCAAGCAAGATCCGGATGGACTTAAGCATAGCCACTGGAGAAAAGGTTTCGTCATAATCCACACCTGGTCGTTGACGAAAACCTTTTGCTACAAGTCTAGCTTTGAAAGTCTCAACTTTTCCATCTACACCAAATTTCTTTTTAAAAATCCACTTGCTCCCAATAGGTTTTACCCCTTCAG
Source organism: Agapanthus africanus (assembly GCA_030015575.1). Taxonomy (NCBI): domain Eukaryota; kingdom Viridiplantae; phylum Streptophyta; class Magnoliopsida; order Asparagales; family Amaryllidaceae; genus Agapanthus; species Agapanthus africanus. The sequence continues at coordinate 166,578,916 of JASDDO010000010.1, forward strand.
GAGCATTTTCTAAAATCCATACTTTATTGGTGTACATGGATTCCATCTCAGATCGCATTGCATCCAGCCATCTCACAGAGTCACCACTCGTGATGGCCTGCTCGAAACTAGTCGGTTCATAATCATCCATGATGCAATCCTCGCTTCCACCATCAATGAGAAAACCGTAGTATCTCTCAGGTGGACGAGAAACCCTACTAGATCGGCGGAGAGGCTGGGGTTCATCGGGTACTACTGAATCCTCTGGTTCCACTAAATCATCTGTTGTAGTTTGTTCTGCTGGAACTTCTTCCAGTTCTACCTCAGAGCCACTAATCTCTTTTGCAAGAAAATCCTTTTCTAAAAAGGTGGCGTGTTGAGCAACAAACACTCTTTGTTCCTCACTGTGGTAGAAAATATACCCTCGCGAATGCTTGGGATATCCAATAAACTTACATAAAACAGATCTTGCCTCGAGTTTGTCCGGGTTCCGTCTTTTGACATAAGCCGGGCAACCCCGTATCTTAACAAAATTAAGATATGGTCTCTTCCCTTCCCATATCTCATATGGGGTGGTAGGCACAGATTTGGTAGGAACTTTATTCAGTATGTATGCAGCTGTCTCCAGTGCATATCCCCAAAAGGAAATAGGTAACTCAGCCTCGCTCATCATAGAGCGTACCATATCTAATAGGGTGCGATTCCTCCGCTCAGATACACCGTTGTGCTGTGGTGTATAAGGAGGAGTAAGCTGAGAGAGAATCCCATTCCCTTTTAGATAATCTAAAAACTCACCGCTTAAGTATTCACCTCCTCGATCAGATCGAAGAATCTTAATACTTTTGCCCGTTTGGTTCTCTACTTCGTGCTTATATTCTCTGAATTTCTCAAAAGCTTCAGACTTGTGTTTCATCAGGAACACATGTCTGAATCTAGAGAGATCGTCAGTGAATGTAATGAAGTAGGAAGAACCGTTCCTGGCATGCGTAGACATGGGACCGCATACATCACTATGTACCAGTCCTAAGAGTTAGGTAACTCTTTCTCCGTGTCCACTAAACGGAGCTTTGGTCATTTTTCCTTGGAGACATGAATGTCAAGTATCATAAGATGATAATTCGAACGGATTCAAATAACCATCCTTATGTAACTTAGCCAGTCGTGTCGCATTAATATGACCAAGTCTACAATGCCACAAGTAGGATTCGTTCATATCTGAACTTTTCCTCTTGTGTGTGTTTTGTATATTCAGGACTGTATTCTGATTTAGAATGAATATGCCATTATGTAACGAGCCTGATGCAATCAACCTTTGATCTAGGAATATGTTCATACCATTTTCCTTTACTACAAAATTATATCCTTCTTTACTTAATAAAGAAACTGAAATAATGTTGCACATCATGTTCGGTATATAATAACACTCATTCAGAATCAGTGTATTGCGACTTGGTAATACAAGGTGATATTCGCCAACTGCTTTGGCTACAATACTTGCACCGTTCCCTACTTGAACGGAATGATCACCTTTTCCCAGTTCTCTACCTTTACGTAGCCCATGTAACTGTTTACATATGTGGGATCCTGATCCGGTATCTAATACCCAGGACGTAGGGTGAACTGAGAAACAGTTCTCAATAACTAACACACCTGAAGAAGATGCATCAACATGCATGTTCTTTTGGGCGGCGTGAGAATCCAGATATTCTCCTGTTTCCTGTTCAGTCTTATAATTCTTATAAGAAAGAACGGGTCCAAAGTTCCCTTGCTCAGTACAATAATCGGGTTCAGTCAATACATCAATATTATTATCTTGATTATGGCCTGACATGGTCGCTACCTGGAGAGAGAGAGAAGAAAACACTTTAGCGTATGCTCTTGCAAGATTAGATTGTTTATTATCTTATCTAATCAGGATGTCTCCCACTATTTTTATCAAATCTACCTTAAAACCCTAAAAGATAAGATTAGCCGGGATTAATTACACCCTACAATTTCGTCAATCTTTCAGCCAGATCAGTGTCGGTACTTTGAGGGAGGTTCCCCGTGCTTTCGCACGGACCTAATTAAAGTAAACCTCGTTTTCCCATAGGCGTAACCCCGTTAACACTTTTCTAGACACCTACTTGAATGACTAATTGTCCTGTGTAAAACTCTCCCAGGAGTAACTCTTACTCACAGTGGGTATCAGGATCCAACTATCTCATAGGAGGTATGCAATCTCATTGCAAATTTCAACACTTGAAATTCCCGATAATATTTTGCCCCTAGTGTCCGATGACCTTTACGGAGGTCAACAAACCATAGGCTACTAGTCAAGTTCAACCTGTCATTTCTTGATTGAATTAAACCCACCCGCACGACCCTTGAAGGAGGACAACAAGGCCGTACGACTGCCCTAATCCAATCTGCATCAAATCCATAAACAGATAAAAAAAACTAGTCAGCTACCGTACACTACGCCTTGATGGAGGTCAACAAACGCAGCACGAATACTCAATAATATCTATCTGAAATGACGGAGGGCTACGCAGGTTTTTCAGAAAACCCTAAGCGTAATGAACTTGATATCGTCGTAGAATCATGTAGTTTTTGAAAAGGAGTGTTTTGAGGCTTTTCTTAGTTTCGCTAAAGGGGTCACTCCCAGTGAAGGGATCGTCGGCCCTTTCCTCATCGAATAAGGTGCAGGATATATCATATATACCGCTGTGCAAAGCAAAACACTAAAAGCAATCAAAAGACAAACCGCGTTTTGTAGCATCTGCCAGTTTCGCTAAAGGAGTCACTCCCGGTGAAGGGATCTCGGTCCTTTCCTCATCGAATAAGGTGCAGGATATATCATATATATCACTGTGCAAAGCAAAACTGTAGCTACCCTTTTTTATAAAGTTTTTGATTCTACAACATCTTTAGGTTTCTTTTCTTTTTATTAATCTTATTAATAAAAATCCCATCAGCTTATGCTTCCTAAGCATCACAGAAGAAACGAAAGCAGTAATATTTATATATCAGCATATATATATAGTATAAGCATTCGTCTCAGGCAGTAATATGAACTCATCACAGAACATTGCAGCAGAAGAACATATATGAAATATTGGATATACTAGGACGTCCGTGTTTTTAATACGAGCCTGTATAAAACACGGATTCCACGGTCGCGACGAATAGCCAAACCTACATCCCAAGACCCCCACGAGAGCGGCAAGTAACACTCTCAATTCTAGGGTTAGGAGACCCGGTCTCGACTCCTCGAGATGGCCTCCCACTGGACCCTAGAACCCGGTTACTTGTGCTCCCCTCCTTGGGTCTACCTAATGCGGAAAAGTAAATAATATACACTGGTGACATCAACCGCAACCTGGAAGTGCCCCAAATAAAAGAATATTACATTACAAATGAATTTTACATGAATGAAAATAAAAACCCTCATCTCACATAAATCCCCCGGCTATTCTGATCGCGACGTTCCAATATAACATATCACAGCAACACATAATATCTCATATCATCAACGTAAGTAAATATGCGCATCCCAATTGTCGTTGACATATAGCAACGAAACCGGCGATATCACATATTACACTTACGGTCACAGAAAAGAAAGTGTAAAACTACAATATTTGGAATCCACAATCACTTTAGACATCGTAAATCCGAAATATCACATACTCCGCATTTCATGCCTAACTCTATGAATTCCACATATTGTATCACATTCCAGATAAATAGACAGTATTAAACTTTCCGAACAGATAATCAAACACCCAAAATTTCCCAAAGTGCTCAACTCTTGAGCGGAGTTCAAATAATCCCAGAATATGTCACAGTACCAGTGATCCAGCCGTAGAAGGGTCAAGCCAACGCCTCACATGTGGCACGCTGTACAGCCCCAAACCCGAAGGTTCAAAAGGCAGTTCAAGACGGTCACATAATCGAGTTAAGGTTTGTTGTCTTCTAGAGGGTCCACCGCTTAACTTGTACAATTTTCCGAAAGATTTAAACCCAGAAAAAATTCAACGCTTGAAAGTTTGCCGTACCGGGAAATAGTAAGTTAATGATATCCGTTCAAATAATTTAACAGTTTCTAAATATCCGGAAAGAAATACGAACTTAAAAATTCCGATCGAATCTACTATTACAAAATAAACCCCAGATTTAAACAATACTGGAATCACTGTTAAAAATATCCAGAAGCCTTAACAAGTACCTACGGTTATTACCAGGAAGCCACGTGTCGCCAATCGATCAATCCGCCGCGGAACCGCCGCGCAAGCAAGCTTGCGCCGCGCTTCCGCGGCCGTTTGATCGAATTGGGGGCTCGGGCTTCTTGGTAACTCTTAGAATTCCCTGATGATTTTTTTACATATTTTTAATTCAGAAAAATCCCAAAATTTAAAAAATTTCCAGAGAGGGGTCTATTTTCGTCGTTTCGGGTTCGATCGCAGTTTTAACTTCGTAAACACATCGCCTAATGCTCTAGCTAGGCTCTGATACCACTGTTGGGTTCCTAGGCACTCTTGTGAAGGTTCATAAGGCATCAAACATGCCCGGATTAAAATTTAGACGTGCCGAACAACCCAAAGCCGGGATCTTTGCTAGATTATTAGGGTTTAACATGCAAGAAGATAACTTTTATCTAAGTGTGAGGGATTACAACCTTTGTAGTCCGCTCCTTCACTTCACAAGCTCCGAGTAGAAGTCCCTTTGCCGCGATCCACGATCTCCCGGACTCATGAGAGGCTCCACGACTCGAACGATCCATGCTAGCTCGAAGTATTCCAAATCTCCGATGATCTACCTTGAAGTTGCAACGACTCAAGCTTTCTCACTCAAAAGAGAAGAACACACCAATCCCATGGGCTAGATGAGATGGGGATGAGAGAGTAGTATTTATGCTTTCTTTTTATATCATTTTCTCATATTTATTCATCACTTTAGGATTTTCAAGAGAGCTTATCAAGAAGGAAGAAGATGATAATGGAAAATATAATCCTAAGATTAGAACCTTTTGTGATGAATAGAAAGAACTATATGATTGATTTTTAAACCATGGTCAAGGATGATAGGATAAGAATGAATAGTGAAACAACTAGGGTTAGGGTTTGGTTAGGTTAAAAGAATGTGTCATCCAAAAGATCTTTGCTATGACAAAAGAAAAATGCTTCTAGAAGGAACTTGAAGCATCTAACCCTAATCAAACCCTAACCTCAATTAATCATCCTTAAACATGTTTAAAAATTAATCATATCATGTCAAAATAATATATATCACATATATATTATATATATTTACAACAAAAGAAAATAATACAATTAACATATATCGCATATATATCAATGTATCATCCAGTGAGAAAATGAAATAATAAAGCAAGCCAATATTAGTTAATATAATAATATATCATATATATTATTATATATATTAAATCATCGAATCAACACTTGATCCGACGATCCGGCTATATCGAATATAACCGACAAATATATCATGTACCGATTTATCGAATCAAAACTTGATCTGATGTCTCGGTTCATATCTAAATATCGCGAGAATATAATACGGTATCTCATATCGCAATATCTTCGGTCTTGCACATATCACATATGTGCCTCTACTCCGTTTCTCCTGAGCCAAGAAACCTCTGTGTAGGACTCTAAAGAATCGTCAATACGCCGGTAGCAGGTGATGATCATATCAAACACCCACAAGCTGTAAGCGGTCAGCTAAACGTAACAGCCACCCAGGTATTGATCGATCAGAAGATCAACAAGCTAGCCTGTGCGTTCTCCTGTGAATCCGATCAGTAACACTCCCGTACAGTCCGGTCTGTTCGTCTGATATGTCGCATATCAAGTCTAGGGGTGGTATACGTCAGACCCCAGTAACCGATAAGTCGTGTCGATGTGTGGCTCATAACGGGTCGAGAAACTACTAGTAACACTTACCAGTAAATCTCTATATCAGCCCTGGCCAGGGACTTCCAGTTATAGCCAATCGAACACAGCACAACATCAACTCCCTATACCGGGAGAGACGAGTCCCCTCCTATCGCTCATTGCCTCCATGTGATTCGGGACTGTACCCAAAAGCCACCGTTTTGCACGCCCTCTTGGACGTGGTAAGGTGGAAATCAAAGCACAGTGGGAATCACACAAGACTCCATGACGATCTCGGGTCTACAGACTACCCTGTACCAGTGTCACCAGAGAACTGCCATCTGACGTGTGGTATATCACCATCTGGGTGTTCTCGGTGAGTCCGTCCAGTGTACCCAGTCTCCACTGAGCACCCGTAAACCATCTCTGATGTCTAACACCGATGGATATGGGATCATCCATCGCCCATCATATGGGTCAAGATGCGTATACGCTAGTCTACTCTGGTGTATCGATGCCTTGTCTCTATATACCCTCGACTAGGAACAGTTATAGGATGTACTCATCGACTACCGTGGCCCCACTAGTATGATCTCATCATAGTCCCAGTAGTCGAGTACAGATCCTAAGGGCTTTATCAACATGTGAGAGTAAAACAGTAAACCAATACAAGTCAACATGTTAAGATAAAGTGAAACCAAATAGCATACTATCATGACGAGCAAGAAAGTCATCTCTATATATAACCAAGCATCCATTACAATATACATCATATGTACAACAATGGCCTCTAGGGCATATACATAACTAACAGGGGCATTAAAGATGCATGGGGGCTGGACTTTTGACACCCTCTCTCTCTCCCCCTCACTCCCTCCTTGCTCCAGCAGCAGCCCCAGCCCCAGCAGCCCCTCCACTTCATTTCTTCTTCTTTTCTTCATTCTAAGCCTCAAGTCCATCACAAAAATCCACAAGCTTAACACAATTCAATCAAAATCATCACTAACTTCCCTTTTTGGCAATCAAGCATGGTTCTTGGCAACTCTTCATGAGTGCTAGCTAGTTTGAACCATCCCTAGCCCAACTTGAGGTATTAAGCCAACCTTAATTACCTTTTTGCTAAACTTTTAGTTTATTTAGCTTAAAGTAGTGTTTAAGTGGGATTTAGTGTTAATTTTGTGGTTTAAGAGGGATTAGGTTAAGTTAGTGTTTTTATGACTTGAGTAGCTTAACTAAGTGATGTTAGTGTCGTTTAAATCCAAGTCTTTTCACCTGTTTACACTAAAACACCATATTGTATTAATTTAGTGTTTAATTAGAGTTTTTATTGAGAATCACTTCCTTTTTTGGATCTGCTTTTAAACCAGGAGTTGGAGACAAAAGTTGCAATTACTGGAGTATTGTTACTGGACTAGGATCACACACACGAAGTACGAGACCACCTTTCCCCTCTAAGGCCGCAAATGTAAGGGTTCTGGCCGCAAATTGCGGCCAGAGTGTGGAGCTTGGTGTCGGGGTATTTGGTGTAGGTGTCTGCTATATATTATAGTCCTTTGGTCTGTGCAACTTTTCTTATTTTCACTCGTATCAAAATCTGGGACCATTTACCTTATTTTTAGTACTTTTAGACTTGAGCGACACGTAAGTTCCGAGTCTGGGTTTCGTGTTTGTTGTGTATCACAGCCAGTCGGGTTGGTTTCAGACGTTAGCATACACGTTTTGGTGCTTCGAGTGCACACGCGTTTAGCTTGCGACGCTAGTTTTCTCAAATGGTCTTGATATTGAGTTTTGCAGGATATTAGCCTTATGTGTGTTGCTTTGTGTAATTCTAGGATCGGTCGTGGAGACATCGGACGCGGTGCGGAAAGGAAAGGCGGTGATTGAATCAGACTAGCGGAGGAGTTCCGGTGAGTAGATGCACACATCTACGGGGGAAATCGTTTGGATGACGCAAGACGCCCGATAGTTAGAATTTCGTTTAGTACATGCACTTATGCGTTGTTCCTAGTTAATCATCCCGTTGCATTACATCATTTATCATATATATATTGTAACATTTTGAAAATTTTAGAAAATAAATAAATTTAATTAATTAAATAATAAAATGTTAATAAAAAAAGTTATTAAAACAAAATAGGACATTTTCATATGTAGTGTGTGAAACTAATTAAAGTTAAATTTTTGTTGTTACATTAGTAAATTACAAGGGTTTTAGTGTGAGGTTTAGCTTCATTCTAATAAAAATGGTGTTTATATAATAACATATGTAATGAGGGGTTTTGTGTAAAATTTAGGTAATTGTGAAAACTTGGAAATGTTGAGCGTTTATGTGTAAAAGGGTTGGATAATGTTTAAGTTCAGAAATTTCCTCAAGACACCATAACTTAGAAGTGATCATGCACAAACACCTCCTTCTTGCATGCACACCTCATGCACCCCACCTCACCCTTGCATGAAAATACCACAACTCCTTTGGTGACACCTCCTCCTACAACCCTCACTTATTTTCCTTTATCCTATATCAATTGTTCAGTTCACCTAAACAATTAAAAACCAGAAATTTACAAAGGAAAGAAAAGGAAACCATTTAGAACTCACAAAAGAAAATAGGAAATAAAGAGAAGAGAAGAAGAACTAGGTGCTAAGGATTTTCACCATCAAGCTAGGAGCTAAGGACTTGGGCATCTTGGAGAAACCTTTCAACAATCTTCTGTAGGTATAATCTTTAAACACTGTAGGATTTTAGTTTTGTAAACGTTGAATTGTAGAAATCGGATATCGGAAATTTGGTATTTTAGGGAATTATAGGCTCTGTGAAGATCTGCTATAACTTAGATAAACCAAACAGTCCCTTATATTACATATTGACCTAGAATAAACCCTAGGAGTATGAACCTTGTTGCCCAGATTTTGGCCGGCGAAGCATAGGGAAAATCCGGTATCGCCGGACTTTTGAGGGATTTGGGTATGGTGGTTTTTATGGTAGCTCTGTGTTTATGTGTTAGGAGTTTTGGTACTGTTTATTTAAGTTAATTTAACAGTATATGAAATATGGGAGTTAATATCTGAAATGGGGTTAAAACGTTTAAAACACGACACGGACGTTTCGTAAAGCGATTCTGTTTTCTGTTACAAACGGTGATTGGATTAAATTCAGTTAGTATAAGTGTTAGATAGTTTAGAATGGTCGTACGTAGTATAGTTAGTACATATCACTTTTAATTTCGTGTTTTCGCCGTATCGGAGTTAGCCGTTTCTTATACAAGTTAATTTCAATATTAGATTTGAATACGGAAACTTCGGAGGCCGTAAGGAAAGGAAAGGGATTGGTGATTTCTGAGTAGAATACGACATATTCCGGTTAGTAGACTAAACATCAACCAGTGGATTTTGTGTGGATGGCGTGATACGCCCGTAGTTTTAAGCTTACATTTTAGATTGTTCTTTTACATATGATGTTTATGCAAATATATATATATATATATACATCGTCATGTTTGTAAGTGCACGGCGGCGCCCCGGCCGTCAATCCGACGGCCAAATGCGGAAACGGTGATAAACTTTAAATTTTGCGGACTTAGCAAACCGGCACCACCGCGCACTAAACACCCGGATCGTAACCATTAACAAGTCTAAGCTAACTAGAAGATGGGTTAGAGATATACCGACTGATCCGAGTCCTTCGGTCTTCATCTCCACTCCGATCTCCTCGCGGGATCTCCGGTCGTCGCCTCTTCGCCGGAAGGGCACCACGTCGCCTGCATCTTTTACGGGCTCCCGCCTCGGTATCGAGGCAACTCGGGCATGAAGCCGGCAACTCGACATGCCCAAGGTTTGCTGTAGGATGTGTAGAGTCTTTGTCTCATTGGGGTATTGGAGTTGCCTTTGATGGAGGTGAAGGAAGAATGAAACTTTGAGAGAAATGATGCTATCAATTTCTAGTAAGCAAAATGAGATGATCAAAGATTGCAACACTCTCATTTTTCCTCTCTCTTTTTCCCTCAAGGAAGTGGCCGGCCATCATGAAGAGAATGGTGGAGGAAAACAACATATATCATATGAGGGAGGTCAGTGTAGGAGAAGAAGGAGGTGACCACAACCCAAGACAAGAAAACATACAACCATGCTTTACTTTAAACCCATCCTTATTCAATCAAATCTCATTTAATGCAAGAATGGTGCAAAAGATAATGGAAGCTATCATAATCAATCTTTATGCAATAAAACCCCTCCACTAAAGTTATTTGCACAATTGCAAATAACCCCCTCCATCGGAAAAGTCCGGCCGGGAAAGAACAAAGGAAAACCGGCCGGAACGGAATGCAAACTGGCAACTCCAGAAAACTGGTCCCGTAATAAATTACAGGAAAACCCCATACTGTGCATACACACCCGCATCTGTATTCCGTCCGAATACAAATGCAAAGAGACAAAATCTACACTGTACTAAACTAGGACCGGCTTAAACCAAAGCCGGCTAGTAATATCCGTTCGATCCTGATCCGTGCAATACCGCACGTATCTGATCGAACCCTGCCATATTCCTATACGGCTACTAGTACAAAACTGTCCGATCCTGATCCGTGCAATACCGCACGTATCTGATCGGACCCTGCCATATCTCCATACGGCCTCTACAGCGTTTCGCCCGAAAGCTTGAGTAACTGAAAGTGTGGTGGACTCTAAAGACTCGTCAATACTATGGCTGTGGATTTAACCACTAGCACGTCAGAGGTATAAGCCAATACGTAACGGGCCACCAGCTATTGACCAAAAGGGACGTCGATGAGCGAACTCATCCTGACACCCTACTGAGCCTGTCAGTGACAATATCCGTACAGTCCGGTCCGTTCGTCTAAGAGCATCGCATGTCGGGCCTAGGGGATTGGTAAAAGTCAGACCCCCAAAAGCGGTACAAGTCGTGTCGGAGTGTAGCCCAGAACACCCTGAGATACTACTGGAATACCTACCAGTAAATCTCCTGCCTTGGCCAAGGTCTTCGTGTAATGGCTCTCCTAGACACAGCGCGACCTCACCCCCAATACCGGGAGAGACGAAACCCCCGAAGATCCGCTCACTGCCTCCATGTGGCTCGGGACTGTACCCAACTAAAACCTGTTTGCACGACTCCTTTGAGCCGTGGTAGGGTAGTAATCAAAGTACAGTGGGAACTCACACGAGACAAATGACGATCCCCAGGTCGATGAACTAACCTGTACACATGTCACCTGGGAACTGCTATCTAACGTCAGGTATAAGACCAACTAGCATGTTCCCGGCGAGTCCTGTCCGGTGTACTCATAACCCAATGAGCACCTGTATACATCTTAGGTGAACCAACTGACACCAGTGGCTTGTGAGACCGGCCACCGCCCTTCGTCGGGGTCTCGACTGTATACACTAGTCTATTCTGGAGAATCGATGCCCTGTCTCGAATCTCCCACGACTAGGGACCTTTTAAGGATGTGCTTATAGACTACCAGCTCCCACGTATATGATCACCCTCATACTGCCGGTAGTCAAGCAAGAATCCTAGGGGCTCTATCAACGTGCAATAGCGACCAGTCAGGTCACCTAAAGCAGTACACGATGATAAAGGTAAACCAGATAGCATACTATCATCTGGAGTAAGACTGTCTTACCGGGATAAGTCCTCCCTCAATCATCGCAATCACGTGCCTGTGATCCAATAATTGACTCTGAGGGCATTATCTCCAACAATCTCCCACTAGCACTCAAGGCTAATTATTGCGATGTCGCATACTCACAGCCTGTGTGATACCGAACACCCAACTCCTCTACTTGTCAGTCTCACAAAACTCGTTTGCGAAACTATTGCGTTCGAGGAATAGCCTCAGTGAGTGGATTAGCTCTGATGTTTCTTTCTATGTCTCTCTATATCTCAAGTTCGCGGAGAAAGCCATCTCCCGAAATGAGCAATACCTGTCTTAGAGTGTCTGGATGTCTGATGGGACCTAGCTCATAAATGAACTCCAAATCCAAACTTCTTAGACTGTATCGTCAACTGAATTTAATCAGTATCCTGCGCCATGCCTCCCTCAGTATTGCCTTGGACCACCTGTCCAAAATACTGCCCCTCGTCAGAAGGAAAACTATAACTCTGACAACCTCCTTGTCGTCCATGTCACCTTGGAAGCCTGGAATGATAATTGTCTCCCGAAAGAGGCTTTCGTTATCATATCCCTAGGACATCCACTTATGTTCTAAAACTGCTTCCGACTGTTCCTCCAGGATTGGATCAACTTATTACATCTAGTGCAAGAACAACATCTGGTGTGGTACTTGACATCTCATGATTGACTCAATTGCCTAAGCAAGTGATCTGCCAATCATGCACATCCCTCTCCCCTTTAGTCTGTAAGACACCTTTAGAGAGGGTGACTCCATCACCTGCAGGTACACTACCGTGCCAGGAGTCGTCCATTCTAAATACTCTTAGAATGCTGTCAAGGTACCCTGATTGGGAAACCACCCAAATCTAGATCTAAAAACATAGATCTAGTAACCAATATGTCTGATATAATGTCCAAGTCCTATGTGGAGAAACCACTGTGTGACGACCGAAGTATAACCGATCGAAGTATAGGAATATCACTTCCTACTACCTTCTTAACAGATCCATCCCCTATTCTGATGACGTCAAACCTATGACTGTCACATCAGAAATGGATGATCTATCTCCGCTACATCTGCTTTAGTCTATAAATAGACATAAGCCTGATGTCCACCAATGCTTCCGCTGCTCCCACTGACTACGACAACCCTCTGGCAGAGTCATACAGACGTGCACTTCTAAAGCTAGTTTAGAACGACGCTATACTCATCCTCCTGCCGGGTCTCGCAGCCTGGAACAACAACAATGGCAAGTGTGGGTAAACAAGAACTTCCCTGTCACCGTCCTTGAGGCTAGCGGAGTACCTCTCGGGTGCCTGAAGTTACCTACCTTATCTGCGGAGTGGCCAATGGAATGTCAAAACATATTGAATCTTTAGGTTCCTTTCCAAATCTTCAGTAATCGTTTGCGGTTCTGGAATCACTTCCAGTTCTACCATACTCCCACTACTGTTTTTGAAAAAATCCATTTTTAATAAAACTGTGGCGAGTCTAGAACAATATTTCTACTGATCTGCCAGATGGTAGAAAATCAACCCTCGTCATAGCCTGGGTCAACCCACAAACTGCCATTACAGAAACGTGCCTTGAGTTGTCCAGTGTCTGGTTTTAATCATAAGCCGGACAACTCCCCGTACCTTAACATCGTTAAGATATGAACTGTTCTATATCCAATATAGAACCAGAGGCACTGATTTAATTTAACCAGATTCAAATCATGCGGCTGTCTCCAGTGCATGTCAACTAAGTGGAGAGAGGCGGATCATCGTTACTCAACTTAGGAATGCTTCCAATTATGAGTAACCTGAAAGAGAAGCAATTTCTCTTTATTATTACTATCAACTGAATACCATACACAAGTATCTACATCTTCGATCACTTTGAAGAATCCCGATACTTGCTACACCTGGTTCTCTACTCTATTCAAATACCTATAACTCCTCAAAACTCAGACCCTGTGTTTCTACGAAACACATGTCTAAGAACTAGAGAAGTTAAAAGTAAACAGAATATAGTATGAGGACCAACTCCTCTGTCCTAATGGATACTGGACAACATACAAAACTCTGTATGAGTCCGCTGAGTCTAACAACTCTTTCACTGTATATCGTAGGTTGAAAACTGTACTTATGGTTAAGAAGAATTACACCGCTGTTTAGTGCTCCTTACCTAACCATCCATTGATATAGGTAAATGTCATCGACATAATATCAAAAGGTATATCTCACTCTATGAAAATAGACGTACAGATATATCAATTTGAAATTGGTGCACAACAGCGGATATTCAAAACCAAATATTTGCCGACCGGCAAACAGCCCAGATGATCTCCTCAAATATCACCGATTACAACGAATCCCGATATAATGAGGATGATCACCCAATTCCCAATAACTTACTCCCACTTACCATCTGTAAAACTATACAGATGTGAGAATCAAACCTGGTAAATACATACCCTGGAGCAAGTGTCTAATCAGGAAATCAGTTTTCTTTTGACAGTACACAGTGAAACTGAAACATTGAAATGTTTCGGTGGGGTATCCCGGTATTCTTAGTAATGCCTCTTCCATTATCCAGATTCACAACTATAACCGTATAATTCTTTGCCACCTCTCTAAATCCCATCATATGTCTTTAGTCATTACCTTCTGCACACCCCTTTAGGCCAATTGGTTTTCTTCCTTCCCTACCGTTCGGCACCAGCCTATGGTTTGGAAGAAGACTATCCAAAAAGCATAAAGGGTGTACTGTCCTAATCCTAGGAGCACTCGCATCGCGAGAGAAGGTGAAGATAAAAGACACCTGAATGTACTTTATTCCTATTTCTCCTGAACCAGGATCCATCCCCGAACTGGAACAAGTTCCTTTCGAGTTCGTATATAACCATACAATGGAGTATCCAATAAACTGTGGATCTTCGTAGTGATACGGAGTGTCCTGGAGAAATACAAAGGTGATTTAGGATTGGCGAAGGAATACATGGTTTGGTCGTGAATATCTGTTGCAATTTACTTTGCTCTCTTACTAATCCCTTACTTTGTCTTAACTTAATACCTTCTGCACACCATCGTTATGCTAATTGGTTTTCTTCATTCCCTACCGGTCGGCACCAGCCTAAGGTTTGGAAGAAGACAATCCAATTTGCATAATAGGTGTACTACCCCTAAACCAAGGAGTACTCACAACTTGAGAGAAGGTAAAAGGAAAAGACAACTGAATAATCCTATCCGTTTTCTCCAGAACCGGAAACCATCCTCGAAGTCCTTCGAGTTCGTATCTAACCATACGATGGTTTTGTCCAATGGAAGTGGACGTTTGTAGTAATACGGGGTGTCCTGGAGAAAAGGGTAAAAGTAGGAGTGGCAATGAGGTCTGCAACTCTGACAATCCAAAAGCCAGTGTTAAGAAGGTTCGGTCAACTTGGTCACTGAGTCAAAATCTAGGGTCGGGTCAATGGTCGCTGCCAGAGAGAGAGAAAAGAAACACTCAGCGTGCACTCTAACCTAGATCAGAATGGTTATCACTTTTTCTAATCTGGAAACCTCCCACTGTACCTCAAATTCTCCTCCAAACCTGAAAGAAGAATTAGTCGGGGTCACCCGAGGAGTAAACCAACTCATCAGTGGGAATCGGGATCCAACTATCATCGCATGACAACGTGACGGAATCCGCTCACGGTATCACACTCCAGAAGGTATGCGCATATCTGGCAAGTTTCAGTACTTTTGAAACTCCCGATGTGATTTTTACCCCATGCTCTTATGACCTTGACTTTGGCCAACAAATCATAAGTCACATGTCAAGTTCTGCCCGTCATTCTCCAGGTTAATTTGAGCCCACCCGTACAAGCCCTTGACTTTGGCCAACAAGGCTATACGACTGCCCCAAACCAACGCATCTATCTATGCTGCATATGAATAACCAACAGCTACCAAACACTGTGCCTTGACTTTGGCCAACAAACACAGCTTGAATACTATTGACTACCCATATGAAACGACGGAGGGCTACGAATGGTTTCTGGCGAAAACCTTTAACGTAATGAACTTGATATCGTTGAAGGAACGGATAGCTTTTTAGAAAATATAGTGACGAAAACCTTTACTAAAGAGGTCACTCCCGGTGAAGGGATCTCGGCTCTTTCCCCGTAGAATGGGGTGCAGGATATTCCAACTGAATACCACGGTGCAAAGCAAAAGTAATCGGCTATAGTGAAGTTAATGCCCTGACGCAAACTTCTGTCCAAGGGGTCACTCCCGGTGAAGGGATCTCGGCCCTTGCCTCGTCGACTGAGGAACAGGATATTCAAACTGAATACCACGATGCAAAACAAAAGTGAACGTCCTTGCAATAACAGCTTTTTGAAAAGTGTTCCAACAACATCAGAATAGGTTTGTTTAACTTGCATTGATCCGAATCAACGCAGTCCCATTAATTAATCACACCACAAAGAACGAAAATATACTGACGTACGTATATGCCATCCGCATTCGCCACTGGGTCCCGTCATCACTCGTTAGGTTAGCTTACTAACGACAGAGCGGGGACTGGACTAGCGCGGATGTAAAACATATACAACATCTACTAATATATATACCAATATATTATATTTCGCTCAAGGCGTGAAAAGAAATGCAACATCACAGAAATGTACAGCATCACAGAACAATACAGATATCTGGGATCCCTGGGTTTCACAGAGCCACTACTGAAACCCGACGTTCCCATGGTCGTGTGGATAGCCTCTGCAATGAAAACCTAGACCCCTACGGGCGCGGCAAGTCACCCGCCAAAACCTGAAGCGAGGCAGCCCCCTTCAGCTCCGTGAATGGACCACCCAGCACTCCACGGAATCCGGCAACTTGGGCACCCCTCCTGGGTCAACCTGTACCCCCTACGAGTGCGGCGAATAACCCGCCAATCCCAGAGCGAAGCCCCCTCCGTCCCAATGCCATGAGATGCGGGCTTGTTGCCCTCCAGGACCCGGCTATCCGTGCACCCCACCGCGGGGTAATCCTAGTACAGAAAGTAAAATATACATACAACGGGTACATCGACCGCAACCAGGTCGTGCCCCAAAATAATAATACAAACAGGCAGTGACGGCAGTCCACATGTCGGACGCTCGCCCCGCAATATCAAATGTACATGATACAACAACACTGTACTAGCATTGCATCCAGGCTATCCCCACGACCGATCCGCAACATCACAGCATAAACACAAAACATCAACGTGAAAATCACGTTCGCAAATCCGTCTAACCGGGCTATAGCAGTTAGACAGGATTTACCGATCGAGTGACATTCACGGTCGCAGATATATTGTAGATACTGTGAAAAAAATGTGTTTAAAATATTCGATCGATCAAAAATTAACAAGTGGGCCCTCAATCAAAACTGTAGCACTCACAGAAATCCTGGGCCCAATTTTAATATTCCAAAACCCATATATTAAGCCCATAAGGCCTCTGAAAAAATTTGGTGAAGTGATGTGAATAGTGCGCGGCGGAAGGGCCGCACGAGGGGGGGTTTCGCGGCGGTTCCGCGCTCCTACTGTGGAGTTACTTCGTCAAAATTTTACAGAACTCTTAGATTTTCCAGTACATCAATATTTTACAACCAGAAAAATTTTTCGAGACCAAAAATTTTCAACAGACACTGATTCGAACTAAAATGCAGTTTTGGAACATTCGATCGATCGAAACAGAAAAACACACCAAACGAAGCTAGACGAAGTTAATGGCGAGGCTCTGATACCACTGTAAGTGCACGGCGGCGCCCCGGCCGTCAATCCGACGGCCAAATGCGGAAACGGTGATAAACTTTAATTTTTGCGGACTTAGCAAACCGGCACCACCGCGCACTAAACACCCGGATCGTAACCATTAACAAGTCTAAGCTAACTAGAAGATGGGTTAGAGATATACCGACTGATCCGAGTCCTTCGGTCTTCATCTCCACTCCGATCTCCTCGCGGGATCTCCGGTCGTCGCCTCTTCGCCGGAAGGGCACCACGTCGCCTGCATCTTTTACGGGCTCCCGCCTCGGTATCGAGGCAACTCGGGCATGAAGCCGGCAACTCGACATGCCTAAGGTTTGCTGTAGGATGTGTAGAGTCTTTGTCTCATTGGGGTATTGGAGTTGCCTTTGATGGAGGTGAAGGAAGAATGAAACTTTGAGAGAAATGATGCTATCAATTTCTAGTAAGCAAAATGAGATGATCAAAGATTGCAACACTCTCATTTTTCCTCTCTCTTTTTCCCTCAAGGAAGTGGCCGGCCATCATGAAGAGAATGGTGGAGGAAAACAACATATATCATATGAGGGAGGTCAGTGTAGGAGAAGAAGGAGGTGACCACAACCCAAGACAAGAAAACATACAACCATGCTTTACTTTAAACCCATCCTTATTCAATCAAATCTCATTTAATGCAAGAATGGTGCAAAAGATAATGAAAGCTATCATAATCAATCTTTATGCAATAAAACCCCTCCACTAAAGTTATTTGCACAATTGCAAATAACCCCCTCCATCGGAAAAGTCCGGCCGGGAAAGAACAAAGGAAAACCGGCCGGAACGGAATGCAAACTGGCAACTCCAGAAAACTGGTCCCGTAATAAATTACAGGAAAACCCCATACTGTGCATACACACCCGCATCTGTATTCCGTCCGAATACAAATGCAAAGAGACAAAATCTACACTGTACTAAACTAGGACCGGCTTAAACCAAAGCCGGCTAGTAATATCCGTTCGATCCTGATCCGTGCAATACCGCACGTATCTGATCGAACCCTGCCATATTCCTATACGGCTACTAGTACAAAACTGTCCGATCCTGATCCGTGCAATACCGCACGTATCTGATCGGACCCTGCCATATCTCCATACGGCCTCTACAGCGTTTCGCCCGAAAGCTTGAGTAACTGAAAGTGTGGTGGACTCTAAAGACTCGTCAATACTATGGCTGTGGATTTAACCACTAGCACGTCAGAGGTATAAGCCAATACGTAACGGGCCACCAGCTATTGACCAAAAGGGACGTCGATGAGCGAACTCATCCTGACACCCTACTGAGCCTGTCAGTGACAATATCCGTACAGTCCGGTCCGTTCGTCTAAGAGCATCGCATGTCGGGCCTAGGGGATTGGTAAAAGTCAGACCCCCAAAAGCGGTACAAGTCGTGTCGGAGTGTAGCCCAGAACACCCTGAGATACTACTGGAATACCTACCAGTAAATCTCCTGCCTTGGCCAAGGTCTTCGTGTAATGGCTCTCCTAGACACAGCGCGACCTCACCCCCAATACCGGGAGAGACGAAACCCCCGAAGATCCGCTCACTGCCTCCATGTGGCTCGGGACTGTACCCAACTAAAACCTGTTTGCATGACTCCTTTGAGCCGTGGTAGGGTAGTAATCAAAGTACAGTGGGAACTCACACGAGACAAATGACGATCCCCAGGTCGATGAACTAACCTGTACACATGTCACCTGGGAACTGCTATCTGACGTCAGGTATAAGACCAACTAGCATGTTCCCGGCGAGTCCTGTCCGGTGTACTCATAACCCAATGAGCACCTGTATACATCTTAGGTGAACCAACTGACACCAGTGGCTTGTGAGACCGGCCACCGCCCTTCGTCGGGGTCTCGACTGTATACACTAGTCTATTCTTGAGAATCGATGCCCTGTCTCGAATCTCCCACGACTAGGGACCTTTTAAGGATGTGCTTATAGACTACCAGCTCCCACGTATATGATCGCCCTCATACTGCCGGTAGTCAAGCAAGAATCCTAGGGGCTCTATCAACGTGCAATAGCGACCAGTCAGGTCACCTAAAGCAGTACACGATGATAAAGGTAAACCAGATAGCATACTATCATCTGGAGTAAGACTGTCTTACCGGGATAAGTCCTCCCTCAATCATCGCAATCACGTGCCTGTGATCCAATAATTGACTCTGAGGGCATTATCTCCAACAATGTTAGTAATTGTTAGAACACTGCACAAGTTATCGACGAGTCATGCTGCACGTGCACATATGTATATGTTACACTCCACCTCGTCGATATTAAAATGTCACATATGCACTTGGTACTCGTATGTTAAATATTGTTCATATCATACCTTAAGCATCCTTAATGATAAATTCTTTACGTAGTTGTTAGCTTGTTTCATATTCAAATATAGCAATATTGATATAAACTGCAATAGATTATTTCAGATTTATGATTTTGAGTTTTATACATTATTGAAAAGATTCAATGATATTTTTCATGCCGATGTGATATGTCCACCATGAGATGTTGTTTTTATGATTTGGATTTATTCCGAACCGAGTGAGGGGCAATACGGTTGCGGATTTATACATTATCCAGACTGAGTAGGGAGTATACAGTTGGATAAATGGTGGACCCGGTCGAGACCGAGAGGCAGGATAGCCGCATTTTAGGCGGGGAACCTAACGAGGATACTCGATACCGGGGACAGTTATGTACACGGCGGATATCTATGTGATACCGACCGGTGTTATTGGATGACAGGATCGTTCGGGGAACGATTCCTGATTGGAAATGGAAGATTTGTGTCGATGTTGGACACGGAAAATGAAACTTATTTTGAAATAATTGATGAGATTTCAGTTTTGACTTATATACTTAGTAGTACATGTTCATGTTACAATCCATTATCATGCATTATATTCATCCTTGTTGATATTAGCTCTAGTTCGTCATACTTACATTATCAGCCGATATATGTTAGTTTTATTCACTGAGTTGGCAACTCACCCCCATTGTGCCATAGTTCCTTGCAGGAGTCGTGTGGACGCATAGCAGCAGTGTAAATCCATTCGTCAGCTTTTACCGCTCTTTTTGCTAGGTGGGTTACATATGTAGTAGCCTCTTATTTTGGATATGTATATTTTGGATATAGTATTACTCCATCAGACCATGTATCTTGACTTAGAACGAAACATGTTGTATATTATTTAGACTGAGTGATATCGCTAGTTATGTTAATTTATGTTTTTATTAAATCTTGCATGAAATTCGTCACCTTGAGTGTTGTACTATTTTTGCGTATTGATTTCCGCTGTCTGGCATTGTTTGCTCCCAACTACGGATGCAATTTAATTACACAATTCAAATTGGATTTCTATTAATAATTAAAAGAGAGGTACTGTCGAAAGTTTAACATCAGTTGTTACATTTCCATTATTTAAAAACCTTTCGACATTGTACTTCATTCTCTTACTTAAGAACTAAATTTTCCTAAAATTCCTGAATAAGGGTTTGATCTTGGTTTTTGGCTTACTCAGATTGGGTAGATATCTTTAGATATTATACAATCTAAGTGTCGGTCACATCCAAACTTTGGGTCGTGACAAAGTTGGTATCAGAGCCTAGGATTAACCTTATGGAACCGAGTAGTGATTTGGAGTAAGGAGACTTAAGTTCGTTACGTAGAATGACCTTTGGATTGTTGGAGTAGGTGATTTAGGATAAGTAGGGTTCCGTACATATATTCCGCGGCATATTTACTCTATGATACTCAGCCTAAGTGACCTTAGGACATGTTTGTTCATAATTCCTTTCTTGATTCCATGTATTCGGTGATTCAATTGTAATGTCCTTATCAATCCCGTTTCTTACTCTAGCCACTAAGTCACCAATGACTACGAGGACTCATGGGGCCACTATTAGAGATGAGATTGGAACGGGCTCGTCTAAGACGATGATAGACCAGGGCAGTACGCCTATCTTTCTTGAACAGATTGATCCACCCTCTATTGATCGTATAGCTAGGATGGAAGCAAGGGTTCAGGAGATGCGTCGAGTGATCGGATCCTTGATAGAGAGTAGTCGAGCACGGAGATCGGCCATTGCTCCACGTACGGTTATTCAGAGACCAAGGTGAATTCGTACTAATACATCAGCTCCAAGACATGTTCGTAGAGGCCGTGGAAGATTCCTTATGGACCAGTTATGTTACTTATACCTATATGATCAACAGCCCTCGCAAAGATGTTTCGGGTGTGGGTGCACGTATCACTTTATCCGAAATTGCCCCGTGATGCGGCAGGGTAAGGCATCAGTCTCACGTGTGACTTTACCACCTCCACCACCTCCTCCGAGCATATTTCTTCCTACACCTGTAGTTGTTCCACGTCAGATCAACGTCCGTAGAGGCCGTGGTCAAGACGGTCGTAATACGAGAGGACGAGGAGGCAGAGCCAGACGACAGTTGGTTGTTGGAAGAGGGCATGAATTAACTTTTCTATTGACTCCTCGGGACACGCAGGCGTCGAACGTTGTCGTAATAGGTATTCTTTCAGTATGTTCCTTAAATGTACATATTTTATTTGATCCCGGTTCTACGCATTCTTACGTATTTGCACACTTTGCACTTTCTCTGGGAAGTGAGTCGTCGTTGCTAGAGTAATCGTTAGTTGTGATTACTCCGGTAGGAGATTCTTTTATAGCTCGACACTTATACAGGTCTTGTTCAGTACGTATTGGGGATAGGGATTCATTAGTTGATTTGATTCTCCTGGATATGCTATATTTTGATATACTTCTTGGTATGGATTGGTTGGCCGCTTGTCATGCTTATGTAGATTGTCGGGGGAAAGCGGTCAGATTCTGTTTTCCAGGTGAACCGATTTTTGTTGTGCTGGGAGACTGTAGTGTAACTCCTGCCAACATGATTTCTGCTCTTTATGCGGGACGGCTCTTGAAGAAGGGTTGTCGAGGGTTCTTAGCGTTTGTTCAGGACGTAGGAACCGCTGAAGTTCCGTTGGACCAGGTTCCGATCGCACGAGAATTTCTGGATGTGTTTCCTGCTGAATTACCAGGATTACCGCCTGATCGCGATATCGAATTTTGCATTGACTTAATTCCGGGTGTGGGGCCTATTTCTATACCACCTTATCGGATGGCCCCGATGGAGTTGAAAGAACTCAAAAGTCAGTTGCAAGATTTGTTGGATAAAGGAATTGTTCATCCGAGTGTATCGCCGTGGGGAGCTCCTGTCTTGTTTGTTAAAAAGAAGGACGGTAGCATGAGACTGTGCATTGACTAAAGGCAGTTGAATCGAGTTACTATGCGAAATAGGTATCCACTACCTCGCATCGATGACTTATTCGATCAGCTGTAGGGAGCTGGCTATTTCTCAAAGATTGATTTGCGGTCAGGGTATCATCAGTTGAGAGTTCAGAAGGATGACATTCCGAAGACTGCTTTTCGTACCCGATATGGGCATTATGAGTTTCTGGTGATGTTGTTCGGGCTCACCAATACCCCAGCAACTTTCATGGATATGATGAATCGTATTTTCAGGCCATTCCTTGATAAGTTTATTATCGTATTCATTGATAATATTTTTGTTTATTCCCGGAGCCGGGAGTAGCACGAGCAGCATTTGCGTATCACATTGCAGACCTTAAAGGAACATCAGCTGTTCGCTAAATTCTCCAAGTGTACTTTCTGGCTGGATAGTGTGGATTTCTTAGGTCAAGTGGTCACGAAAGATGGTATACGTGTAGACCCAAAGAAGATCGAAGCAGTACAACACTGGCCCAGAATTGTATCAGTTACAGAGGTTCGCAGTTTCTTGGGTCTGGCCGGTTACTATCGACGTTTTGTGCAGGATTTTTCTCGAATCGCCGCACCGCTGACCAGATTGACCAGAAAGAAGATTCCATTCCTTTGGACAGAGGCGGGCGAGCAGTGTTTCCAGCAGTTGAAGACTCGCTTGACGACTGCACCGGTATTATCTTTACCTTCTGGGTCAGGTGGTTTCATTGTTTATTATGACGCCTCTCGAGTGGGTTTAGGCTGTGTGTTGATGCAGCACGGCAGGGTTGTCGCTTATGCTTCTCGACAGCTGAAGAGGCACGAGCAGAACTACCCCACGCATGATTTGGAGATGGCTGTTGTGGTATTCGTACTGAAGATTTGGAGGCATTACTTGTACGGTGAGTCGTTCCAGATATGCACAGACCACAAGGGCTTGAAATATATTTTTCAGCAGCAGGATCTGAATCTGAGGCAACGTCGATGTATGGAACTAGTAAAGGATTACGATTGCGAGATTCTGTATCATCCAGGCAAAGCGAATGTTGTGGCAGATGCTTTCAGTTGGAGGCCTGGCGATAGCTTATCTCATTTGTGCACTATGCAGAGACCGTCTTCGGCAGATTCTGTGTGATAGTCGTATACAGTTTGAGTTCACATCGACAGGAGGACAGTTGGTTCATATTCACACCCATCCTCAGTTATTTGATCGTATTCGGGAGACACAGCCCACGGATGCTCGCTTGTCGGAGATCATGGATCAAGTTAGATAGGGTAGAGAGTCTGAGTTTCGGATAGATGAACGTGGAGTATTATGTTTTAGGATTCGTATTTGTGTTCCGGATTCGGAGGGACTAAGACGTGAGATTTTAGAGGAGGCACATCAGTCAGCATATAGTATTCATCCTGGTTCCACCAAGATGTATCATGACTTGAAGGATGTCTATTCGTGGGAAGGAATGAATAAAGATGTCGCGGAGTTTGTTTCGAGATGCTTGACTTGTCAGCAAGTCAAGGCCGAGCACTAGAGGCCGGCAGGAGAGTTGCAGCCCTTACCTATTCCGGAATGGAAATGGGAGCAGATCTCTATGGATATCATTGTGGGTCTACCCAGGACTAGCAGAGGATATGATTCTATCTGGGTGATTGTGGATCGATTAACGAAGGCCGATCACTTTCTTCCTGTGAAGAAAACATTTGGTTATGTGTAGTATGCTCAGATTTATATTGATGAGATCGTGCGATTGCATGGGGTTCCGACATGCATAGTGTCCGATAGAGGTACACAGTTTACCAGTCGACTATGGAAGAAACTTCAAGAGGCTCTAGGTACCCGACTGAGTTTTAGTACAGCTTTTCACCCGCAGACAGATGGTCAGTCAGAGCGGACCATACAGACTCTAGAGGATATGCTACGAGCCTACGGTCTTGATTTCGGTGGCAGTTGGGATCGTTACATACCTTTGATAGAATTCTCTTATAACAACAGTTTTCAGGAGACGATCCAGGTGGCACCCTTTGAAGCTTTGTATGGGAGAAAGTGTCGATCACCCGTTTGCTGGACAGAACTCAGCGAGAGTAGCATTTTGGGACCGCAGATAGTACATGAGACTACAGAAAAGATCCGTTGATACAGGACAAAATGAGAGCGGCCCAATGCAGATAGAAATCATATGCCGATCGACGCCATCGTAGACTTGAGTTTGATGTGGGAGATCATGTGTTCCTTCGTGTATCTCCGATGAAGGGTGTGATGCGTTTCTGAAAAAAGGAGAAGCTCAGCCCTAGATATATCGGACCCTATGGGATTCTGGAGAGAGTGGGTGTTGTAGCCTATTGTTTAGCACTTCCACCGAGTTTTCCCGATGAGCATCCGGTGTTTCACGTGTCTATGCTTCGCAAGTATCTTCACGATCCCTCTCACGCGATCCAGCATCAGACCTTACAGCTTGAACCGGATTTATCCTACACAGTGCAGCCAGTAGCTATTCTAGACCGGCAGGCAAAGAAACTGAGATCAAGGGTACTTCCATCTGTAATGGCTCTTTGGCGAGGAACGAATTGCGATGAGATCACTTGGGAGACCGAAGATGCGATACGGAAGAATTTTCCACATCTTTTTGAAGGTACGTATAGTTAGGTTTTAAATTCGGGGACCGAATTTTCTTAAGGGGAATATTGTAACATTTTGAAAATTTTAAAAAATAAATAAATTTAATTAATTAAATAATAAAATGTTAATTAAAAAAGTTATTAAAACAAAATAGGACATTTACATAAGTAGTGTGTGAAACTAATTAAAGTTAAATTTTTGTTGTAACATTAGTAAATTAGAAGAGTTTTAGTGTGAGATTTAGCTTCATTTTAATAAAAATGGTGTTTATATAATAACATATGTAATGAGGGGTTTTTTGTAAAGTTTAGGTAATTGTGAAAACTTGGAAATGTTGATGGTGTATGTGTAAAAGGGTTGGATAATGTTTAAGTTCAGAAATTTCCTCAAGACACCACAACTTAGAAGTGACCATGCACAAACACCTCCTTCTTGCATGCACACCCCATGCACCCCACCTCACCCTTGCATGAAAACACCACAACTCCTTTGGTGACACCTCCTCCTACAACCCTCACTCATTTTCCTTTATCCTATATCAATTGTTCAGTTCACCTAAACAATTTAAAACTAGAAATTTACAAAGGAAATGAAAGGAAACCATTTAGAACTCACAAAAGAAAATAGGGAAAAAAGTGAAGAGAAGAAGAACTAGGTGCTAAGGATTTTCACCATCAAGCTAGGAGCTAAGGACTTGGGCATCTTGGAGGAAACCTTTCAACAATCTTCTGTAGGTATAGTCTTTAAACACTGTAGGATTTTAGTTTTGTAAACGTTGAATTGTAGAAATCGGATATCGGAAATTTGGTATTTTAGGGAATTATAGGCTCTGTGAAGATCTGCTATAACTTAGATAATAACTAACTTAACCAAACAGTGCATTAATATTACATATTGGACCTAGAATAAACCCTAGGAGTACGAACCTTGTTGCTCGGATTTTGGCCGGCGAAGCATAGGGAAAATCCGGTGTCGCCGGACTTTTGAGGGATTTGGGTATGGTGGTTTTTATGGTAGCTCTTTGTTTGTGTGTTAGGAGTTTTGGTATTGTTTATTTAAGTTAATTTAACAGTATATGAAATCTGGGAGTTAATATCTGAAATGGGGTTAAAACGTTTAAAACACGACACGGACGTTTCGTAAAGCGATTCTGTTTTCTGTTACGAACAACGATTGGATTAAATTCGGTTAGTATAAGTGTTAGATAGTTTAGAATGGCCGTACGTAGTATAGTTAGTACATAGCACTTGTAATTTCTTGTTTTCGCCGTATCGGAGTTAGCCGTTTCTTATACAAGTTAATTTCAATATTAGATTCAAATTCGGAAATTTCGGAGGCCGCAAGGAAAGGAAAGGGATTGGTGATTTCTGAGTAGAATACGACATATTCCGGTGAGTAGAATAAACATCTACCGGGGGATTTTGTGTGGATGGCGTGATACGCCCGTAGTTTTAAGCTTACATTTTAGATTGTTCTTTTACATATGATGTTTATGCACACACACACGCACACACACACACGCACACACACACACACACACACACACACATCGTCATGTTAGTAATTGTTAGAACACTGCACAAGTTATCGACGAGTCATGCTGCACGTACACATATCTACATGTTACACTACACCTCGTCGATATTAAAATGTCACATACGCACTTGGTACTCGTATGTTAAATATTGTTCATATCATACCTTAAGCATCCTTAATGATAAATTCTTTACGTAGTTGTTAGATTGTTTCATATTCAAATATAACAATATCGATATAAACTGCAATAGATTATTTCGGATTTATGATTTTGAGTTTTATACACTACTGAAAAATTCAATGATATTTTTCATGCCGATGTGAGATGTCCACCATGAGATGTTGTTTTTATGATTTGGATTTATTCCGAACAGAGTCAGGGGGCGATACGGTTACGGATTTATACGTTATCCAGACTGAGTGGGTGGGTATGCAGTTGGATACATGGTGGACCCGGTCGAGACCGAGGGGCAGGATAGCCGCATTTTTGGCAGGGAGCCTAACGAGGATACTCGATACCGGAGACAGTTATGAACACGGCGGATATCTATGTGATACCGACCGGTGTTATTGGATGACAGGATCGTTCGGGGAACGATTCCTGATTGGAAATGGAAGATTTGTGTCGATGTTGGACACGGAAAATGAAACTTATTTGGAAATAATTGATGAGATTTCAGTTTTGACTTATATCTTAGTAGTACATGTTCATGTTACAATCCATTATCATGCATTATATTCATCCTTATTGATATTAGCTCTAGTTCTTCATACTTACATTATCAACCGATATATGTTAGTTTTATTTATTGAGTTGGCAACTCACTCCCGTTGTGCCATAATTCCTTGCAGGAGTCGTGTGGACGCATAGCTGCAGTGCAGATCCATTCGTCAGCTTTTACCGCTCTTTTTGTTAGGTGGGTTACATATGTAGTGTCCTCCTATTTTGGATATGTATATTTTGGATCCAGTATTATTCCATCAGACCATGTATCTTGACTTAGAACGAAACATGTTGTATATTATTTAGACTGAATGATATCGCTAGTTATGTTAACTTATGTTTTTATTAAATCTTGCATGAAATTCGTCACCTTGAGTGTTGTACTATTTTTGCGTATTGATTTCCGCAATTTGGCATTGTTTACTCCTAACTAGGGATGCAATTTAATTACACAATTTAAATTGGATTTCTATTAATAATTAAAAGAGAGGAACTATCGAAAGTTTAACATCAGTTGTTACATTTCCATTATTTAAAAACCTTTCGACATTGTACTTCATTCTTTTACTTAAAAACTAAATTTTCCTAAAATTCCTGAAAAAGGGTTTGATCTTGGTTTTTATGGTTTACTCAGATTGGGTAGATATCTTTAGATATTATACAATCTAAGTGCCGGTCACATCCAAACTTTGGGTTGTGACATATATATACTGTGATAGTACCTCCTAGGACACTCGCACCATTGTCTTTGGTTTATGCTGCACGAGCACTATTCATGGGGACACACACGCCTTGGTAATTGCTATGCCACGGACACTATGTAGCTTGTTAAATCCGAATCTTATTGCGCCTATTATGATTAATAAACCTGCATTTAATATGTTTAATTCATCAGGATGGATACATAGGATTGCTAGTCATATGCACATATCTTATTGCATCATTGTTTATGTATAGTTTTCTAGTTCCGCATCACATTGCATATTTTTTATATCATAGACATTCATCAATTCCTACATGTTCATGTATTATGATTCTTCTCGAGAATTTATGTATTTATGAGATTTATGGATTTGGAGAAACCGCAAGAATTTAAGAACGTATTACCATTTAAAAATGTAAGTTGCGATTTTCTTATGATATGATGTATATATATCGTCCACCATGAGATTTATCGGTGCTTGAGCAGTATCATACAACCGATTCGAGGAGGAGGAGGAACCGTTTGTGGGTGCATGGTGGATCCGGTACGCTACCCCAGGGCAAGATGGTCGCAGATGATGGCATTTATCTCGGCAGGGGAGCACTACCGACCGGTTATTTGTGACGCGGCGGACATCCGGAGGATACCGACGTAGTCTTGAGTTATGATGATTTAGGCCAGTCCGGATTGCCGGAGCCCCGAGATTAGATTTACGGGCCAGTCCGGATTGCCGGAGCCCGGGATAAATGAGATATTCATATTTGGTGTCGATGCTTGACACAGATTTATATTGATTTCATTAATGAAACTACAACTAAATTACAGATGTTTTACTAAGATAAGAATACACATTTCCCATGTTAATTATATTCAAATCTCGTGTTGTTATTGCTTTCATGTTGCATACATATTATTGCATCGCATCATATTAGTATTTGTAGGTTGTGCTGAACTTGTGTACATGCTTACGATAGCCTTATTAGATGTTACTTACTACTCACGAGTTGGCAACTCACCCCCGTCGTGCCACAGTGTTTTGCAGGTCCGACCCGTCAGTACAGTAGCGGCAGGCGCACCTTCTCTTTTGCTCCTTTTATTTGCCTCGCGGCATTGTTCATAGGTGGGTTGCGAAGTTATTTTGTTTCCACCTTGTACCAGTGTTGTATATAGTGTACTCCATCTACCGTATCTACTACTTGTACTGTTGTATTTGTGACCTAAAGACGAGACAGTGAGATTTGTGTACATATATGTTGTTTCTCTGGGGTCGAGCTCACTTGAGCCGATATGATGCTTTATTACTTGTGCCTTTATTTGCTTATTTTGCACAGTGATGATATTTTTATTGCGTGTGATTTTGAGTCCGCCTTGAGCGAAGAGCTAGCTCCCGCTTGGGGATGCCTTATTTCATGTTGTATATATATTCTCGTTTTGTACCTGTCTGGGGCCAGTATTTACAAAGGAGACTCTGCCGAAATTTTCGGAAAAATGGATGTTCCTTTTAAAAAGCTTGATGTGACTTATTTGATTAAAATCGCTTTCAATAAATTGGTTTTCCTTCACTCTACCGCTTTAATTGGTTTTGATTTTTGGGTTTTGGCTTACTTAGATTACGTACGCCTTTAGACGTTTTCGTAATTTAAGTGCCAGTCACGCTCCGTATTTTTCGGGTCGTGACAATAACCAGATTATCGAATCAAGCGTTGATTTGATAATGTGATATACTGATAAATGATATTAGTCGGTTATATGCGATATAACCGGATTATTAAATCAAGTGTTGATTTAATAATTTGATATATATTATTTGATATAATTATATATTGACTAATATTATTGCTCACAAATAATATGCTTATCTTTATATATCTTTATATTAATATATATATATATATATATTATATGAAGCATGGCATGGATGTTCTATTTTTAGAAAATAGAAAATGAGGTGTAATATGTGGAGATATTTGTGGAATGGCAAGGCATAGGTTTTTTTCCTTTGTTTATTAGTCTTGACTTACTATTCAAGCATGGTTGCAATTTATTATTGCATTTTATTCCATGCTTGAATAAGTGAGGCCAAGTGAGAGCCATTCATGCTTGCTCATAAAAAGACTTGTGTTTTCTTGAGTTGAGCTCATATGCTCTCTAGCTCTCTCCTCATTCTTCACCTGCACCTCCAAGCTTAAACCCTCACATGAGTTGTGAATCCTTGAGCTTGTGAGAATCCTAGTAAGCATAAAACACCCCTACTTCACCATCCCACATTAGATTGGCACTTTGGTGTGGTGTGTTTCCTTCACTAAAAAGTTTAGTGAAGAGGTAGCTTGGATCGGCGGACTTCGGGTGGATCATCTTCGGCACGAAGGTCATCGAAGGAAGTTCGTTCAACCTTTAAGTGGAGCCTAGTGGAGTCACATGGACTACAACCCGGAGCTTTAGAAGAGAAGGACACGGTCTACAAAGGTTGTAGCATTCTTCTCTCGACTAGTTTTTGTTATATCATCATAGTTAACTCTAATATTCTAGTTAGATCTTGGTAAGTGTTCATTAGCACCATGAATTTTTGAAAATTGCATGTGAGATGTCCGTTTAAACCACGTCGTGGTGCTAGCAAACACTTTCATCTAAGCGGGTAATGAGCTTCAGACCGGCATGACTTATCGGGTTAGTAGAAGTCCGATGTTATCCACCCCTAGATCCGGTAAGCGATTATCTCAAAACGAAGAGACCGGACTGTACGAAGATTGTCACAGACAGACTCAGTATGGGTACAGATGAGTTTGCTCGTCGGCCTTCCTTTCACTCAATACATGGGTAGCCGTTGCGTACAGCTAGTGCCGCTGACGTGCTTATGGTTAAACCCACTGCCAGCGTATTAATGAGTCTTTGAAGTCCCACATAGAGGGTTTTCCTGATTTAGGCAAAATGATGTAGTGGCCGTACATTGATACGTGCAAGGTTCTGATTAGGTATGTGTGTTACCCCCACGAATTTTAATCGGGCGGAGGATAATACTAGTCGGCTTAGGATTAAGGCGGATTATTAAATCAAGTTTTGATTTAATAATTTATATATATATATTTCGATATGTATATTCCAGTATTATGTTCATTGTATTTTTTCTTTCTCTTGGGTATTCGTGTTTTAATACGAATACGGGCATGTATTTGCGGAGATGTATTCTTGTATTCATACAAGAATACTTTAAAAGGAGGACACTTCATTTCTAGGATTTTCTTTTTAAAGAAATTGTGAAATGAGGTAGATGAGAGAAATGGTGGAGGGTATGGGAAAATGAATTATTAATTCATTTTCTTATACTATTCAAGCATGGTTGTAATTTTAAAATAGTGAGTTTTTCATTCGAACATTTAGCTTCTCTCTCCTCTTATGGCTCCTCCTTCTTCTTCTTCTACCTTCTCATGTGTTGAGATTCAAAAGGATTAAGAGAAAGAAAAATCACCAAAACACTCACACTATATCACTAAGCATCCTAGGATCTTTAGTTACTTCATTGATGAAGTTGAAGCTTGAACTTGGTTCCCTCGGGCACATCATCTCCGGCGAAGGAAGTCCGGCGGACAAGCTCGATCTAGGAGTCTCGAGGAGCTCAAGAAGAGGATTGAAGACGAAGGACACGACTACAAAGGTTGTAACCCTAACCGAGTAGTTAAATCCTTCTTCTGTTGTTTTCTAGTTTGGTGTTTGGTGTAGATTCTAGGGTTAAGTTTCCAGTGCCATCTAAAATTTTCGTTTTTGGATTCCGCATTGGCCGCGGGTTAGCGGCGAAGACACTAGGAACTTTCACAGCCATCGCCTCGGTCGGGGTCAAGAAACGTATAGTCTACTCTAGAATATCGATACCCAGTCTTGATACTCCCACGACTAGGAACATTTAAGGATGTGGTTATAGACTACCCAGGCCCCATAAATATGATCCACATCATAATCCCAGTAGTCAAGTAAGGATCCTATGGGCTTTATCAACATATATTAGCGTTACATAATAGCAAGTAAAATATATGCACATGTTAAAATTAAGATGAAAAAGCTAGGAACCTGATCACAAAATAGTCCTAGAGTGGGGGTGTGAATAGGACTAAGTGTCACGTCCCGAAAGATGGAACATGACCGGCACTTAAACTACTGTCACGACCCAAGAATAGCCCGTGACGGCCCTAATACTACGCAACGCCTAAAGACGCAACGTAGTAAAAGAAAGCCAAAACCCAGAAATCTAAACCATAAAAATACGGAAAAGATAAGATAAGTTTTGAAACATTTGAAATCGCAACCCAAATTCTTTAAAAGTCTTACTTTCTTTCTTTAAAATTTTAGCAACATCCATTTGTAGAAACCAGCCACGATGAATACAACAGAAAATAATAACAGTAGAGATAGAAGCTGTATATACATAAGACCTCAAATCCACAATAATACACACTACGTCCTCACCAAGTCTCTATGTCAATAATACAACAGTAGATGGAGAGTACAATACAACGAAGGTACAATATATAATACAGATAACCGTCTAACCCACCTATGCAAAATAGTACTGTGAGCTGATGCGGTATCTGTAGCAAAAGATGGTAGCTGGATAGCTGGATAGGGAAATAGCCTGCCTCGACTACTCTGGGGAAAGACCTGAAACACCTGTGGCACAACGGGGGTGAGTTGCCAACTCGTGAATAGTATAAAACATATGCAGGTAATCGCAGGAATGCACGTACAGCATGAATCTAAGATATGCGATTACAGTAGTAACAATATGTCATGAAATGCTGAAATAAAGAGAGTACACTAGCAGGTACAATCAATATGTGAAGCAATGATGGCATGATAGTAGTATGCAATGTCTATGCAATAGAGATATGAGAAAGCAAATATGCAACTATCATAAGGGTACACTACAAGTACTGCCAATATATGAATCTGTGCATAAGATAGGTAATGGTGAGGTATAGGGTGGAATATGTCATTTTCCACAGAAACCTGACGTCGTGGCAGGATCACAATCCACCAAGATACTCCAATCCCAAATCCTCAAACCAGGCCCCACATTGGGCACTCACATCAAATAAGTCTCACATCTCCTCAATGTACAATGTCGAGTAATCTCCTATATCCCGAATGTACAAGTCACCAATCACATAGGTATATCCAATGTCCAAGTCCCAATGAATCACCTAGTATCCCAAGTCCAATCTCAAGTAAGTTTCTAGCATCCTAAAGGTAAATAAATGTACAGAAATAAATATGATGGGGGCAATACACATATATTAGCGTCCCATTCCACTAATATTGGTGTAAGGGTATATATAACAACGGCTAAGTCCCCTGTTATATATACAAAAAGGGGGTTAAAGAAATATCATGAAACCATGTGCCAAGCATCGGCACAGAAATCCTCGTATATGGGGCTCCGTCAGTCCGGACAGCCCACGGGGTCCGTCTGCAGTGTCGGCCCTCGGCCTCGACAGTACAGGTCATCCCGCTTCCACCTCTCTACTCTGGCCAGTAGCCTCCAGACAACTGCCAGGTACAAACAATCACCGGTAGGTACTCACCCGCCTCCAGGCTCAATCGGCAAACCCATCGATCTTCTTGCCGAGGGGAACCATACCGGGCCCCGCCATGTACTCTCATACGGCAACCACACCTCGTATGGAGTAGGTAATCAGCACCGATAAAACTCATGGGGGACGCTCGAAATATCATATCAAGGAAACCGGGTTGTTACATGTATGCATAATTTCATGAACTCCCACGGTTCCAAAATCCCGAAAACATCATATAAAATCCAGATAAACAATGCATAAACACAGGAATAATGTATGCGATATATCTGAATGCGAGCAGGTAAACACAAGTATATAGCTGAACCAGATGTATGCGAAATCATGATAAGGTACAGCAAAGTAACACCAGCAATGTGAATATGAGACAACCACTGAATATGTATCTAACATACAGGTGTAGCAAAGTATAGGTATCTACCTATAGGAACTGATGTCGTATACCCCCTGGGTATAGTAACATATATAGGAAAATCCCTCCCGGTATAAGTAAAATATGTATGAGGTATACCTGTAGCTGTATCGCAAGTGAAAATATACCTATCACTAAAGGTATGATACACTATAGGTATACCGAGAAACTAGATGTCAAGTGTGGCAAGCAATGGTAGCTATAAGGGGTAGTGTGTGACATGGCAATTATTGACGGTGTGTGTGTAGCATGCAATCCGTGCTCGTGCAATATGAACCGTCAATAATGTGTGCAGTGTCCTACGGCTGCTAGTCACAGTATATAGCTATATCTAGGAAATGCAGTAAGGCGCAATTCTACAATGACGTAGAATGTGCGACAGGTAATTGAATCCTAGCCCAGACGCATAACGCCATGCGGGCGATTCCCCTGTAGATGTTATATCTACTCTCCTAAATTCCACGCTGGGTGAATCCTATCACCTGCTCCCCCTGTAGCTGTGTCCGTCTGCAAACCTGCCAATACGACAAGAAATCACATATAAGTCAAAATATCTCGCGAAACGCGATATCGAATCGAAACGAGAAACTCGCGTCGCGAACTAAACGCGCGTGTGCACGATACGCTGAATCGTGTGTGTACGCGTCTAAAAACCATCGCGACACGCGGCGATACGCTGAATCACAGAACTCACTCACGTATCGCGCGTATCGCGCAAACACAACTAAACACAAAAGCGACATATAGTCCCAGATTTTCCTACAGGTAATATAATACAAAACTAGATATGTCAAAGACCTAGAAAACATAGAAGGGACCCCTAGCCAAAAACCCAACACCCAGTTCCCCAACTTGGCCGCAAATTGCGGCCAAAAAGCTAAAATTGGCGGCCTGAAAGTGGGGGTAGGGGCTCGTACTCTGGTGGTGTTATCTAGACCTAACAAGCATGCCCCAGTTTCCTCAATTTTACTCTGTAAGGTCCGGGTCTATAGCAGATCACAAAAGTCACTAATATCACCTTAAAAACACTAATTTGCACAATTTGGAAACCTATGGTATTTTAGTGTAATCTGGCTAATATCTCAGTTGAAGTGGCCTTCCTAACACTAAATTTACCTAGGGTAGATAACCAAATCAACAAATTTCCACAATTACCCACAAAACACCAAAATCTAGCACTAATCTCATAATTAACACAAACCGACACCAATTATCACACAACTAAGCAAACCAAGCAAACTAGGGAAACAAGATAGGAAGTATACCTCATACTTGACCCTAGGGAGCTGCAGGGAGGTGAAGAAGTGAAGGGGAGGGGCTGCACTTGGTGCTTGCTGTTGCTGCTGCTGCCTCTGCTGCCTCTGCTGCTGCTTCTTGCTGCTGCTTCTGCTATTGCTGTTGCTGGGGCAGCTGCTGCTGTTGCTAAAGATGGTGATGATGATGTTGTCGTAGCTGATGTTGTTGTTGATGTGTTGTTGCTTCTCCTGCTGCTGATCCTCTTGCTGCTGCTGCTGAGGCTGAGTGTGTGTGTGTGTTGTGAGAGAGATAATGAGAGAAAGAAAAGAAATGAGGTAGAGAATGAGCACACACCCAAGACCCCTTTCTCACTCTCTCTTTCCTCATTAAAGAGGCATGGCTCACCATGTAGCCCATGCTCCCTCTCTCTCTCCAAGGTCAACAAGAGGTCAAACCAATTATAAAACATTTCCTAAATTCAACCATAACACTAATTCAAAATAAAACCCTTTTGAAACTATCATGACACCTAATCAAATATTAAAACTAGATTAGAGAAATGGCTAACCCCAAAATAACCCTAGCTTATCATGCACAAGTGTGCGTGTGCCTAACAAAATTCCAATAAAATACACATTAAATAGGATAAAATATTTAAAAACCAATTTGGTAAACTTTTTATTAAAAACCATATATTAAAATATAATTAGCTACAAAACACATTCTAAGGTGTTACAATCTCCCCCCCTTAAAAGAAATTCGTCCCCGAATTTAAAACTATTCCGATACGCATACCTTCAAAGAGAAGATTGAAATCCTCAATTCTCGCTCGCAGCCTCCCAAGTGACTACCTCACTACACGGCTACGACCAAGAAAACCCCTCACCGATGGCAAGACCCTTGACCGACGTTCCTCCACCTGCCGAGCCATTAACTCACATGGCTGCTGGTGAACGGAAGATCGCGTCCAGCTAAATGGTCTGGTGCCAAAACATGTGAGAAAGGTCATGAAGGTAAATGTAAAGTATCTTCACAAGGAATACGGGGTGAAAATCCAATAATCTGGGCGGAAGTGCCAATTTAAAGGCAACGAAACTAACTCGCTAATAGAATTTCAGAAGGACCTAAATCCTGGGATAAGCTTCCCAAAATCCAACACGTCATTCATCGGAAAGTCCATAGGAATCCATGATTTGCCACTGCGCACTCAAGCCTGCGACCAGCACAGTCGCATAAGACATCCGTTTGCAATGGACAATCCTCATCCTGACCTAACACAACTGGACTATCTCCGAAGCTCTAGACTAGCTGGGGTCCAAGGTCCTACTTACGCAGAGTCAGAAAACAACAGGCTGGCGATCGACACGACCTAACCCCTAAGCCTAAGGGTGGCCGATTGGAGTGTCTCCTGATAACAGCTATCGAAGGAGAACCCTAACGATGGCGAGTGACGATCCCAAGCTGCTGACGACCAAACAAAACAACAAACACACAACTTAAACAGAACAACTGAGCAAACTGAGTAAAACCGGATGAAAAGAATCCGAATGGAGTCACACCCTAACCAAAATTAGGTGGAAACCATAACGAAATTCGTGGAGATCTGCTCCCATTCCTTCTTCGGAACGGTAAAAAGATTGCAATTCTCCAGCCGGCCTCAGATGCTCGACCCGAAGCACACAACAAGAGAGACACTTGAAACGAAACCTGAAACTTCTCCTTACATTCCTGTCCACTTGTAACTATCTCACAAGTCACGCCAAAGCTGGTGGAACTTGAATGTATATAGAGGGTTGACAGATGTGCATGCTCTAGGATTATACGTCTCTACCTGATTAAACCAGGTACACAAACGCGTCCTTAGCTTAGCACATCATTGTCACAAATCAAGGTCTCTGAATCATTACCCAGCCGAGTATGCTCAAGTATTGCTAACGAACGAGCTCCGGTGGGCAGTATCTCGCGAAAACGACTTAAGAAAAGTGGTCGGGCGCGGACATGAGCAAGCTGTCCCCTCCGTAGAGACGAACTAAGCTATACTCCACGATCACACAAAAACTACAAATCTGCAGAAGACTGCCACAACAATCCTAATCCGCTGCAGGAAGATGTGCATTAAGCTCTGGTGGTCCGTGGAAAATCTGACACGACTCTCAAACAAGAAGTGTCTCCAAATTTCCAACGTAAAACCACCACGGTCATCTCCAGATCATGAGTGGAATATCCTCCTCGTACTTCCTCCAAATGTAGGGAAGCAAAAGCGATAACTCTATAGTGTCACCTCGGTACACCCTCGATCCCACTCAAGAAACATTACAGTTAAACAACAAAGTCGCCCGAACCAAAGGCAAAGAAAGACTGATGCAGTTGTTAACTGAATCTTCAACTGTCGAAAACTCCGTACACATGCCTCAGTCCACAGAAAAGAAACCTCCTTCTGGTCCATTCAGTCACTGGTGCAGCACCACTCTAGCAATCCTGCCTGAAACGGCGGTAAAAACCTGCTAAGCCCAACAATCTGCGGATCTCCGTCCTGCACACAAGTCTGGGCCTAAACTGTACGGCCACGATCTCCCTCGGAGCCATACGGAACCGTCTCCCGTGACTACAAGACCTAGGAGTCAACACAACAAGCCTGAAGAAACACTCTGAGAATTAGCAACTGCTGGTGCTCTCCCAGCATCTGCATAACAAATCCTCAAGTGCTACTCTTGTCCCTCAAGACACATTAAATAGACCAGAGTGTCGTAAATAATACAACAAAAACTGGTCGAGGAACGGCCTGAAGAAATCCGGTGCATCATATCTACGAATGCTGCTAGGGCACCAGGGAATCCAATGACTCACCAAAACACACAAAGCCCGTAGCACGCACAAGGCAGTCTTCGGAATGCCGTCACTCCGAATCCGCAATAATGATGACCTGATCCCAAACACACTTAGAAAATGTCTCGCACTCTGGAGCTGATCGAAGAAATCGTCACGGCGAGATGAAGGATACCTATCCGCACCGTAAGCCGGTTCAATTGACGATCCGTCGATACGCAATCCTAAACTGTCGTCGTTCCCTGGACGAACAGAAATAGGAGCTCCCAAAAGCGAAACACTCAGACACACAAAACTTCCCAAACCAAAACTCTGCAGCTGATCCTTAAGCTCCCTCAGCTTCGCCGGCTTATCTGGAACAACGTCGGAAAAACTCTCGCACGAAAAGAACCCGGTCCAACAATCCCACGGTGGCTCCGGTATTACGAATGAACGCCAAGAATCCACGCCATCTCCTCAGTAGCCGACTAGCGAAAAGGCTGAATTCAAGCTGTGAGAGGCGGCCCAACTATCCACCTGCACAACAAGAACTGACTTGCCGGGGAAAACAAAACCTAACTTGTTTCCACACGGTAGTCCACAGACGCCTAACACGTAGTTAACCAATCCGTGCCCAGGAGAACGTCACACCCAACATCTCTAGAAGGATCAAAACGACGGACGAAATCTCTATCTCCTATCCGATTGGCACAAAATTGAAATACGTGTCGCGCAACCAAGAATCGCTGACAGAAGTTAAAACAACTACGACTAATCTACCCAACCACGGTACAAGCAAGAAACAAACAAATACACCAAGAGAAAATATAACTCAAGAGTACCTGAAAACTCCACATTGGACGTCTGCGCGTCCCGATGAGTAGAAGCAAACTCATGTGTCTGCCCTCTACTCGCAGCTGGCTGAACTCCTCTGGTAGCCTGAGCCCTCTGAGCAAATCCTCCACGTCCACGGCCTCTCTGAATACGATCCTGGCGCCGTGCTGAGGAACAATCCCTGACGAAGTGCTGAAGGCTTCCACATCGAAAACATCCACGTGCTGACTGCTGACCATCCTGGGGATGAGAGCTGAACGACTGTCCTCGTCCTAAGCCTCTGCTATTCCCGTAGTGGCTACGAAATCTGTCTCGACGACCCAACCTCTGTCTCTGGGCGGGTACGCTGGTACGAGTCCTCCACTGTCCTGGAACTCTCTGAGCCTCTGGAATGTGTGCCTCGTCAACTGGAGCTGCAACCACTGGTGCTATGTAGGTGACGGATTGCTGCATGCTGATCGTAAGGGACAGCTGAGTAACAGGGGTGACAACCTCCTGTCGTAGCTCCCGAACGACATCAACCAAGGAACTCATCGTCTGGCCGAACTCCTGCATCTCTACCAAAAGTCTATCCATAGTATAGATCGTAGGTTGATCCGTCTGCACCTGTACAACTAGAGTGCCATCCTGGTCAGTACTCGTCTCACCCGAGCTAACACTGACATCGGCCCTCGCTGCATCGCTCTGAGTCCCCATAGTCATCGGCGGCAAGGCTATAAATAGATATAAGATGAGATTCGATAAGAACGAGGAAATCGAATCTCAAAGATATGAATCATCAAGGAAGGAATGTCAAGCAAATTGTACTTAGGCCACTTAATACAAAGTACCGCGCTGTGGGTATGCTGCAGACATACACACACTACGTTACTCTGCTTAAGCTACCTACTCCATCATACTAAGGTCATCCTACACTCCGAAAGGTAAAACCTAACGCTCTGATACCAACTTTGTCACGACCCAAGAATGGCCCGTGACGGCCCTAATACTACGCAACACCTAAAGACGCAACGTAGTAAAAGAAAGCCAAAACCAAGAAATCTAAACCATAAAAATACGGAAAAGATAATATAAGTTTTGAAACATTTGAAATCGCAACCCAAATTCTTTAAAAGTCTTACTTTCTTTCTTTAAAATTTTAGCAACACCCATTTGTAGAAACCAGCCACGATGAATACAACAGAAAATAATAACAGTAGAGATAGAAGCTGTATATACATAAGACCTCAAATCCACAATAATACACACTACGTCCTCACCAAGTCTCTATGTCAATAATACAACAGTAGATGGAGAGTACAATACAACGAAGGTACAATATATAATACAGATAACCGTCTGACCCACCTATGCAAAATGGTACTGTGAGCTGATGCGGTATCTGTAGCAAAAGATGGTAGCTGGATAGCTGGATAGGGAAATAGCCTGCCTCGACTACTCTGGGGAAAGACCTGAAACACCTGTGGCACAACGGGGGTGAGTTGCCAACTCATGAATAGTATAAAACATATGCAGGTAATCGCAGGAATGCACGTACAGCATGAATCTAAGATATGCGATTACAGTAGTAACAATATGTCATGAAATGCTGAAATAAAGAGAGTGCACTAGCAGGTACAATCAATATGTGAAGCAATAATGGCATGATAGTAGTATGCAATGTCTATGCAATAGAGATATGAGAAAGCAAATATGCAACTATCATAAGGGTACACTACAAGTACTGCCAATATATGAATCTGTGCATAAGATAGGTAATGGTGAGGTATAGGGTGGAATATGTCATTTTCCATGGAAACCTGACGTCGTGGCAGGATCACAATCCACCAAGATACTCCAATCCCAAATCCTCAAACCAGGCCCCACATTGGGCACTCACATCAAATAAGTCTCACATCTCCTCAATGTACAATGTCGAGTAATCTCCTATATCCCGAATGTACAAGTCACCAATCACATAGGTATATCCAATGTCCAAGTCCCAATGAATCACCTAGTATCCCAAGTCCAATCTCAAGTAAGTTTCTAGCATCCTAAAGGTAAATACATGTACAGAAATAAATATGATGGGGGCAATACACATATATTAGCGTCCCATTCCACTAATATTGGTGTAAGGGTATATATAACAACGGCTAAGTCCCCTGTTATATATACAAAAAGGGGGTTAAAGAAATATCATGAAACCATGTGCCAAGCATCGGCACAGAAATCCTCGTATATGGGGCTCCGTCAGTCCGGACAGCCCACGGGGTCCGTCTGCAGTGTCGGCCCTCGGCCTCGACAGTACAGGTCATCCCGCATCCACCTCTCTACTCTGGCCAGTAGCCTCCAGACAACTGCCAGGTCTAAACAATCACCGGTAGGTACTCACCCGCCTTTAGGCTCAATCGGCAAACCAATCGATCTTCTTGCCGAGGGGAACCATACCGGGCCCCGCCATGTACTCTCATACGGCAACCACACCTCGTATGGAGTAGGTAATCAGCACCGATAAAACTCATGGGGGACGCTCGAAATATCATATCAAGGAAACCGGGTTGTTACATGTATGCATAATTTCATGAACTCCCGCGGTTCCCAAATCCCGAAAACATCATATAAAACCCAGATAAACAATGCATAAACACAGGAATAATGTATGCGATATATCTGAATGCGAGCAGGTAAACACAAGTATATAGCTGAACCAGATGTATGCGAAATCATGATAAGGTACAGCTAAGTAACATCAGCAATGTGAATATGAGACAACCACTGAATATGTATCTAACATACAGGTGTAGCAAAGTATAGGTATCTACCTATATGAACTGATGTCGTATACCCCCCTGGGTATAGTAACATATGTAGGAAAATCCCTCCCGGTATAAGTAAAATATGTATGAGGTATACCTGTAGCTGTATCGCAAGTGAAAATATACCTATCACTAAAGGTATGATACACTATAGGTATACCGAGAAACTAGATGTCAAGTGTGGCAAGCAATGGTAGCTATAAGGGGTAGTGTGTGACATGGCAATTATTGACGGTGTGTGTGTAGCATGCAATCCGTGCTCGTGCAACATGAACCGTCAATAATATGTGCAGTGTCCTACGGCTGCTAGTCACAGTATATAGCTATATCTAGGAAATGCAGTAAGGCGCAATTCTACAATGACGTAGAATGTGCGACGGGTAATTGAATCCTAGCCCAGACGCATAACGCCATGCGGGCGATTCCCCTGTAGATGTTATATCTACTCACCTAAACTCCACGCTGGGTGAATCCTATCACCTGCTCCCCCTGTAGCTGTGTCCGTCTGCAAACCTGCCAATACGACAATAAATCACATATAAGTCAAAATATCTCGCGAAACGCGATATCGAATCGAAACGAGAAACTCGCGTCGCGAACTAAACGCGCGTGCACGATACGCTGAATCGTGTGTGTACGCGTCTAAAAACCATCGCGACACGCGGCGATACGCTGAATCACAGAACTCACTCACGTATCGCGCGTATCGCGCAAACACAACTAAACACAAAAGCGACATATAGTCCCAGATTTTCCTACAGGTAATATAATACAAAACTAGACATGTCAAAGACCTAGAAAACATAGAAGGGACCCCTAGCCAAAAACCCAACACCCAGTTCCCCAACTTGGCCGCAAATTGCGGCCAAAAAGCTAAAATTGGCGGCCTAAAATTGGGGGTAGGGGCTCGTGCTCTGGTGGTGTTATCTAGACCTAACAAGCATGCCCCAGTTTCCTCAATTTTACTCTGTAAGGTCCGGGTCTATAGCAGATCACAAAAGTCACTAATATCACCTTAAAAACACTAATTTGCACAATTTGGAAACCTATGGTATTTTAGTGTAATCTGGCTAATATCTCAGT
Source organism: Agapanthus africanus (assembly GCA_030015575.1). Classification (NCBI taxonomy): domain Eukaryota; kingdom Viridiplantae; phylum Streptophyta; class Magnoliopsida; order Asparagales; family Amaryllidaceae; genus Agapanthus; species Agapanthus africanus. Next base: position 166,621,816 of record JASDDO010000010.1, read on the forward strand.
TGAAGTGGCCTTACTAACACTAAATTTACCTAGGGTAGCTAACCTAATCAAAAAATTTCCAAAATTACCCACAAAACACCAAAATCTAGCACTAATCTCATAATTAACACAAACCGACACCAATTATCACACAACTAAGCAAACCAAGCAAACTAGGGAAACAAGTTAGGAAGTATACCTCATACTTGACCCTAGGGAGCTGCAGGGAGGTGAAGAAGTGAAGGGGAGGGGCTGCACTTGGTGCTTGCTGTTGCTGCTGCTGCCTCTGCTGCTGCTTCTTGCTGCTGCTTCTACTATTGCTGTTGCTGGGGCAGCTGCTGCTGTTGCTAAAGATGGTGATGATGATGTTGTCGTAGCTGATGTTGTTGTTGATGTGTTGTTGCTGCTCCTGCTGCTGATCCTCTTGCTGCTGCTGCTGAGGCTGAGTGTGTGTGTGTGTTGTGAGAGAGATAATGAGAGAAAGAAAAGAAATGAGGTAGAGAATGAGCACACACCCAAGACCCCTTTCTCACTCTCTCTTTCCTCATTAAAGAGGCATGGCTCACCATGTAGCCCATGCTCCCTCTCTCTCTCCAAGGTCAACAAGTGGTCAAACCAATTATAAAACATTTCCTAAATTCAACCATAACACTAATTCAAAATAAAACCCTTTTAAAACTATCATGACACCTAATCAAATATTAAAACTAGATTAGAGAAATGGCTAACCCCAAAATAACCCTAGCTTATCATGCACAAGTGTGCGTGTGCCTAACAAAATTCCAATAAAATACACATTAAATAGGATAAAATATTTAAAAACCAATTTGGTAAACTTTTTATTAAAAACCATATATTAAAATATAATTAGCTACAAAACACATTCTAAGGTGTTACAATCTCCCCCCCTTAAAAGAAATTCGTCCCCGAATTTAAAACTATTCCGATACGCATAACTTCAAAGAGAAGATTGAAATCCTCAATTCTCGCTCGCAGCCTCCCAAGTGACTACCTCACTACACGGCTACGCCCAAGAAAACCCCTCACCGATGGCAAGACCCTTGACCGACGTTCCTCCACCTGCCGAGCCATTAACACACATGGCTGCTGGTGGACGGAAGATCGCGTCCAGCTAAATGGTCTGGTGCCAAAACATGTGAGAAAGGTCATGAAGGTAAATGTAAAGTATCTTCACAAGGAATACGGGGTGAAAATCCAATAATCTGGGCGGAAGTGCCAATTTAAAGGCAACGAAACTAACTCGCTAATAGAATTTCAGAAGGACCTAAATCCTGGGATAAGCTTCCCAAAATCCAACACGCCATTCATCGGAAAGTCCATAGGAATCCATGATTTGCCACTGCGCACTCAAGCCTGCGACCAGCACAGTCGCATAAGACATCCGTTTGCAATGGACAATCCTCATCCTGACCTAACACAACTGGACTATCTCCGAAGCTCTAGACTAGTTGGGGTCCAAGGTCCTACTTACGCAGAGTCAGAAAACAACAGGCTGGCGATCGACACGACCTAACCCCTAAGCCTAAGGGTGGCCGATTGGAGTGTCTCCTGATAACAGCTATCGAAGGAGAACCCTAACGATGGCGAGTGACGATCCCAAGCTGCTGACGACCAAACAAAACAACAAACACACAACTTAAACAGAACAACTGAGCAAACTGAGTAAAACCGGATGAAAAGAATCCGAATGGAGTCACACCCTAACCAAAATTAGGTGGAAACCATAACGAAATTCGTGGAGATCTGCTCCCATTCCTTCTTCGGAACGGTAAAAAGATTGCAATTCTCCAGCCGGCCTCAGATGCTCGACCCAAAGCACACAACAAGAGAGACACTTGAAACGAAACCTGAAACTTCTCCTTACATTCCTGTCCACTTGTAACTATCTCACAAGTCATGCCAAAGCTGGTGGAACTTGAATGTATATAGAGGGTTGACAGATGTGCATGCTCTAGGATTATACGTCTCTACCTGATTAAACCAGGTACACAAACGCGTCCTTAGCTTAGCACATCATTGTCACAAATCAAGGTCTCTGAATCATTACCCAGCCGAGTATGCTCAAGTATTGCTAACGAACGAGCTCCGGTGGGCAGTATCTCGCGAAAACGACTTAAGAAAAGTGGTCGGGCGCGGACATGAGCAAGCTGTCCCCTCCGTAGAGACGAACTAAGCTATACTCCACGATCACACAAAAACTACAAATCTGCAGAAGACTGTCACAACAATCCTAATCCGCTGCAGGAAGATGTGCATTAAGCTCTGGTGGTCCGTGGAAAATCTGACACGACTCTCAAACAAGAAGTGTCTCCAAATTTCCAACGTAAAACCACCACGGTCATCTCCAGATCATGAGTGGAATATCCTCCTCGTACTTCCTCCAAATGTAGGGAAGCAAAAGCGATAACTCTATAGTGTCACCTCGGTACACCCTCGAGCCCACTCAAGAAACATTACAGTTAAACAACAAAGTCGCCCGAACCAAAGGCAAAGAAAGAGTGATGCAGTTGTTAACTGAATCTTCAACTGCCGAAAACTCCGTACACATGCCTCAGTCCACAGAAAAGAAACCTCCTTCTGGTCCATTCAGTCACTGGTGCAGCACCACTCTAGCAATCCTGCCTGAAACGGCGGTAAAACCCTGCTAAGCCCAACAATCTGCGGATCTCTGTCCTGCACACAAGTCTGGGCCTAAGCTGTACGGCCACGATCTCCCTCGGAGCCATACGGAACCGTCTCCCGTGACTACAAGACCTAGGAGTCAACACAACAAGCCTGAAGAAACACTCTGAGAATTAGCAACTGCTGGTGTTCTCCCAGCATCTGCATAACAAATCCTCAAGTGCTACTCCTGTCCCTCAAGACACATTAAATAGACCAGAGTGTCGTAAATAATACAACAAAAACTGGTCGAGGAACGGCCTGAAGAAATCCGGTGCATCATATCTACGAATGCTGCTAGGGCACCAGGGAATCCAACGACTCACCAAAACACACAAAGCCCGTAGCATGCACAAGGAAGTCTTCGGAATGCCGTCACTCCGAATCCGCAGTAATGATGACCTGATCCCAAACACACTTAGAAAATGTCTCGCACTCTGGAGCTGATCGAAGAAATCGTCACGGCGAGATGAAGGATACCTATCCGCACCGTAAGCCGGTTCAATTGACGATCCGTCGATAGGCAATCCTAAACTGTCGTCGTTCCCTGGACGAACAGAAATAGGATCTCCCAAAAGCGAAACACTCAGACACACAAAACTTCCCAAACCAAAACTCTGCAGCTGATCCTTAAGCTCCCTCAGCTTCGCCGGCTTATCTGGAACAACGTCGGAAAAACTCTCGCACGAAAAGAACCCGGTCCAACAATCCCACGGTGGCTCCGGTATTACGAATGAACGCCAAGAATCCACGCCATCTCCTCAGTAGCCGACTAGCGAAAAGGCTGAATTCAAGCTGTGAGAGGCGGCCCAACTATCCACCTGCACAACAAGAACTGACTTGCCGGGAAAAACAAAACCTAACTTGTTTCCACACGGTAGTCCACAGACGCCTAACACGTAGTTAACCAATCCGTGCCCAGGAGAACGTCACACCCAACATCTCTAGAAGGATCAAAACGACGGACGAAATCTCTATCTCCTATCCGATTGGCACAAAACTGAAATACGTGTCGAGCAACCAAGAATCGCTGACAGAAGTTAAAACAACTACGACTAATCTACCCAACCACGGTACAAGCAAGAAACAAACAAATACACCAAGAGAAAATATAACTCAAGGGTACCTGAAAACTCCACATTGGACGTCTGCGCGTCCCGATGAGTAGAAGCAAACTCCTGTGTCTGCCCTCTACTCGCAGCTGGCTGAACTCCTCTGGTAGCCTGAGCCCTCTGAGCAAATCCTCCACGTTCACGGCCTCTCTGAATACGATCCTGGCGCCGTGCTGAGGAACAATCCCTGACGAAGTGCTGAAGGCTTCCACATCGAAAACATCCACGTCCTGACTGCTGACCATCCTGGGGATGAGAGCTGAACGACTGTCCTCGTCCTAAGCCTCTGCTATTCCCGTAGTGGCTACGAAATCAGTCTCGACGACCCAACCTCTGTCTCTGGGCGGGTACGCTGGTATGAGTCCTCCACTGTCCTGGAACTCTCTGAGCCTCTGGAATGTGTGCCTCGTCAACTGGAGCTGCAACCACTGGTGCTATGTAGGTGACGGATTGCTGCATGCTGATCGTAAGGGACAGCTGAGTAACATGGGTGACAACCTCCTGTCGTAGCTCCCGAACGACATCAACCAAGGAACTCATCGTCTGGCGGAACTCCTGCATCTCTACCAAAAGTCTATCCATAGTATAGATCGTAGGCTGATCCGTCTGCACCTGTGCAACTAGAGTGCCATCCTGGTCAGTACTCGTCTCTCCCGAGCTAACTCTGACATCGGCCCTCGCTGCATCGCTCTGAGTCCCCATAGTCATCGGCGGCAAGGCTATAAATAGATATAAGATGAGATTCGATAAGAACGAGGAAATCGAATCTCAAAGATATGAATCATCAAGGAAGGAATGTCAAGCAAATTGTACTTAGGCCACTTAATACAAAGTACCGCGCTGTGGGTATGCTGCAGACATACACACACTACGTTACTCTGCTTAAGCTACCTACTCCATCATACTAAGGTCATCCTACACTCCGAAAGGTAAAACCTAACGCTCTGATACCAACTTTGTCACGACCCAAGAATGGCCCGTGACGGCCCTAATACTACGCAACGCCTAAAGACGCAACGTAGTAAAAGAAAGCCAAAACCCAGAAATCTAAACCATAAAAATACGGAAAAGATAATATAAGTTTTGAAACATTTGAAATCGCAACCCAAATTCTTTAAAAGTCTTACTTTCTTTCTTTAAAATTTTAGCCACACCCATTTGTAGAAACCAGCCACGATGAATACAACAGAAAATAATAACAGTAGAGATAGAAGCTGTATATACATAAGACCTCAAATCCACAATAATACACACTACGTCCTCACCAAGTCTCTATGTCAATAATACAACAGTAGATGGAGAGTACAATACAATGAAGGTACAATATATAATACAGATAACCGTCTAACCCACCTATGCAAAATGGTACTGTGAGCTGATGCGGTATCTGTAGCAAAAGATGGTAGCTGGATAGCTGGATAAGGAAATAGCCTGCCTCGACTACTCTGGGGAAAGACCTGAAACACCTGTGGCACAACGGGGGTGAGTTGCCAACTCATGAATAATATAAAACATATGCAGGTAATCGCAGGAATGCACGTACAGCATGAATCTAAGATATGCGATTACAGTAGTAACAATATGTCATGAAATGCTGAAATAAAGAGAGTACACTAGCAGGTACAATCAATATGTGAAGCAATGATGGCATGATAGTAGTATGCAATGTCTATGCAATAGAGATATGAGAAAGCAAATATGCAACTATCATAAGGGTACACTACAAGTACTGCCAATATATGAATCTGTGCATAAGATAGGTAATGGTGAGGTATAGGGTGGAATATGTCATTTTCCACGGAAACCTGACGTCGTGGCAGGATCACAATCCACCAAGAAACTCCAATCCCAAATCCTCAAACCAGGCCCCACATTGGGCACTCACATCAAATAAGTCTCACATCTCCTCAATGTACAATGTCGAGTAATCTCCTATATCCCGAATGTACAAGTCACCAATCACATAGGTATATCCAATGTCCAAGTCCCAATGAATCACCTAGTATCCGAAGTCCAATCTCAAGTAAGTTTCTAGCATCCTAAAGGTAAATACATGTACAGAAATAAATATGATGGGGGCAATACACATATATTAGCGTCCCATTCCACTAATATTGGTGTAAGGGTATATATAACAACGGCTAAGTCCCCTGTTATATATACAAAAAGGGGGTTAAAGAAATATCATGAAACCATGTGCCAAGCATCGGCACAGAAATCCTCGTATATGGGGCTCCGTCAGTCCGGACAGCCCACGGGGTCCGTCTGCAGTGTCGGCCCTCGGCCTCGACAGTACAGGTCATCCCGCATCCACCTCTCTACTCTGGCCAGTAGCCTCCAGACAACTGCCAGGTCCAAACAATCACCGGTAGGTACTCACCCGCCTCCAGGCTCAATCGGCAAACCCATCGATCTTCTTGCCGAGGGGAACCATACCGGGCCCCGCCATGTACTCTCATACGGCAACCACACCTCGTATGGAGTAGGTAATCAGCACCGATAAAACTCATGGGGGACGCTCGAAATATCATATCAAGGAAACCGGGTTGTTACATGTATGCATAATTTCATGAACTCCCGCGGTTCCCAAATCCCGAAAACATCATATAAAATCCAGATAAACAATGCATAAACACAGGAATAATGTATGCGATATATCTGAATGCGAGCAGGTAAACACAAGTATATAGTTGAACCAGATGTATGCAAAATCATGATAAGGTACAGCTAAGTAACATCAGCAATGTGAATATGAGACAACCACTGAATATGTATCTAACATACAGGTGTAGCAAAGAATAGGTATCTACCTATAGGAACTGATGTCGTATACCCCCCTGGGTATAGTAACATATGTAGGAAAATCCCTCCCGGTATAAGTAAAATATGTATGAGGTATACCTGTAGCTGTATCGCAAGTGAAAATATACCTATCACTAAAGGTATGATACACTATAGGTATACCGAGAAACTAGATGTCAAGTGTGGCAAGCAATGGTAGCTATAAGGGGTAGTGTGTGACATGGCAATTATTGACGGTGTGTGTGTAGCATGCAATCCGTGCTCGTGCAACATGAACCGTCAATAATGTGTGCAGTGTCCTACGGCTGCTAGTCACAGTATATAGCTATATCTAGGAAATGCAGTAAGGCGCAATTCTACAATGACGTAGAATGTGCGACAGGTAATTGAATCCTAGCCCAGACGCATAACACCATACGGGCGATTCCCCTGTAGATGTTATATCTACTCACCTAAACTCCACGCTGGGTGAATCCTATTACCTGCTCCCCCTGTAGCTGTGTCCGTCTGCAAACCTTCCAATATGACAAGAAATCACATATAAGTCAAAATATCTCGCGAAACGCGATATCGAATCGAAACGAGAAACTCGCGTCGCGAACTAAACGCGCGTGTGCACGATACGCTGAATCGTGTGTGTACGCGTCTAAAAACTATCGCGACACGCGGCGATACGCTGAATCACAGAACTCACTCACGTATCGCGCGTATCGCGCAAACACAACTAAACACAAAAGCGACATATAGTCCCAGATTTTCCTACAGGTAATATAATACAAAACTAGACATGTCAAAGACTTAGAAAACATAGAAGGGACCCCTAGCCAAAAACCCAACACCCAGTTCCCCAACTTGGCCGCAAATTGCGGCCAAAAAGCTAAAATTGGCGGCCTGAAAGTGGGGGTAGGGGCTCGTGCTCTGGTGGTGTTATCTAGACCTAACAAGCATGCCCCAGTTTCCTCAATTTTACTCTGTAAGGTCCGGGTCTATAGCAGATCACAAAAATCACTAATATCACCTTAAAAACACTAATTTGCACAATTTGGAAACCTATGGTATTTTAGTGTAATCTGGCTAATATCTCAGTTGAAGTGGCCTTACTAACACTAAATTTACCTAGGGTAGCTAACCAAATCAACAAATTTCCACAATTACCCACAAAACACCAAAATCTAGCACTAATCTCATAATTAACACAAACCGACACCAATTATCACACAACTAAGCAAACCAAGCAAACTAGGGAAACAAGTTAGGAAGTATACCTCATACTTGACCCTAGGGAGCTGCATGGAGGTGAAGAAGTGAAGGGGAAGGGCTGCACTTGGTGCTTGCTGTTGCTGCTGCTGCCTCTGCTGCTGCTTCTTGCTGCTGCTTCTGCTATTGCTGTTGCTGGGGCAGCTGCTTCTGTTGCTAAAGATGGTGATGATGATGTTGTCGTAGCTGATGTTGTTGTTGATGTGTTGTTGCTGCTCCTGCTGCTGATCCTCTTGCTGCTGCTGCTGAGGCTGAGTGTGTGTGTGTGTTGTGAGAGAAATAATGAGAGAAAGAAAAGAAATGAGGTAGAGAATGAGCACACACCCAAGACCCCTTTCTCACTCTCTCTTTCCTCATTAAAGAGGCATGGCTCACCATGTAGCCCATGCTCCCTCTCTCTCTCCAAGGTCAACAAGAGGTCAAACCAATTATAAAACATTTCCTAAATTCAACCATAACACTAATTCAAAATAAAACCCTTTTAAAACTATCATGACACCTAATCAAATATTAAAACTAGATTAGAGAAATGGCTAACCCCAAAATAACCCTAGCTTATCATGCACAAGTGTGCGTGTGCCTAACAAAATTCCAATAAAATACACATTAAATAGGATAAAATATTTAAAAACCAATTTGGTAAACTTTTTATTAAAAACCATATATTAAAATATAATTAGCTACAAAACACATTCTAAGGTGTTACAACTACGAAACGTCTCGAGGCGTACGTAATCTAAGTAAGCCGAAAACCCAGAAATCCAAACCAAAAAAAAAATAGTAGAGTGAAAGAAAAACCAATTTAAAACAAGTAGTTTTAATAGCATACGCCGAATTATGCGGTTTTTAAGAACATCAAAATTTACTTAAAATTTCGGCAGAGTCTCCATTGTAAATGCTGGCCCCCAAACGGGATACAACATGAATAGTATACGAAATCAATAAAAAGGCATCCCCAAGCGGGAGCTAGCACTTCGTCAATCAACGGTCACAACCACACAAGAAATATAATATACAACGCCAACGGCGAGGATCAAAATCCAAAAGGAAACTCAAAACCACAAGAAAACCACAGAAATATAACGCGCGACTCTAAGGTCGAAGGAATAACATCACTGGTCTCTATCTCAAAATAAATACATGTTTGGTTGATGGAACTTTTAGATACAACAGAGTAATAATATACAAGTTATATAATGGGGGGTACGATACAAGTAAACCCAACTACTAGCAAATCACCCGAAGGAAACTATGCCCGCAAGCCGTAAAGAAATCTGTACGGCAAACCTGCAAGAAACTGGGGCACAACGGGGGTGAGTTGCCAACTCGTGAATAGAAAAACATCTACGCACAGAAATCGCATAAATAACGCAACCTAGGTCAATGATCATAATATATATCCTCAAATATATACATAACATGCAACCTATAACAAGGCTAAGGTAAAATCTAACCCGAGTATAATCTCATGTGCCCGTGTCAGTGCCTCAGGTAGCAATATATCATATGAATGAGGTATGAATGCATGGAAACAGGATACATGTAAATGAAGAACTGTTTTCATAATTTAGTGAGATTTCCTTGTATTTTTAAAATGAGGTATCATAATGAAATCAGCATAAAACAGTGCCTAGCATCGGCACAAAACGTAATCCCAATATCTCGATATCTCTGTATCACAGTCTCTGTACCTCAATATCTCGAAATCTCAATGTCTCGATCACAATATCTAGGGCGCCGTCAGTCCAGACCGGCCCCTACCATCCATCTCAAGACTACGACGGTATCCTCCGGATATCCGACGCGTCGGGTAAAATCACCGGTAGGTAGTGCTCCCCTGCCAGGCTCACATCGTCATCATCACGCGCTTCTTGCCCCGGGGTACCTTACCGGGTCCACCATGTACCCGAAACGGTTCATCCGTCTCCTCGAATCGGGTCTCGAAATCCATCAGCAAACTCATGGTGGACGACTCATACATCATGGGAAAAACCGCACTTTTTATAAAAAAAAAGAGAGAAATCAGTTTATATATGTTTTGCGGATTTTCGCCAAATCCAGAAAATATCATGGGAATCCGAATCATCAATAGCATGTAAAACCATGAATATAAGCATGAGAATGAATAACAGTATGCATGAAGCGACAAGTAATAACTACAATATCTAAGCTGGCATATAAGGTATGTACACTAATATTATGTCAAACTACTGGTTATCAAGCCATGTTCAGCAACAATATTTTCTAAGGTGTACGTGACATGGCAATTACTGATGAAGATGTGTGTGAGCTGGCAAGTAAGTGTATGTGGTACATACGCATCATCGGTAATGGTGCTGGTGTCCTAACAGCATAATGTCAACAATGCAATATGAAATAACAATGTAAATATGCGATGCGGAGCGAGCAACCAAAATGAGCGGGAGCTAAAAATTAAACAATGGTGCCATTTGAAATAACACGAATCGCGGGGTTTTGAAAATAGGGCTACGGTGGTTTTTATGAAAAGATACGTCTTTTGAAAATATCCGTAGGATCCCTTGGGCTGTCTTTTAAAATACCCACGATTCGTTAGTTTTTGAAATAGGTAAGAATCGAATCTAATCTAACAACTAAACTAAACTAAAGGGCTAAGCTAACAAGCTGGACTACATGTAAGGAAACCGCCTAACATCTGAGTCGATACATATACGTACCTGTATATATATTAGTCGGTGATCCGACCTCAATAATATCATATCCGATACTATATCTATAATCAGACATCCCAAGTCAAGAGTGCGGATCAATTATCAATATATAGCTCGTACGTAAATCCGTCGTACGGCATCCCAAATCTGGGTACGGATCAATATCACATTCAACACACTATTCATATGGTATCCCCTTTATCAAAGATCGTAATCCGGGTACTGATCTATGTAGTACAATGCTGATACCACCTACGTATGCATGCACGTGTGTGAAACACTATGTCAAAGGACCCGCTACAACGTCATGACGTATCTCAAATACGAACCCTGCCAAATGACCGATCTCACGGCCTCGAATCAAATCCCATCGACTCGTCTCAAATCCCAAACACTATCCTCAAATCCGTATATGAACACATAGTCCCATACCCATGTGAACACATAACTATAAAGAATCCCATGAGCACATATAAATAGGAATGTATGCAAGTATGTATGTGTGTATGTGTAGTGCAACACTACCCTAGGGTTCGCAACACTAAAATAATCCAACACATCAATATCCATCCTAAACATCGTTATTAATCCCAAAACATACAATAATTGTTGGTGTGTATACGCATCCGTATACACCACAACGGACTACTGGGGTGCTATACGCCATCCACCCGACTTCTCCCCGTAGATATAAATCTACTCACGTGGTCCTCGCTCGCCGGTGCCGATGTCGCCACTCTCTTGCTTGTCGTCTCGAAGTCCACATGGGGTACCTACATATCATAACGCACCGTATCGCATTAAAATCCGACTCATGAACAAAACGACTCACGAATCCCACATAGGTCAAAACCTATGGTTGCTTTCACAAATCAACCCAAAAACCTTCGACGTCGGCGTACAAACGCCAAACTATCGAGAAAAACCCCAAGCACACTCATTTGCACATTGACAAACACTAATTATAATATAAAATAGGCTAAAATTCACAAAAACCCCAAACTAAAATAAAATCGATTTAACCCAAGAACCTAGTAAGCGACAAATACCCGTTTTACTTCAAAACACGATATTTTAACAAATCTAGTGGTCAAAATGCTCATAAAATATCTTAACTAAGCCACACTAACCATAACCAAATTTTTATTTCATCTAATTACATCTATCCTAAAACATAGTTTCCAAAATATTTTCATTTGGACATTTTACATGTTACAATTGGCAATAAGTAACAAATTTAAGTTGCATGGCTTAAGATGCTAAAAAACAAACATCACACAACCATGAACACATGATCACAACCTAACTTGATCTCAAATTCTTTCCATTACAAACTAAATCCCAATTAGAATCACATTTAAACTTAATTGACTTTGATCAAAGAAACTATCCAACAATTTAAATTTGGCTTGGGATTTATACCTCACAAAATCAAGAGACCAAGCTTGAAATCTAGCCTCCCAAAATGGCCTCCAAGCTCCTAGATCCATGCTTGATGAGATAAAGAATAATGGGTGGGAGTTAGATTTGGATTTAGAATTGAATTTGTATGGATTTTGAAGTGGTTTTGTGGATTCTTTTGATGCAAAATTGAGTGGGATTTGGGGGGTGCTGCTGTTGGGAGAAGGGGGGCTCGGCCTGATGAGGGGGGTGAGGGGAGAGAGAAATTGGTGAGGTTAAGAAGTCAAGAATTGACCAAGTCAAACAAGCCCATACCTAATATATGCATTCTTTCATTTTCTTTTTCCTTACATCTTTTCTCATTTCAAACTAAACTAGAAGTGTGAGATGTGTGGGTGTGGGGCTGCCATGGGTTCGGCCAATGATGGAAAGTAGGGGTGTGTGAGTGTGGGGTGAAGGAAAATGACAAATACAATACCCCCAACATCCATTTATACTAAAAAAAAGCTTTTTTCTTCGATATTTTCTAAACCGTTTTGGCAAACGATTTCGTTTCAAAAACCACATGATAAAATTTTATTTAATGTTTTATGATGCACAAAATTTGTTTCAACTCATTCCAATTTGTAATTTTTCCTAATTAAATGTATTAGTGACGGCTTAAAATAACATTAAAATAATATTTTTTTTCAGAAAATTTGAAATTTCACCAGTGGCTCAATAAACACCAAATACTAGCAATTACATAGCTAGAATATGTATATTTAATTTTTATAATAAGATATTTGTATTTTGACTTTTTACAGAAAACCCCCTTATTTTACCGTTTTTTTTTCGAAATTTCACCGAAACGGTTTTCAAAACGTTACAATCTTCCCCCCTTAAAGAAATTCGGTCCCCGAATTTAAATTAAAACTCTCCCCAAATACTAAAACATCTAAACCAAAACCATCAAGTCGTCGGGGTTCCGAAATTGTAAATACATAAAACAAATCGTAGCGCAGCGCATGCGCATGAAAAATGAGCATATAACTCAAATCACAACTCCGTCAAGCATCCCGCAATCATCGGAGTCATGGGGAAGACATCAATGCCAAATCCAAAGCAAAACCAATATGATATAACTCGAAACTATACATGTAAATATCGAATCTATATATGTAAGTATCTGAAGGAAATGCATGCCAAATCTCTTTAAGTCGTTGTGCTCGCGTATAACACTGCACAGTGGCGGACGTCTATCATAAGAAAATAACTATATACATATATACCTTTGTTTGAAATGTACGTTCCGCCGTTTTGGAAACAATTTAGAAGGGTCTCCTTGTTTTAAACAATTCGTGTCATATCAGACACGTGGGTAAATATTGAGGCTATAGCTCGCTTTTTGGAAATCCCTTCAATGACTATCAATGCATGCAAAATATATTCAGGTACTGTCCTCTGACTAGTCCTGCTCAGTACGAAAACACATAGCAATATCATAAAAACGTACTTCTCTATAAGAAAAAAAATCAATCCCAAAATACGCGTATGAATACTACGTGCGTCTGGTGTGCACGGAAATCAAAATCCAAATATGTGCCATACATATGCACAGAAACAACATCTAAGTGCATCGGGTGTGCACGAAACATCTGTCGTAGACAACATGTGTGCCTGACAGCAAAATCAGGTGCATCTGACATGCACGAAAAAAAATATCGATTTAGTGCATCTGGTGTGCACCAAAATCGCATCTCAAGACATGCGCTCAACATACGCGAAAATCCAACACCAGTGGCATCCATCATGCACGAAATCATGAAATCCAATATCAAGCGGCGAACATGCGCAAAATCAAATCAGGTGAACAAGGTGCACAAAACAAATATCGAGTATCACAGTCAAACTCGAAGTCCAGTGCATCTAAGTGCACAAAAGGCGTATCACTGCACTGCAAGCATATATAAACTATACAGGGTGCAGGAACCAAATCGTGTGCTTGCATACGCACAAAATCAACTCAAATGTCTAAAACCATAAAATCACAAACATGTGAAACCAAAGCACGAAAACGATATCAAGTGCAACACTGTGCAAAGATCGTAAATCCTCAATCATCAAAATCAAATCATGCGAATAAATCACCCAAAACATCGAAATCAATAATGGCGGAATAGTACCGCTCAAGCGCATCCTCTAAGAATCTTGGGCCAACTGTCGCGGTCACTAGTGGGACGTCTCGTCGATGATCATGAACTCTGGCCTGCTGGTGTGCGTAACAATGACCACTCCTGGGTCAAGGTCTTCACTGTGAATTACCAATCTCTCGGTTCATCGGCTCATCGGCCCTGTCAGGTGTGCTAACGGGGATGATTCCGTTCTGGCACTTCTCTGGTCATCTCTCGGTCAATCATCGCGACCACTCGTAAGACAGTATATCACTGGCGTCGGCCTCTGGCTCTCTGAATATACGTGACACATCTGATCCTGGGTGCAAGTATCCTTGCAGCAGTGTCCTGGAAGGAATCCTGCTCACGGTCTCTTCCATGTCTCGTCTCTGCCAACTGTCCGAAACTCATCGTCCTTTCTTATATCTGCATCTTGCTCTGGAACGACTGCATACTCATCGCGACTCCTTCTGGAAGGTAAATCCAAGTACCATGCCTCGGCATGCGCATCGCATCTCTAAGGTCGGCGGAGTGGAACGTCATCTCATCTAGATCTGGTACGAACCTCTTACTTCACTTTTCTCTAATATCGTCTGCTTTGGACTCGTCTCGTCGCGGCTATATGGACTGAGCTCCAACGGCTATCCTCGTATCTGGAGTCTCCCAAGAAAGCATCTCACCACCTAGCATCCGATTGAAGTCGAACCATTCGATCGATTCGTCGAAACCTCATAATCCCCCAAGAGCTCAACATCTTGGTACAGTTTAATAGTATCGAATATATATACCACAGCATCGGTGGTCCAGCCGTAAAACGGAAAACCCAATCCTCACTAATGGCGCCGTAGAACTGCCGCAAATCCGAAGGTTCAAAGGCTTTCACACGGTCATTATGTCGAGTTAGGGTTTCATTCTTTTAGAGGGACCATAGAATTGCCTGCATGTCTTTCCGAATACTTTAAACTTGGAATAATAGGTTTCTGACACTCGATCGTCTCTGTCGACTCTCAACGTCTCCGCGTGTAGTCGTCTCTAGCTGGAATCAATCTATCTGATGACCTCGCATTGGGGTAGCGAACGAACCACACGTCCTAGTCATTCATCCTCTGTGACTAGCGACCTTCTATAATCTCTTAGTACAACACGTACTGCAATAGCTCCAACATCTGGGGCGATATCTCATCGTTCGCAGCAATAACTGGCTCACTCGTCTGCACGCTGAACAGCGCCTCAATCATCATGAATAAGCAATGCGCCAACGGTCATCGAAATCTGGCTGGCCTCTATCATTGGCTCAATCCTCTGGTGCAAATCGGCACGTCCGAGTAATCTCATACAGCAATCCACCCAACGCTCGTGGCGCGAAAACACAATGAAAAGACATATTTCTGCAACCGTGTGTCGCCGAAACCATTCCCTGGTTAGTCCTCGTTCTTGACGAGCTCATGCTGACCGCAACTCTAGCCGTAGCTCTCCCTGCCCGTAATCGTGGCAGCAAAACCAAACTGGTACCGATGAGGCTAGATCAGGATGAATATAATACTGAGCAAAGAAATGTACATCCTAAGGCTTCTTAAGTGGAGTAGCGTATCGTAAATATGCCGCGGAACATACCGACGGTACGTCACTCTACTTTAGTCACCTATTCTATCAACCAAGGGTCATCCTACGCTCCGAAGGTAAAACCTAACGCTCTGATACCAACTTTGTCACGTCCCGAAAGATGGAACATGACCGGCACTTAAACTACGAAACGTCTCGAGGCGTACGTAATCTAAGTAAGCCGAAAACCCAGAAATCCAAACCAAAAAAAAATAGTAGAGTGAAAGAAAACCAATTTAAAACAAGTAGTTTTAATAGCATACGCCGAATTATGCGGTTTTTAAGAACATCAAAATTTACTGAAAATTTCGGCAGAGTCTCCTTTGTAAATACTGGCCCCCAAACGTGATACAACATGAATAGTATACGAAATCAATAAAAAGGCATCCCCAAGCGGGAGCTAGCTCTTCGTCAATCGACGGTCACAACCACACAAGCAATATAATATACAACGCCAACGGCGAGGATCAAAATCCAAAAGGAAACTCAAAACCACAAGAAAACCATAGAAATATAACGCGCGACTCTAAGGTCGAAGGAATAACATCACTGGTCTCTATCTCAAAATAAATACATGTTTGGTTGATGGAACTTCTAAATACAACAGAGTAATAATATAAAAGTTATATAATGGGGGATACGATATAAGTAAACCCACCTACTAGCAAATCACCCGAATGAAACTATGCCCGCAAGCCGTAAAGAAACCTGTACGGCAAACCTGCAAGAAACTGGGGCACAACGGGGGTGAGTGGCCAACTCGTGAATAGAAAAACATCTACGCACAGAAATCGCATAAATAACGCAACCTAGGTCAATGATCATAATATATATCCTCAAATATATACATAACATGCAACCTATAACAAGGCTAAGGTAAAATCTAACCCGAGTATAATCTCATGTGCCCGTGTCAGTGCCTCAGGTAGCAATATATCATATGAATGAGGTATGAATGCATGGAAACAGGATACATGTAAATGAAGAACTGTTTTCATAATTTAGTGAGATTCCCTTGTATTTTTAAAATGAGGTATCATAATGAAATCAGCATAAAACAGTGCCTAGCATCGGCACAAAACGTAATCCCAATATCTCGATATCTCTGTATCACAGTCTCTGTACCTCAATATCTCGAAATCTCAATGTCTCGATCACAATATCTAGGGCGCCGTCAGTCCAGACCGGCCCCTACCATCCATCTCAAGACCACGACGGTATCCTCCGGATATCCGACGCGTCGGGTAAAATCACCGGTAGGTAGTGCTCCCCTGCCAGGCTCACATCGTCATCATCACGTGCTTCTTGCCTCGGGGTACCTTACCGGGTCCACCATGTACCCGAAACGGTTCATCCGTCTCCTCGAATCGGGTCTCGAAATCCATCAGCAAACTCATGGTGGACGACTCTTACATCATGGGAAAACCGCACTTTTTATAAAAAAAGAGAGAAATCAGTTTATATATGTTTTACGGTTTTCCTCCAAATCCAGAAAATATCATGGGAATCCGAATCATTAATAGCATGTAAAACCATGAATATAAGCATGAGAATGAATAACAATATGCATGAAGCGACAAGTAATAACTACAATATCTAAGTTGGCATATAAGGTATGTACACTAATATTATGTCAAACTACTGGTTATCAAGCTAAGTTCAGCAACAATATTTTCTATGGTATACGTGACATGGCAATTACCGATGAAGATGTGTGTGAGCCGGCAAGTAAGTGTATGTGGTACATACGCATCATCGGTAATGGTGCTGGTATCCTAACAGCATAATGTCAACAATGCAATATGAAATAACAATGTAAATATGCGATGCGGAGCGAGCAACCAAAATGAGCGGGAGCTAAAAATTAAACAATGGTGCCTTTTGAAATAACACGAATCGCGGGGTTTTGAAAATAGGGCTACGGTGGTTTTTATGAAAAGATACGTCTTTTGAAAATATCCGTAGGATCCCTTGGGCTGTCTTTTAAAATACCCACGATTCGTTAGTTTTTGAAATAGGTAATAATCGAATCTAATCTAACAACTAAACTAAACTAAAGGGCTAAGCTAACAAGCTGGACTACAGGTAAGGAAACCGCCTAACATCTGAGTCGATACATATACGTACATATATATATATATTAGTCGGTGATCCCGCCTCAATAATATCATATCCGATACTATATCTATAATCAGACATCCCAAGTCAAGAGTGCGGATCAATCATCAATATATAGCTCGTACGTAAATCCGTCGTACGGCATCCCAAATCTGGGTACGGATCAATATCACATTCAACACACTATTCATCTGGTATCCCCTTTATCAAAGATCGTAATCCGGGTACTGATCTATGTAGTACAGTGCTGATACCACTTACATATGCATGCACGTGTGTGAAACACTACGTCAAAGGACCCGCTACAACGTCATGTCGTATCTCAAATACGAACCCTGCCAAATGACCGATCTCACGGCCTCGAATCAAATCCCATCGACTCGTCTCAAATCCCAAACACTATCCTCAAATCCGTATATGAACACATAGTCCCAAAACCATGTGAACACATAACTATAAAGAATCCCATGAGCACATATAAATAGGAATGTATGCAAGTATGTATGTGTGTATGTGTAGTGCAACACTACCCTAGGTTTCGCAACACTAAAATAATCCAACACATCAATATCCATCCTAAACATCGTTATTAATCCTAAAACATACAATAATTGTTGGTGTGTATACGCATCCGTATACACCACTACGGACTGCTGGGGTGCTATACGCCATCCACCCGACTTTCCCCGTAGATATAAATCTACTCACCTGGTCCTCGCTCGCCGGTGCCGACGTCGCCACTCGCTTTCTTGTCGTTTCGAAGTCCACATGGGGTACCTACATATCATAACGCACCGTATCGCATTAAAATCCGACTCATGACCAAAACGACTCACGAATCCCACATAGGTCAAAACCTATGGTTGCTTTCACAAATCAACCTAAAAACCCTCGACGTCGGCGTACAAACGGCAAACTATCGAGAAAAACCCCAAGCACACTCATTTGCATATTCACAAACACTAATTATAATGTAAAATAGGCTAAAATTCACAAAAACCCCAAACTAAAATAAAATCGATTTAACCCAAGAACCTAGTAAGCGACAAATACCCGTTTTACTTTAAAACACGATATTTTAACAAATCTAGTGTTCAAAATGCTCATAAAATATCTTAACTAAGCCACACTAACCATAACCAAATTTTTATTTCATCTAATTACATCTATCCTAAAACCTAGTTTCCAAAATATTTTCATTTGGACATTTTACAAGTTACAATTGGCAATAAGTAACAAATTTATGTTGCATGGCTTAAGATGCTAAAAAAAAACATTACACAATCATGAACACATGATCACAACCTAACTTGATCTCAAACTCTTTCCATTACAAACTAAATCCCAATTAGAATCACATTTAAACTTAATTGACTTTGATCAAAGAAACTATCCAACAATTTAAATTTGGCTTGGGATTTATACCTCACAAAATCAAGAGACCAAGCTTGAAATCTAGCCTCCCAAAATGGCCTCCAAGCTCCTAGATCCATGCTTGATGAGATAAAGAATAATGGGTGGGAGTTAAATTTGGATTTAGAATTGAATTTGTATGGATTTTGAAGTGGTTTTGTGGATTCTTTTGATGCAAAATTGAGTGGGATTTAGGAGGCTGCTGCTGTTGGGAGAAGGGGGGGCTCGGCCTGATGAGGGGGGTGAGGGGAGAGAGAAATTGGTGAGGTTAAGAAGTCAAGAATTGACCAAGTCAAACAAGCCCATACCTAATATATGCATTCTTTCATTTTCTTTTTCCTTACATCTTGTTTCATTTTAAACTAAACTAGAAGTGTGAGATGTGTAGGTGTGAGGCTGCCATGGGTTCGGCCAATGATGGAAAGTAGGGGTGTGTGAGTGTGGGGTGAAGGAAAATAACAAATACAATACCCCCAACATCCATTTATACTAAAAAAAGCCTTTTTTCTTCGATATTTTCTAAACCGTTTTGGCAAACGATTTCGTTTCAAAAACCACTTGATAAAATTTTATTTAAAGTTTTATGATGCACAAAATTTGTTTCAACTCATTCCAATTTGTAATTTTTCCTAATTAAATGTATTAGTGACGGCTTAAAATAATATTAAAATAATATTTTTTTCAGAAAATTTGAAATTTCACCAGTGGCTCAATAAACACCAAATACTAACAATTACATATCTAGAATATGTATATTTAATTTTTATAATAAGATATTTGTATTTTGACTTTTTACAGAAAACCCCCTTATTTTACCGTTTTTTTTTCGAAATTTCACCAAAACGGTTTTCAAAACGTTTCAATAAGCTACCGATATGATCAAATTAAAAATTCTATCAACTACTTGTGAATAAGATATCACAAACTTAGACAAAGATAAACCAAAAGAGATATAGCTAAGCACACATACAATTATGAAATATAGGCATATAGCAAGAGATCAAGAATATAGTATCAAGCAAGCAATGAGCACATAGAGCAATACAGAGAACAAGCTTGCAATTTCTATCTATGAATATAAAAGCAAGAGTAAGAAATTGCAAACGCAAACACAAAGTCTTTTATAATGGTTCGGCACCCCGATAACGTCTCGGTCCTTAGTCCACTTTCTTTAGGCCCTCAAGCCTGTTCCAATTAGTAATTCTCAACACGTCTCCTCCGAGACTATACGTTGATCGACATACGAGCAACTCTTCTCTCTACAAGTTCTTCTCCCCTTACAAAGCTACCCTTTCACTCAAGAGTCCTCACACAAAGAATGAAACTTCTCGCTTACAAAGGAACTCTTGCACTTATGAGTTCTCACACAAAGATAAGAAGAGGAAACAATTAAGAACAACACTCTAAAAAGAGCTTCTCTCAAGCTCAAACTAATACTCTAAGAAGTATGAATATAATCAAAATGATGCTTTTGATATTTTGTATGTGTGAGAGATGATAAACAAATGAAAACAAATTTTCTTTGACAAGAGATGAGATTTTTCCTTTTGATCACTTTAGGAATTGGTAATTGAAAGTGCCCAAGTGATTGATCATGAAAAATCCAACTCAAAACCTATTTATAGCCCCACAAGAAAACAAGCCATTTTTAAAAGAATTCAGTTGAAAACTTCATCGGCAGACGTCTGCAGTAGAGTTGGGCAGATGTCGGACGTTTTGCCAGAAAAGTTCTAACGGCTATATTTTTCAAATCATTTAACATCAGACGTTTGCAAGACAAGGCATCAAACGTCTGGTGAATAAAAACTTTTCAACCCGAGACTTTTGGGTAGACGTCTGAAGTTCAATTGGCAGACATCTAAAAGTATTAAAAATCCATTTTTCAAATCCTTCACCAGACATTTGTCCTATTGATTTGTAGACATCTGTCTTTCTTTGGTTTTCTGATATTTCAGACATTTGAAAAAATCCAGAGACGTCTGCAGTGCAAATATGCATACGCCATAGCAAGCACAAAATCAGCTATTTTAGGGTTTTATAAAAACAAAACTTTAAACTCGAAACCCCGATGTTTATGCAATGTAAAACACTTATGCATGTGTGTGTGAGTGTTCAAGATCTCTAAATAATATATGCCATAATTCGAAGAGCACTTAAAAAGATTCCTATGTCTATATCGTAAATCTTCAATTCTTGAATCTTTGAAGTCTCGAACTCTTGAACTTCGGAGTTTGGACTTCGAAACACGGTATTCCACTCATTAGCATCTTGAATTCGATATTTGATCTTCAAATCTTCAACTACGATTCTTGACGCTTCAAACTTGGACTTTGGCTTTTATAGCTATTCGTAGCTTCAAATTGGCAATTTGAGAAGCACTCGTCCGTATTCTCCAACCTTCATTAGATATGCCGTTTAAGCTCAATTTTCTCCATCCTTCTCTATACGCTTGTGCCATGAGATATCCTGAAATGCAATCTCAAAACGAACAAGCACATCATATATAGTGTTATGAAATAAACAAGATAATAAACTCAAGTATATGAACATTCATTATTTCGATATCACAAACTATGAATAGTATATCATATTGGATATGTATGCCCTAAAGGCCATTATTGTATATGTATACATGTGAATGCTTGGACATATGTGTATACAGGACAATCATGCTCGATATGATAGTATGCTGTTTGGTTTGTCTTTATCTTAACATGTGCATATGTTTTACTTGTTATTACGTATCATTTATACATGTTGATAAAGCCCGTAGGTTCATTGCTTGACTACCAGCGTTGTGATGGAAATCATACTTATGGGAGTTGGGTAGTCGATAAGCACATCCTTAAATGTCCCTAGTCGTGGGAGTATCGAGACAAGGCATCGATACTTCGGAGTAGAAAGGTGTATATGTTTCGAGACCCCGACGAGGGGCGATGGTTAGTCCCGCAACCATTGGTCTTTGGCACCTAAGATCGTATACAGGTGCTCACTGGGGATGAGTACACTGGACGGACTCGCCGAGAACTGGCTAGATGGTATTATACCAATCGTCAGATAGCAGTTCTCTGGTGACATGAGTGCAGATAGTCTGTCGACCTGAGGTCGTCATTTGTCTCGTGTGAGTTCCCACTGTGCTTTGATTACTACCCTATCACGGCTCTACTGAGTCGTGCAAACAGGTTTTAGTTGGGTACAGTCCCGAGCCATATGGAGGTAGTGAGCGATTCTTAGGGATTCATCTCTCCCGGTATAGGGAGTCGATGTCGCGCTGTGTACCATTGGCCAACACCATAAGTCTTTGGTCAGGGCGAATTGAGAATTACTGATAGGTAGATCAGTAGATTCTTGGATGGTCTTAAGCCACATTGGCACGACTTGTCAGGTTATTAGGGGTCTGACGTTTTCCACCCTCTAGACTCGGCATGAGATACTCTCAGACGGACCGACTGGACTGTACGGAGATTGTCACGGATAGGCTCAGTAGGAGTTCAGATGAGTTTTCTCGGCGGCCTTCTTTTCAACAGGTACCTAGGTAGCCGTTACGTACAGCTAGTGTCGCTGACGTGCTTATGGTTAAACACACTGCTAGCGTATTGTCGAGTCTTTAGAGTCCTACACAGAAGGTTTCCCTCGTTCAGGTAAATCAAT
Source organism: Agapanthus africanus (assembly GCA_030015575.1). Classification (NCBI taxonomy): domain Eukaryota; kingdom Viridiplantae; phylum Streptophyta; class Magnoliopsida; order Asparagales; family Amaryllidaceae; genus Agapanthus; species Agapanthus africanus. Next base: position 166,644,676 of record JASDDO010000010.1, read on the forward strand.
GTAGAGGCCTATGGTTTTACGTGCAGGGTTTCGATTATATACATGTACAGGCTACATGTATTTTTTTCGGATGGATAATACTAGCGGGCTTAGGATTAAGCCGCATTCTAGTATTATACGATTGGAGGTTTCGATCATATACGTGTACATGATATACGTATTTTGTTCGGACGGATAATACTAGCGGGCTTAGGATTAAGCCGCATTCTAGTATTATACTATTGGATTATTTTATCTCTTAGTATTCAAATTTTTGTAGTACAAATATGGGTATGTATATACGGTGGGGGTATTCTTCACTAGAATGTACACCTCATTTTGTTTTAAATCTATTTTTCTAAATAGATAATGAGGTGGAGGGATGAGGTGTATTCAAGCATGGTTGAAGCAAGGCTACTTGATTTCTTTTATTCATTTGTTCTAACTATTCAAGCATGGTTGCAATATTCTATGTGAAATATTGCATGCTTGATATTTTCCAAGACTTAGCCATTCTTCAAAAAGCTAGTTTCATTCTACACTGGGCTTTTTCTTTCCTCATTTGCTCTCTCTTCTTCTTCCCAAAACCATAACCCTCTCATATGTTGAGAATCCATGGTTTTGTAAGATAATCCAATCCAATTAACACTCTGCATCTTCTAAGTTACCTAAATTAGCAAACTAGGTACATTAGTTACCTTAAGTTTGAGGTTGGAACTTGAACTATAGACTCTCGGGTGAATCGTCTGTGACAAGGGGAGGCCGATGACCAAGCTCGATCCCAACGGAAAAGGAGCTCAAGAAGAGGAAAAGAAAACCCGAAAGACTTGGTTCATATAGGTATAATCACTTCATAGTAGATTAATACATTTGCAAGTTTTTGTTATATAAGGCTTACGGTAGATCTTGGGATTAGTCGGTGTTGCAAGTCTTAAAAATCATTTTTGAAAATTCTGCCTCTCTACAGACCCAGTAGAGTGTGCGACATCACCTAATATATCAATATCAAGATATAAATCAAACTCAAAGCAAGAGATATTGATATACTATATAAATAAATGATATATGAAAACCAAGATAAATGAGCACACACACGTTTGTGCGTGTGTATTTCATATTGTGAAACATCAAAACAATGAATGAGAGTAATATATCGATATCAAAGAATATAACACAAGTAAAGCATGCCGATATTGATATATTGCTCGATATACACAAGATATAAGATATGCATGCTAAACATCAAGTGTATACAAGTTTAGTGTCGATAAGGTAAAGCAAGATAAGCATGTGGCACTAAACACCTATTCATATTTTGGCTATCATTAAAACTAAATTAAAGGATCATCAAAATCCATAAGCTATCAATCTCCACCTTTTTGATGATGGCAAAACATGAATAGGAAATAGTATATCTATATCAAAGAAATCCAAATCTCGGATATTGGTATACTAACTGTTGGATATAGGTGCTCTCAAGGAAATTGTCGTAATTGTAGGAATGCAATTACTGAATTCAAGAGGACCTATATAGAGAGCAGTCTTACTCTTGATGATGGTATGCTATCTAGTTTATATTTATCTGTCATGTGTATACGTTTTACTCATTATCATGTAAAGCAAATACATGAGATAAAGCCCATACGATATTTGCTTGACTACCAGGATTGATGATAGGGATCATACTAGTGGGGCCTGGTAGTTTATATGCACATCCTTAAATGTCCCTAGTCGTAGGAGTATCGAGAATGTGCATGTAACATTTTGGAAAATTATAAATATTAATTTATAATTTGAAATATAAAAGAAGGAGTTTATAAAAGTGAAATCACATGCCACTTTTGGTATCGGAATTATATCCGCAAAAATGTAATTATTTCGATAAATATGAATAAAGTGTGTGATATCATAAAAAATGATATTTTATTATTTCAATATGACATAGTATTTTACATTAAAATAATGATAATTAAGTGATAGAGTTATCATTTCATATCTTTTATGTTATATGGATTTAGGTTTACAATATGAAAGTTTTTCTTATTTGTTGCATTCTTTTAAATCATGGTTGTTATATCTTAACCTAAATCTAAACCCTCATATACAACACACCTCACCCTTTTTCATATCCCTCGACCTCCTCCTTCTTTTCTTTACACCTCCTCCTTCCTCCTTGCCACCTCCACCTCTCAACCTCCACTTCATGAATTCTCTACACACAAATCATAATACCTCCACTCTGTCTTATCACCACACCTAGGAAATTCTTTTAGTTATCTCAACTGAACAACACACTTCTTTAGCCCCAAACCAAAAATAATTCTAAGTGTTCATCATATCCAAAAAGTGAAACCTTAACCCTCTCTTCAAAGTTGTGCACATCATTAAGCTTGATCCAATACAAACCCTTGATGATTCCACAAGCACTTCATGAGCTGGAATCCTTTGTGTACACAATCTCCATAGGTATATCTTCCTCTCTCTTCACATAATCATTTCTGTCCCATATCTATTTTAACGCGCAGTAATATAAAAACAGTAGTTTTGTGATATTTAACCTACAGATATAGAATCTAGAACCACCATCTGTAACCACTAGAAAATCTAGCATCACCAGAAGTGTCATAAGACCAATAGGAAACTTCATGTAAAGCCCGAACCCCAAACTCCTCAAATGACCCGGTGACAATCGCCTAATTTCCGAGCTCGTCGGCCCCCCTAGTCTGTTGGTGTTGGTTTTTCTTCTGTGGCTTCTTTTGGCTATTTTATGATCTGTAGTATTGTTTGCTTTGTCCTAATAATTACACAGTAAAATCTGGGGATGTTTTAGAAAAGGTTTTATCAAATTTCAGATATTTACGATACGGATATTTCGTATTTTGAACTGCAACTGAACCGTTAACGTTTATACATTAGCGACAGATACATATATTGTCGTTTTGGGTTAAGTATGTTGTAGGTTCTAACCTATGGATGCCTATCTCATTGTTTTGAGTTTTGAGATGATTTTCCCGTCGATATGATATAAATAGGATTATAGGTACGATTTCGAAGATTTCCGAGACAGAGTTGGCGGATATAGCAGCGTGGATTTCAGCAAGCTTATCAAGTTGGTGAGTAGATTTACATCTACGGGGGAAGTCGGGTGGATGTCGTAGAGCACCCCCGCAACCTTATATATATATGATACTATAATATATAGTTAGTTCCTTGGTGTTAATTCAGTTTATGATATTAGAATGATGTTGCACCTAGTAAGTTTTCCATGTGCATATAGTATATTCATAGGTTGGTATAGTCGTGTGAGGGATCATACCATATTTGAGATAATGTGGGTTCTGTATGAAGAATCGTACCGTACTTGAAATGACTAGATTTGCATGCCGAATAACGGTCAAGTTTCCTTTAGACTCGTAGCGTTATATTTTATTCCGTGTTAGCATGTAATACTTGAATGAGCTATATTCTTTTAAAAACTAACGATTCGTTTCCCTTTTTAAGTGATAAAAGACAAGGATGCGATGCCAATTTCCAAAACGAATATTTTAACCTAAAGCAGCTTCCTTATTTCAAAACAAACGTTTCGTTTCATTTCCAAAGATAATGCTATAGCTCATAGAAAGTAATTACAATAGTTATGCTTAGATTACTTTACATGTTAGCGTTATATTATTGATGTTATATGTTTTCGCGATACGAACACTCTGATAGAACACTACACAATTAAAAATGAGTACTATGTTGCACGAGCACGTACGTATATGTTACACCACACCTCATTGGCACTGCCATGTCACTGTAGAACCGTCATGTTATGTAATACGTATATAGGCGTTGATATAAGTAGGCTATCATACCTTTAGAACACTTGCACAAATACTAATGATTGTCATGCTGCACGAGCACAGACGCGCATGTTACACCACACATCATTAGTAGTGCCATGACACAGTAGAGTTGATATCTTTATACCTGTATATTTATTTACGCATTCTTCCTTTAATTCCTATTGCGTATTTGCAAGTATCAGTACTATAGATGTTATATTTGCTTCTTATGGATTTTCTGGATATTTTACTCCTGATGATATATATCAGTGGTATGGGACGCTGTTATATATGTATATATATAATATATCATCAGAATGATCTATGTAAGTATTCTCATTTTTTATTTGATATTTATGGATATGATGAGTTGACGTCCACCATGAGTTTGATGTTTTATGATGGTTTTGTTCCGAACCGAGTGGAGGGGCTATACGGTTTTGGACTTGTTACTTATCCGGACTAAGTGGGGAAGATATACAGTCGAATACATGGTGGACCCGGTTCGAGACCGAGGGGCAGGAAAACCGCATTATAGGCAGGAAGCCTAGCGAGGATACTCGATACCGGAGATAGACATAGGCACGGCGGATATCCAGGTGATACCGACCGGGGCCAGGGATATCGGGTAGCGATCATCTGTTGAGATGGTGTTGGCGATATCTACATTTACGTGTCGGTGATGGACACGAGAGATTTCTGATTTCAGGTGTTGATGATGGACATCCAAATATATATACATTGAAATGTAGTTATCTTGAGGTACACAGTTAGATTATAATTATTGTAGCCGACCAGGACTGATCCGGGGGACAGTACCTGTATATATATTCATTCGAGCATTCATACATGAAAAGGAATTCAAACACGAGCTATAGACTCATTATTTTGAAACGTCTGATATGACACTGGGATCTTTAAATTGTAAACCTCTTAACACTTTCCATCAAAAAATAGTAGGACATATATCTTAAGTAAAGATACTTATTATATTTCATACTATCACATCTGCTTTATGCCGGGACATATATATTCCACGCCTATTTTAAAGTAGAGGTTTATGTAGGGTTACTAAGCACTCTAAAAAGGTTCTACAAGGCATCAACCATGTCTGATTTAAATTTTAGCCGTGCCGAACAACCCTAACCAAGATCTTTAAACTAGAGATTAGGCGAAACAAAGCATGTTAAACACTTTAACATCTAAGTGTTTAGGATTACAACCTTTGTAGTTCGGTCCTTCACTTCATAAGCTCCGTGTTGAGGTCCCTTCGCTGCGATCATCGATTTCCCGGACTCTAGAGAGATTCCACAAAGAGAAAGATGCATGCTTGCTTCCGATCTTCGATAACAAAGTATTAGTGTATATGCCCTAGGAGCCATTATTGTATCATACTAGTTTGTATATTACTTAATGGAAGCTTGGGATATTCACATGTATATAACAGTCTTGCTAAATATGGTAGTATGCTACTTGGTTTTATCTATCTTAATATGTGAGTATTCGTATTGATAGAGCCCTTAGGATCTTGCTTGACTACCAGCGTTGTGATGGCAGTCACACTAGTGGGGGCTTGGTAGTCTACAAGCACATCCTTTTCAGATTCCTAGTCGTAGGATTATCGAGACAGGGCATCGATACTCCGGAGTAGACTAGTGTGTACGCTTTTCATCCCAGTTGGGGAGATGGTCTGTCCCACAGCCGTCAGTACGTCGTACTGGAGATAGTATACAGGTGCTCGTTGGGTTACGGGTACACCGGACAGGACTCACATGGAACTGTTGGTTGGTATTATACCCGTCGTTAGTTAACAGTTCCCAGGTGACATGAGTACTGCATAGTCCGCAGACCTGACACTGCTACTTCGCCTCGAGTGTGTCCCATTGTTCTTAGATTGCTACCCAACCACGGCTCAAAGGAGTCGTGCAAACAGGTAGCAGTTGGGTGCAGTCCCGAGCACTTGGAGGCAGTGGCGGTTAGACAGGATTCGTCTCTCCCGGTATTGGGGGTTGATATCGCGCTGTGTCAGAGAGCCATTACGCAAAGTCCCTGCCAAGGCAAGCGAGATTTACTGGTAGGTTCCAGTAGTTTCTCAAGGTGTAATAGGCTTCACTCCGACATGACTTATACCGCTATTATGGGACTGACGCTTGCCGCCCCCTAGGCCCGATATGCGATAGTCATAGACGAACAGACCGGACTGTACGGAGATTGTAACATCAGGCTCAGTAGGAGTTCGGATGGGTTTCCTCATCGGCCTTCTTATCGACATCTACCTGGGGACCGTTACGTACAGCTAGTGCCGCTTGCGGTCTGTGGTTAAACCCACTGCCAGCGTAGTAGTCGAGTCTTTAGAGTCCTACACAGAGAGTTTCCCTGCTCCAGGCGAAACGATATAGAGGTCGTATGGTTTTACGACAAGGGTTCGGACGCATACGTGTTTAAACGCACGTACGACGTTCAGACAGTTTTTACTAGTCGGCTTTGGTTTAAGCCAGATTCTAGTATCGGATTATTGGATTTATACAGTCTAAAGTTTTTCCGTGTTTTCACGGATAGGAGGGGCGTTCTCGTAATTTCGCGGGAAGCTTCTAGAAGGATGGTGACTTGAGGGTTTAGGTGGCATTTGCATTTATTGTGTTAATGACTCATTTGTGTGATTCATCCATGGAGTTAATGCATCATTTATTGATCTGATGACTCATGAGATGAATCACTCATATGAATGAATGAAGCATGGTTGTTAAATGATTTATATAATTTATTTCATAAAACATTATGCTTCATATATTCGATTGAGTTCATTATCTCTTCTCATTCTCATGCTCACCTTCTCTCTCCTCAAGCTCACTCTCTCTTCAAACCCTAATCCTACCACTCATGTGTTGAGACCAAGGATTAGAATAGACTAGGTACTTTGATTAGCAACTAAAGAAACCTAGTTACCTCAAGCTTAGAGGTGAAGCTTGGAGTAAAGCTCTCGGGTGGATCATCTACTACATAGAGAAGGCCGGAGAGAAGGTGAAGAACGAAAAGACGAAGGAAACGGTTCATTAGGTATAATCACCTCTCATAGTAGTTAACAACTTCTATGTTTCTTGTTAGTTACTGTTTAGCAAAGATTCTTCGGTTAGTCGATGTTTACGCAAAGAACAAGATCGTTTTTCATTTTCCCGCCTCCCCGCAAGTCATGGGGTGTAGTACATCGACTTACAGTGGTATCAGAGACTCGCTAAACAATAATTAACTCATTAGCAAAGTCGTTACAATTTCGAACGCGAAACGAACCGGAAAAAACATCGATATCACATAGTTTCTGTCGATTTTAAAATGAGGTCTAAAATTTTTTCAGGGACCTGCAGAATAACCTACAGAGAAATATAAGAACACTGAAAAAAGTGGGTTCATGAATCGGCCAAACAGCCGCGAAACCGCGGCCGATCCCACCGATCCGCCGCGGATCCGCGGCCGAGTTGGAGCCTATTCAGCCCAAGTTTTTCCAGTGGGTCTTCTGTGATGTTTTTGTCTTTTCTGGAATGTTTATTTTCTGCTCAAGTCTCAGATGCACTGAGAAGTTTTGGAGAAGAATCTAAAGTGTTTGCTCGATCGAAATTTTACGATGTTTGCTAATTTGATTATATCTGTGACTGTATAATGTGTTCGTAAACCTCCCCTAACTGCTAGTATGTCGGTTGGCAGGGGGTTGCACATTTCTTTAATGGATTTTACTGTTTGTGGTTATGAACTGTATTGGATTGTTGTGATGATTAGCCGGGGTTTGTGATGGGTTATTATATTAATTCATTCGATGTAATTGTAATATGTTGTAATATTATTTTGCGGGGCGCATCCAGGTTGCGGATGTAGCCACAGTTGTATTATTTCATTTTACTGTTTTCGCTCCTAGGATAGACCCAAGGTGGGGTGCACAAACTACCGGGTACTTTGAAGTGTTTAGTGGCCTACTCACGTCGTTGAGGGAGACCGCTTGACTTCGGGTACTTGGCGGGTAGTTTTCCGTACCCGTAGGGGTCTAGGGTGGGGTAATGGCTATTCATCACAACTGTGTAATCCGTCTTTCGTTGCAGGCTCAAAAGAAACGCGGATTGCTTGCATATCCAATAATGTTCATCTGTGATCTGGAATGCCTATTATTGCGTCTGATGAATGTACAATATCTATATATGATAGCTATTTAGACATCACTTATGTTTTACACCCGCACTAGCCCAGCCCCCGCTCTGCTGTTAGTTAAGTAACCTAACGGGTGATGACGGGACCCAGTGGCGAATGCGGATGGCATAAGAGGACGTTGTATTTTCCTTGTTTTCTGCAATGATAGGTTAATGATGGGACGCATTATTATTAATGCAATGAAAATAAACCAAAGTTTAATCGTTGGAACAATTTAAAAGAAACCACTCGGTTATTTTTAAAACAGAAGATATTTTTAATTGCGGAGCTTAAACCACTCCTTTTAAAAAGCTATCAGGTTCCTTCGGTTATATCAAGTTCACTACGTTCACGGTTTCGCCAAAACCATTCGTAGCCCTCCATCATTTCATTTAGGTATTCAGTAGTATTCAAGCTATGCATTTTGACCAACGCCAAGGCATAGTGTTTGGTAGCTGTTGGGTATTCATTTGTTGCATAGATTGATGAGTTAGTTTGGGACAGTCGTATTATCATTTGGCCAACGTCAGGGATATGTACAGATGGGTTCAAATTAACAAGATAATGATGGGTAGAACTTGACATGTGACTTATGACATTTTGACCAACGCCAAGTTCATAAGAGCATGGGGCAAAAAAAATAAATATCGGGAATTTCTAAAGAAACTGAAATTTGCAAAGTGGTGCATACCATTTGGAGTTTGATGAATGTTGGTAGGATTCCTTCAACATTATCATACAATGATATTTAGATCCCGATCCTACTGTGAGTATATGCTACTTATCAGGAGATTCGTCACTTAACGATCAATGCTATAAACCAAGTAGGTGTCAAGAAAGGTGCCAGCGGGGCTACGCCCCCAGAGAAAAGAGATTATTTAATTAAGGAAATTCGCTAAAGCGTTGGAAAACCTCCCTCGAAGTATCGAGACTAGCCTGGCTGAACGGTTAAACAAGTATTGTACGGTGAGAATAGTGCTGGCTAGTTCTTCCTTTTTGGTTTGAGGAGGGATTCGAAAAACAGTGGGAGCCATCCAATTTAGATAAATTAAAAACCACTCTAAACTTGAAAGAGCATCATGCTAAAGCGTTTCTTCTCTCTCTCCTACTTGCAGCGACCCTGAAAATAACTGGACTTAAGTTACTTTTAGAGAAAAATATATTGACAGGGCCAAACTATAAAGATTGGCTGCGGAATGTCAAAATGGCCTTGACTTATGACAAATTAGGGTATGTCCTCACCACTAAGACACCTGCAGTCCCAGGTCCCCAATCCAGTAATGCGGATAAGGAAATCCACAAAACCTGGGAGTTAGATTTCGTGAAGGCCAAGTGCATCGTGCTTGCCTCGATGAACAATGAACATCAGAGCAGGCACGAGGATATGGATCTTGAATCCATATTTCTCCATACAAAAGATCTGTATCGAGAGCAATCTCGTATAGCAAGATACGAGACCTCAAAGAAGCTGGTTTAGGCGAGGTTGGCCGTCGGATCATCGGTAGAAGAACATGTCCTAAAGATGATTGGCTATATTGAAGAGCTCGCAGACTTTGGGATGACTTTGGATAATGAGCTCTATACAGACCTTATTCTCCAGTCCCTCCTTTCCACCTACGCCCAGTTTATTCTAAACTTCAACATCCAAAGAAAAGAAGTTGAACTTTCAGATCTTCTTAACATGTTGAGGAGTGCAGAGGGTACCTTGCAGAAGGCAAGGGAAACACACGCTATATTTGTTCGCGGTGCTTCTTCTTCCGGGTCCAAGTCTAACTCCAAAGGAGGAAAGGGCACTGGAAGAAAGATTGCATGGCGTGGAACGCCAAGAACCAGGAACAGAAGCAAGCTGTGGCTTCAACTTCAGGTGTGTTTGTAATTGAGAATTGTCCGTCAATCAACTCTACTTCCTGGGTATTGGATACCGGATCAGGATCTCATATATGCAATTCATTGCAGGCACCGAGAAACCGTAGGGTGCTGAAGGAAGGTGATATGACCCTAAAGGTTTCTAACGGAGCTAGCGTGGGAGCTGTGTCCGTCGGGGATTATCCCCTGGGATTGACAAGTGGACACATTTTGGTTTTACATAACCGTTTTTGTGTACCTAGCTTAACGTGTAATATCATATCAGTTTCCTTGTTATCAAATAAAGATTATGATTTCACGTTTGTAAGTGATGTTGTTAACATCCAACTTAATCATAGTTTGATTGGGTCCGGTACACTGGATAACGGTATATATGTCTTAAACCAACTACAGATTTTCAATGTCCAGAACACACTAAAAAGAAAGTCTCCAGATAACAATAAGGCTTTCTTATGACATTGTAGACTAGGTCACATCAATGAGACAATGTTAACTAAGTTACATAGAGAAGGATATTTGGACTCGTTCGAATATTAAACTTATGCCACTTATGAATCATGTCTCAAAGGAAAGATGACAAAGAATCCATTCACTGGACATGGAGTAAGAGCGACCGAGCTCTTAGGACTCATACACAGCGATGTATGTGGTCCAATGTCTACACATGCACGAGGTGGTTTTTCCTATTTCATTACTTTTATGGATGATTACTCTAGGTAGGGTTTCATTTATCTGATGAAACATAAATCCGAGGCTTTTGAGAAATTCCAAGAGTATAAGAATGAAATAGAAAACCAAACCGGCAAAAGTATCAAGACACTACGATCTGATCGAGGTAGTGAATACTTAAGTGCCGAGTTCCTAGGTTACCTAAAAGAGAAAGGAATTCTCTCTCAGCTTACTCCTCCATACACTCCACAGCATAACGGTGTATCAGAGAGACGGAATCGAACCCTATTGGATATGGTATGTTTCATGATGAGAAATGTTGAGTTACCGCGATCTTTCTGGGGTTATGCGCTAGAATCAGCGGCATATCTTCTGAACAGGGTTCCTACCAAGACTGTGCCTACCACGCCATATCAGATGTGGAGTGGGAAGAAACCCAATCTTCAGTATCTGAGGATATGGGGATGTCCAGCTTTTGTTAAAAAGCAGCATGTGGACAAGCTCGAGGCACGATCAGTACAGTGTAAGTTTGTGGGATATCCATAGAACTCTAAAGGGTATCTATTCTATTACGCAGAGGAACAAAAGGTTTTTGTTTCTCGTAATGCCCATTTTCTAGACCAGCAGGTTTTAGAAAAAGATACAAGTGGGAGAGAAATAGAACTGGAAGAAATTCCAGAACCATAAACTACTACTGAAAGTTTGGTAGAACCAGTAGTTCATGAAGAACAGGACATTCCCGCACCCCTCCGCAGGAGTAGTAGGCCGTCTCATCCGCCTAAGAGATACTACGGTTTTCTCATAGATGGGGATAGAGAGGATTGCATCATCGATGATGATGAACCTACTAGCTTCCAGCATGCCATCCAGAGCGGCGACTCGGTACGATTGCTAAATGCAATGCGGACCGAAATGGAGTCCATGTACACCAACAAAGTATGGACTTTGGACTTTGCTCCAGATGGGGTAAAACCCATAGGATGCAAATAGATCTTCAAGAAAAAGATTGGTGTAGATGGACAGGTGGAAACCTATAAGGCTAGACTTGTTGCAAAGGGTTTTCGTCAAAGACCTGGTTTGAACTATGACGAAACTTTTTCCCCAGTGGCTATGCTTAAATCCATTCGGGTCCTTCTTGCTATTGCTGCCTTCCATGATTATGAAATCTGGCAGATGGACGTAAAGACGGCTTTTCTGAATGGTAATTTAGAAGAGTGTGTCTATATGGATCAGCCAGAGGGTTTCAATCAGATTGGGAGTAGCGGGAAAGTATGCAAGTTGCTTAAGTCCATTTAAGGATTAAAGCAGGAATCGCGGAGTTGGAACATCTGTTTTGATGAAACAGTCAAAGAATATGACTTTATCAAAAATCCAGATGAACCATGTATATTGTAACATTTCAAAAAAATAAAATATTATTTTTGGGAATTTTCATAATTTAATATTAATTTTTAATGAATATTTTAATAGTCGGTATAATTAAATACCGATAAATGGTGAAAATTCTGGAGAAAATTATGGAAATTCTAAAATAGGTTATTTTGTGGAAATATGCCATTTTACAGTTTTTATGATGAATTATATGTTATTTCGGTGTTAATCGCGATTAAAAATCGCTAATTGGATTTTTGGCTTTTTGTGCACAGATGTGCACATAACATTTCTACACTTATTTCATGTTTTGGACTCATGATGGCTTAGGGTTGGACCATGTTTAGATGACCATGGTGACATGACCCATTTGGTTGAATTTAGTGGGTTAATTAAGAGCTTAGCTTTGTTAAGAATTGGTTGAGTTTAAGGTTGACTTGTGTAGGGAGAAAGTGAGCCATGGTGGCTTTGTGTCTTGTGAGCATTGTTTTGAGAGAGAGAGAGAGGTGGTTAGGATGTGCCATGATCCATATCATTCCATAATCCCTTGTGTTTTGTTACCCTCTCTCACATCTCTCCCCACAACACAACACCATACCATTATACACTATCACATAACATCAACACCCAACATTACAACCAGCAGCAGCAGCTGCAGAAGCACTGCTTCAGCCCCCCTTAGATCATCAGTTCAGCCCCCATCAGCCCCAAAACTCAGCCATATGTCATCATATCAGCAACAACCTCAGCCCTAGCACCTTAGCCAACACCTACATCATCACTTCAGCCACCATCAGCACTTCAGCCCTGATTTCAGCTGAAACAAATCTATCAGCCCCCTAGCTGCTGCTACAAGCTGTAACATCAGCCACCTACACACTCACACCAGCCCCTACAATAGCTACAGCAGCTGCAGCCACTAGCCCCACATCTATACACCCCTATCAACACATTTAGCCCTGACCAACATCAGTTTCAGCCAGGAAAAACATCAGCTCAGCACAACTTCATCCAATTTTCAACAGCAGCAGCTGTAACCCAAACAAGAACAACTCTGCACCCTCATCAACCCTCAACTCAGCAGCCTTAGCAACACAAAACAACCACCACATCACACAAACACCCCCAAAGCAAACACAATACCATATAAACAGCTTCAGCCAGAACTGCATCAGCAGTAAAGAAAAACAGCAACACCAGGAGCACAGTAGCAGCAACCCACTTCCCCACCTCCTCTTCCTTCCTTTCTCCTTCATTCCAGGACTTCTCTTGAGGTAAAATCTTGCAACCCAACTCCTAAGTTGCCAAGTTCTGATATTAGCTGAAAGTTACTGTTATATTTGAGATCTAGTGCTAGTTTTAGTGAAATTGAATGAGGTTTGGCCAAGAGATGGTTTCGATTGTCAGGGTAACCTTATTAGGTGCATTTGAGACCATTGTGACCAAGAAACCCCAGATTTCTAGTTAGTTACCAGAGTTGTTCGACTTGGCGTAAATTAGCGTTTTCGTCGATTTTTAGACCTTTCTGAGATCTGCTTTCACCCCGGGAACCCCATTACAAAATTGACTTGGAAGTGAGCTGTGCAGGCACCCTGGAACCATTACCCAAAACCCTAGCCCAAACCACCAAACCCCGGCCGCAGATTTATTTCCCCTGGCCTCAATTTGCGGCCAGACCAGGGTAGAACTGCCTCGTTTTGCGTGCACAGCCCCATTTCATGTAAACTTGACCCCCTGTATGTCTAGTTTTGACTGTTTCCTGTTAGGGTAAAATCTGGGTTCATTTTCATGAGTTGGCGTATGATTTACGACTTGTTTAACATGGGGTTTTGGTATCCGATGATTCATTTCTGTCGGGCGGCGTTTGGACGTCAACGACTGCGGATTTTGGCTGTGTTTACACGCGAGACCACAGGTTCTTACCTATGGGCGTAGTGTGCACCATTTTGGTTTCCGATGTGATTTTCATGTGTTTTAGCATTTGATATTCTTGTAGGTACTCTCGTGACGTCGAAGCGTTGGAGATGCAAACGGCGACATCGGCACCGGCACACATAACAAGGTGAGTAGATTTATATCTACGGGGAGAAGTCGGGTGGATGGCGTATAGCACCCCCGCAGTCCGTGGTGATGTATACGGATGCGTATACACACCTATAATTATATATATTGTTGGGATTAATTATTGATGTTTAAATGGATATTGGTATGTTGGATTGGTGAAAGGTTACGAAACCTTAGGGTATTGGGTGCACTACACATACATACACACATATACATGCTTGCATACATCCATATTTCATATGTGGTTATGGGATTCTATATAGATATGTGTTCACATGGGTTTGGGATTTTGCGTTCACATACGGATTTGAGGATGACACATGGGATTGATTTGAGTCGATGAGTTTGATATGAGATCATGATGCCGGTGATATGATAAAATTCATAATTGAGATATGTCTTGATGCTTCGAGGATTTTGGAGATGATGATGCCATAGTAATAGTGACATATATATGTGGTCGACATGTGATTAGGTTATGAGATATGATATGATATGATATGACAGGATACTTATGATAGGCCGCCTTGGGTGATGTATACTCTTGTGGTGATGTATGATGATAATATCGATTTATACTAGACTGTCGATCAGTAGTTAGATCTTGATTATAGTGATGATGTTAGAATTGTACTAGACATAGGTCAGTACCCAGATTATGATATTTGATAAGAGAGTACTTGGTGAATAATGTGACAAATGTGATATTGACCCGTACCCAGATTTGGGGAGGCCGTACGACGGATTTACGTACGAGCTATATTTTGATGTTGATCCGCCTATTTGACTTGGGAATAACCGATTATAGGGATATGATATCGGATGTGATATGATCGAGGCGGGATCACCGACTATATATATGTATATATATATATATATATATATATCGACTCAGAGGTTAGGCGGTTTCCCTTACCTACTGTTAGCTTTAGCTCAGCCCTATAGTGGTGTAGCTATATGACTCTTGTGACATTAGATGCAGTTCAACGATCATGGTGTTCAGTATTTCAGCTCCCACATATTATTCTTGTTGTCACTCGGCATCGCACACTTATTATGATTCATATTCCATTACTGACATCTTGCTGCTAGGACACCAGCACCATTACCGGTGATGCGTATGTACCACGTACACTTATTTGCTGTCGCACACACATCTTCATCGGTAATTGCCATGTCACGTACACTTAGAAAATATTATTGCCTGATTTAAATTGTTAGCTAGTAGCGACATGATATTAGTGCATCCGCCTTATATGCCAGCTTGATTTTGTAGCTACAGCTTGTCACATCATGCATACTGTTGTATATTATATGCCGCATCCATGGATTCTCATGCATATATTCATGAATTTTCATGCTATTGATGATTGGATTCGGGTTTCCATGAGATTTTCTGGATTTGGAGGAAAACCGCAAAACATATATATAAACTGCTTTCTCTTTTTAAATAAAAATGCGTTTGTTCCATGATGTATGAGTCGTCCACCATGAGTTTGGCTGATGGATTTTGAGACCCGATTTGAGGAGGCGGATGAACCGTTTCGGGTACATGGAGGGCCCGTTGCGGTACCCCGGGGCAAGAAGATCGCAGGAGATGGCGTTGAGCCTGGCAGGGGAGCACGACCGACCGGTGATATTACCCGACACGTCGGATATCCGGAGGATACCGTCGTAGTCATGAGATGGATGGTAGGGGCCGATCTGGACCGACGGCGCCCTGGATACTATGATTGAGACATTGAGATTTGAGATATTGAGGTACAGAGATTGTGATACAGAGATATCGAGATATTGAGATTCATGTTTTGTGCCGATGCTAGGCACTGTTTTATGTTGATTTCATTATGATACCTCATTTAAAATACAGAAATCTCACAAAGTTACAAAAGCAGTTTTCTTCAGTACATGCATTCTGTTTCATGCATTCATATATCATTCATATGCTATATTGCCACCTGATGCACGGACACAGGCACATGGGTTTACACCTAGGTTAGATACATACCCTAGACATGGTTAGAGATTTGCTGGTTTTATATTTGAGGATTTTATATTCTGATCGTATGACCTAGGATTGCGTCATACATGCGATTTTCTGTTCGTAGATCTTTTTCTACTCACGAGTTGGCAACTCACCCCCGTTGTGCTCCAGTTTCTTGCAGGTGTTGCCGTACAGGTTTCATTACGGCTTTGTGGGTACTGTTCCTTCGGGTGATTTGCTAGTAGGTGGGTTTATTGTATCTTACCCATCATTATACCTTGTATATTTTATTTCAGTTGTATCTAGAAGTTCCATCAATCAAACATGTATTTATTCGAGATAGAGATCAGGGATGTTTATTCTTTCGACTGTAGAGTCGCGCGTTTTAATTCTATGGATTTCATACTGGTTGGAGTTCCCTTTTTGTTGTGATCCTCGCCTTTAGGCGTTGTATATTATGTTGCTTACAGGTTGATTCACATATGGTTTTTCCTACACTCTACTACTTCTCTTGGTTTGGATTTTTGGGTTTCGGCTTACTTAGAATACGTACGCCTTGAGACGTTCGTAGTCTAAATGCCGGTCATGTTCCGTAATTTCGGGTCGTGACATATATATAGTAAAGTTGTAGCAAGAACTGTCGTATTCCTCGTCTTGTACGTGGATGACATTCTATTGATAGGAAATGACATTCCTATGCTACAATCTGTCAAAGGATTCTTGTCACACAGGTTCTCCATGAAAGACCTGGGTGATGCCTCTTACATTCTGGGGATCCGGATCTATCGTGATAGATCCAAGAGGATGTTGGGACTTTCACAGTCTAGGTATATCAACACTATACTGAAAAGATTCAGTATGGAAGATTCTAAGCGCGGTAATTTACCGGCTTGTCACGGAATCGCCCTATCCAAAGAGATATCTCCCAAGACTGATTTGGAAAGGGAACGCATGTCTATTATACCCTACGCTTCTGCGGTAGGCTCTATAATGTATGCGATGTTGTGCACCAAACCAGATGTAGCTTACGCACTGAGCGTGGTAAGCCGGTATCAGTCAGACCCAGGGGAGAAGCACTGGATAGCTGTAAAGAACATTCTCAAGTACCTGAGAAGGACTAAGGAGATGTTCTTGGTTTACGGAAGAAAAGACCTCAAGATGGAGGCCTTTGCTGATTCCGGCTTCCAGAGTGATAAGGACGATTCCAAGTCCATGTCAAGTTATTTCTTTACCCTCAATGGAGGGGCGGTGTGCTGGAAGAGTTCCAAGTAGGACACCGTTGCTGACTCGACTATGGAAGCGGAGTATATTACTGCTTGCGATGCCGCAAAACAAGCGGTCTGGATGAAGAAATTCCTAACAGAACTTCAGATGGTTCCTACCATTGTTGATCCAATACCTCTGTATTGCGACAACAACGGAGCTATAGCTTTAGCGAAGGAACCAAGGTCCCATCAAAAGTCCAGACACATCTTAAGGCGGTATCACCTGCTCAGGGAGATCATAGATCGCCGGGAGATCGAGGTCCGGAGAGTTGCTACTGAAGAGAACATTGCTGATCCATTAACGAAGGCCCTACCTAAGATTCAGTTCGAGAGGCTACTCGAGATCATCGGTCATCGATATGCCAGTTCATGGCCCTAGTGCAAGTGGGAGAATGTTTGTATATATGCCCTAGGAGCCATTATTGTATCATACTAGTTTGTATATTACTTAATGGAAGCTTGGGATATTCACATGTATATAACAGTCTTGCTAAACATGGTAGTATGCTACTTGGTTTTATCTATCTTAATATGTGAGTATTCGTATTGATAGAGCCCTTAGGATCTTGCTTGACTACCAGCGTTGTGATGGCAGTCACACTAGTGGGGGCTGGGTAGTCTACTAGCACATCCTTTTCAGGTCCCTAGTCATAGGATTATCGAGATAGGGCATCGATACTCCGGAGTAGACAGTGTGTACGCTTCTCATCCCAGTTGGGGAGATGGTCTGTCCCACAGCCGTCAGTACGTCGTACTGGAGATAGTATACAGGTGCTCGTTGGGTTACGGGTATATTGGACAGGACTCGCAGGGAACTGTTGGTTGGTATTATACCCGTCGTCAGTTAACAGTTCCCAGGTGACATGAGTACAGCATAGTCCGCAGACTTGACACTGCTACTTTGCCTCGAGTGTGTCCCACTGTTCTTAGATTGCTACCCTACCACGACTCAAAGGAGTCGTGCAAACAGGTAGCAGTTGGGTGCAGTCCCGAGCACTTGGAGGCAGTGGCGGTTAGACAGGATTCGTCTCTCCCGGTATTGGAGGTTGATATCGGGCTATGTCAGAGAGCCATTACGCAAAGTCCCTGGCCAGGGCAAGCGAGATTTACTGGTAGGTTCCAGTAGTTTCTCAAGGTGTAATGGGCCTCACTCCGACATGACTTATACCGCTATTAGGGGACTGACGCTTGCCGCCCCCTAGGCCCGATATGCGATAGTCATAGACGAACAGACCGGACTGTACGGAGATTGTCACATCAGGCTCAGTAGGAGTTCGGATGGGTTTCCTCATCGGCCTTCTTATCGACATCTACCTGGGGACCGTTACGTACAGCTAGTGCCGCTTGCGGTCTGTGGTTAAACCCACTGCCAGCGTAGTAGTCGAGTCTTTAGAGTCCCACACAGAGAGTTTCCCTGCTCCAGGCGAAATGATATAGAGGTCATATGGTTTTACGACAAGGGTTCGGACGCATACGTGTTTAAACGCACGTACGACGTTCAGACAGTTTTTACTAGTCGGCTTTGGTTTAAGCCAGATTCTAGTATCGGATTATTGGATTTATACAGTCTAAAGTTTTTCCGTGTTTTCACGGATAGGAGGGGCGTTCTCGTAATTTCGCAGGAAGCTTCTAGAAAGATGGTGACTTGAGGGTTTAGGTGGCATTTGCATTTATTGTGTTAATGACTCATTTATGTGATTCATCCATGGAGTTAATGCATCATTTATTGATTTAATGACTCATGAGATGAATCACTCATATGAATGAATGAAGCATGGTTGTTAAATGATTTATATTATTTATTTCATAAAACATTATGCTTCATATATTCAAATGAGTTCATTATCTCTTCTCATTCTCATGCTCACCTTCTCTCTCCTCAAGCTCACTCTCTCTTCAAACCCTAATCCTACCACTCATGTATTGAGACCAAGGATTAGAATAGACTAGTTAATCCATAACCCTTCTCTATATCATCTAGGTACTTTGATTAGCAACTAAAGAAACCTAGTTACCTCAAGTTTAGAGGTGAAGCTTGGAGTAAAACTCTCGGGTGGATCATCTACTACATAAAGAAGGCCGGAGAAGAGGTGGAGAACGAAAAGACGAAGGACACGGTTCATTAGGTATAATCACTTCTCATAGTAGTTAACAACTTCTATGTTTCTTGTTAGTTACAGTTTAGCAAAGATTCTTCGGTTAGTAAATGTTTACGCAAAGAACAAGATCGTTTTTCATTTTTCCGCCTCCCCGCAAGTCGTGGGGTGTAGTACATCGACTTACCCAAAGATGATCTACCTTGAACTTTCATTAACACAAGCTCTCACTTATAAATGAAGTGAACACCCTAATCTAAATAGCTAGGATAGATTAGGATGATGAAGTAGGATTTTAGCACTCATTTATTTTCATTAACTCACTTATTTTCATCACTTCATAAAAAGCTAGAAAGCTTTTCATGAAAGAAGAAGGAAGAAGAAGAAGAATAGTAATCCTTTTGTGATGAATAATGAATTGTGTTGATAATTTCTTATGCAACCATGGTTGCTACTATAAAATGAGCTAAACTTTGTAGAGAGTTAACTAGGGTTGAGGGTGTGGTTTGGGTTACAAAATATCAACAAAATATCTTAGCTCATGACAAAAAGAAAAGCTTCAAGAATGAGCTAACCCAAATCAAACCCTAACCTTGTTTAATCTCCACTAATCATGTTGCATTAGTAATTATAACATGTTACAATATTAGATATCACATATATAATATATTTTGTAACAAAAGAAAATAATACAGTTAACATATATCGCATATATATCAATGTATTACCCGAGTGAGAAAATGAATTAATAAGTGAGCTAATATTAGTTAATGTAATTTAATATATCAAATATATATAATTATACATTAAATTATCAAATCAACACTTGATCCGATAATCCGTCTATTTCACAAATAACCGACTAATATAATCTGTATCAGTTCATCGAATCAACACTTGATCCGATGACCCAGCTATATCTCATATACCTGGCCGATATGTCATATCGTGAGAATCTAATACGGTATCACATACACGTATTGTTCTCGGTCCCGCACATATCATATATGTGCTCCTACTCCATTTTGCCTGAGCCAAGAAACTTCTGTGTAGGACTCTAAAGAATCGTCAATACGCCGGCAGTAGGTGATGATCATATCAAACACCCACAAGCTGCAAGCGGTCAGCTAAACGTAACAACCACCGAGGTATTAAGCGATTAGAAGATCAACAATCAAGCCTGTACATTCTCCTGCGAATCCAATCAGTAACACTCCCGTACAGTCCGGTCTCTTCGTCTGATATGTCGCATATCTCGCCTAGGGGTGGTAAACGTCAGACCCCAGTAGCTTGATAAGTCATATCGATATGAGGTCCATAACAGTTTGAGAAACTACTGATAACACTTACCAGTAAATCTCAGCAACCCTGGCCAGGGATTTCCAGTTATAGCCAATCGAACACAGCGCAACATCAACTCCCTATACCGGGAGAGACGAATCCCCTCCTATCGCTCATTGCCTCCATGTGATTCAGGACTGTACCCAAAAGCCACCTTTTTACACGCCCTCTTGGACATGGTATGATGGAAATCAAAGCACAGTAGGAATCACACAAGACTCTATGACGATCTCGGGTCTACAGACTACTCTGTACCGGTGTCACCAGAGAACTGCCATCTGACGTGAGGTATAATACCATCTGGGAGTTCTCGGTGAGTCCGTCCAGTGTACCCAGTCTCCACTGAGCACCCGTATACCTTCTCTGATGTCAACCACCAATGGATATGGGATCATCCATCGCCCATCATATAGGTCAAGAAGCGCATACGCTAGTCTACTCTGGAGTATCGATGCCCTGTCTCGGTACTCCCACGTCTAGGAACATTTGAAGGATGTACTTGGCGACTACGCTGTCCCCACTAGTATGATCTGCATCATAGTCCTGGTAGTCGAGTACATATCCTAAAGGCTTTATCAACATGTAACATAGAGACAATCAGAATACATGTTAAGATAAAGAGCAACCAGATAGCGTACTATCATGTCGAGCAAGAAAGTACTCCCTATATATGTCCAAGCATCCACTACAATATACATCGTATGTATAGTAATGGCCTCTAGGGCATACATATAACTAACAGTTTATATATATATATATATATATTCTCGGTTACATTAGGCTCATACCTAGATACAGGTCATGTGCATTGATATATTCTACTTGGGATTGCATGATAGTTAGTGTTGCATTACAATACATATGTATATCATATAGTATATTAGTACAGGTTATGATAGTACTATACTTATGACCTAGGTATCGTCGTGTATTTCAATTTCTACCTTTTGATGTACTTTTATTCACTGAGTTGGCAACTCATCCCCGTTGTACCACAGTTTCTTACAGGTTTTACCGTTGGATTATCAGCGGCTTGGACACACATTCCTTTCGGTGATTGATTGGTAAGTGGGTTACTATTGTATCGTACTCACTCTTGATTATTCATATATTCTTGTATCTAGTGAAAATTCCATCAACTTAGAAAGGGTATGTTGTGGACCTAGAAGCGAGACTTAGAAATTGTGTGTTGTGACGTCGCACTCAGTGGAGTCGACCATTTTATATTGTTGATTTCGTTTCGATTTTCTTTTCTTCGCCATTGTGCGTCGTATATTGTTTGCTTGGTTGCTCCGCCGTTTAGGCGTGGAAGCTAACTCACGTTGGGACACTATATATATCTTATGTTGTAGCGGGTTTTATACAAAAATGCAAAGGAAGTGCTGTTGAATTGCAAAACGTCATAGATGTTTTTCAAACATACTTAGTTAAGCTTAATTGTTATTTTAAACTGATTCCATCCGATGACTATTTTAAACTTCACCTCCAATATTTTCAAAAGGGTTTAGATTCCGGGTTTCGGCTTACTTGAACCGTGTCGACGTCTTTAGATGTCACGTGATTTGAGTGCCGGTCACGTACCACATTTGGGTCGTGACAGTGCATCAATATTCCAGTTTAGACTAGTGTATACGTTTCATGACCCTATACAAGGCGATGGCCGATCTCATAGCCATTGGTGTTTGACACTAATGATTGTATACAGGTGCTCATTGGATAAATTACATTGTAAGTAGACACTCATACTTGTACCGCAAACTTGTGGCTAAGGCGGAATGCAAAACAAAAATTTTAAACTAGAGCACAAGCTTCTACGACCTAGCAATCTATACCAAACACTAAACTAGCAAACTAAAATAGACTTAACTACTCGGTTAAATATTAAAACCTTTGTAGTCGTGTCCTTCGTCTTCAATTTCACTCCTTTAGCTCTTTGGTGTAAGTCGATGCTCATGCTCGTGCCGCAAACTTGCGGCCAAGGTAGAATGTAAAACAAAATTTTTTAACCTAGAGCACAAGCTTCTACGACCGAGCGATCGTTACCAAACACTAAACTAGCATACATAGAAGGAGTTTAACTACTCGGTTAGTGTTAACTAGTAGTCGTGTCCTTCGTCTTCTTTTCCACTTCTTAAGCTCCTAGGTCCACCGGGAACCAGCTTGGGAGTCGATCTTCTTTGTCAAAGATGATCCACCCAAAAGAACCCTAGCTTAAGCTCTAGCTTCACACAAGAATACAAAATGAAGCAACTTGTGAACAATACTTGCTAGGAATTGGTCATAAGGGATGTAATAGTGATTATCCTTTTGTTTTCTCTCTTTTTATTTTTCTCGCCTTAACTTGGAAAGAACTAGAGAGGATGAAGAAAAAGCAAGCATGGCTCCAAACATAATCTTCTCCTTTTCTTTTCTCTTCATATCTTTTTAATAAATGAATGACTGGAATTGTGACTCACAAGTGTGAGTCACAAGTCCACACCATTCTATTAAGATCATGAAGAGATGAGAAAAGAAAAGAGGCCACTTCATATAAATGAGAAAAGAATAGCGGCCACTTCATGTATACATACATACATACATACATACATACGTACGTACGTATGTGTGTGTATACAGCCATGACCCGGAAATGGCACGTGAGCCCGGAAATGGCACGTGACCGGCACTTAGATCACGTGAAGTCTATAGGACCCACCGTAACCCAACTAAGCCAAAAACCAAGAAATATAAACCTTTTTAGGAAAATAGTGGAGGTGAAGTTTAGAAAGAAGGGTATAAATGAAATCAAGTGCTTCTTTTAAAGTATAAGTAATTTTTTATAGAAATGCAAGTGGATGTATACAAAAGTTTGAAAACATTTCCGTCATTTAAAATTTGGGTAGCACTTCGTTTGTAAATTTTAATCCAAAACCAGTACATCACAAGAATAATATCGGCATCCCCAAGCGGGAGCTAGCTCTTCGCTAATTGGCAGAAACACAACCACACAAGTAAAATATACGACGCCCAAGGCGTAGATTAATCACAGAAAGAAAGTAAAGAAAACTAAAACATTATCAAATCCAATAAAAGAATAATATGCACATCTCGCTCTAAGTCTGAAAGAATATACAAGTCTCTGGTTTTTAAGTCTACCAATATACATAGTCTGGTTGATGGAGCTTTTAACTAGATACAATGAATATAAAAGTAAACAATGGTGGTTACGCTCTGAACTGTAACCCATCTCACAATGCAAATCACCCAAAAAGGAGCAATATGCCAGCAAGCCGCTAGTGAATCCAAGGGGTCGATCCTGCAAGAAAACTATGGAACAATGGGGTGAGTTTCCAACTCATGAGTAGAAGACGTCATCAGGTATAAATCGAATGTATAACAATCTCCTAGGTCATACTGTAATATAATATCATATCGTATGGAATAGAAGGTGATCGTGTATACATATGTGTATAAAAATATAATATCGTGCATGTATCAATATGTGGTACCATATCATCTGGGTTATATATATGTATATGTCATCCAACATGTGTCCATCAACGACACATCAAAATCATCGTAAAATCCTGAGTGTCCAGCATCGACACTCGAAATCATCATATAACCCGTGTCCAGCATTGACATGTAAATCCTCATATCTCAGGCGCCGTCTCATCGGATTGGCCCTCATATCTTAGGCATTGTCTCATCAGATTAGTCCTCATATCCATCTAGTATCATATCATTTTGGTCGGTATCCTTTGGATATCCGCCGAGTCCAACACTGTGACCGGTAGGTTGTGTTCCCCTGCCAGGCTCAACGTCTTACTATACGATCTTCTTGCGCCGGGCTACCGCACCGGATCTACCATGTACCCGCATATGGTGACTCCTCACTCCTCGAATCGGGTAATCATCATAGCTCAGCACCAAGAAATCTCATGGTGGACGTCGAAATATCATATCAAGAGAAACCGCGATTTTAAAATAATCACAAATATTTAAATAATATCTACGGTTTCTCAAATCCAGAAATCTCATGAAAATATGGCAGTAATGAAATAATATGTACATGCACAGAACAACATTGTAATGCATAGCAAGTGTGTTCATATGAGTGTGTCGTGTAGTAAAGTAAAGAAAGTGCAATATCTACAATAATATGAAGTGTTGTGTACTAATCAGTAACTAAAATGCTAATAGATTATAAGGTGATACGGTGACATAGCGATTTCTAATATATACGTGGCATGGCAATTACCGATGATGTATGTGTGAGCCGGCAAGTATGTATACGTGCAACATGTGCATCATCGGGTAATGGTGCGTGTGTCCTAGCAAACGAAGTCAAATAAAGATAAGAATATGAAACGTAGTATTTATGTCGTAAATAAAATAAATGCGAGCGTATGCAGAAATAAGAAATTGTAACGTGAACAGTATAACAATACGCAAATACATATGAGCCATACAGTTATAGTTTAAAATAGTACAAATCATCGTTTTTGAAAATAGGAGGCTATGATGTTTTTGAAAAAAAGATACCATTTCAAAAGTCGCAGCGTCCCTTGAAGTTATCATTTAAAAGTGCGTGACGATTCGCTAATTTTGAAAATAAGTATGGCTCTGATATAGTAGCGGGCGGATAGTAGGTGGTATTGGAACCAAAGGCGACACAGCAGAGTCTAAAATATTGTAAGTCGATGTCGCGCACTCCACACACTTGTGGGGAAACGGAATATGCAAAAAACGATTTTTCTATGCTTCGCAACACCGACTAAACTCCATGATCGATACTAAACCCTAACTAGCTAAACTGTATGAGGTTAACTACTCGGAAAGAATTCGCTAATTTTGAAAATAGGTATGTCTATAAATATTGTAAGTCGATGTCACGCACCCTACGCACTTGTGGGGAGGCGGAATATGCAAAAAACGATTTTTCTATGCTTCGTAACACCGACTAAACTCCAGGATCGAAACTAAACCCTAACTAGCTAAACTGTATGAGGTTAACTACATGGAAAGAATGTTATACCTCACAGTATCATGTCATTCGGGACTTTTTGTTGTCCTCCTCCTCGTCATAAGCTCCTCGGATCGTATACGGATCGGGCCTCCTCGTCGGTCTCCTCAAGTCAAAGATGATCTACCCGAGAGTCTATAGTCTAAGCTCCAACCTCAAATCCGAGGTAACTAAGGCACCTAGTTCGTTAAACTAGATGTCCTAGATGATGTAGAGAGTGAAGATGGATTAGTTTGTCTCTAAATACCCTAGGTTTCTCAAAATATGAGACATTGAAGGTTAGCGGAATAAGAAGGGGAGCTTGAGGAAGTGAGAGTCTAGAATGAACATTAGAGAATGAAGATGGCTCTAGAGTAGTGATAATATCAAGCATCCAATAATGCAAATGCAAAATATCAAGCATACCTGAATAGTCACATAGTGAGTCACCCTCATGAGTCACCCCACGAGTCACCTAAGAGCCATACTTCATTTAATGTAAATCTCCACCTCATACCTCCACCTCATTTATCTTTTAATCAAAAGATTAAATACAAAATGAGGTGTCTTCTTCTAGAAGTATACTTGAGCAAATTACAAGAATACCCCTCACCGTATATACATACCTGTATCCGTATTCCGAAAAATACGAATACAAAGAGACGAAAATAATCCATCAATATAATACTAGGATCCGGCTCAAACCAAAGCCCACTAGTATTATCCGCCCGAACATCATCCGTGCACAAGTACACGTATGTGATCGAAGCCCTGCAATAAAACCATACGACCTGTTCAACTTTTTCCCGATGCAGGGAAACCCTCTGTGTGGGACTCTAAAGAATCGACACTACGCTGGTAGTGGGTTTAACCACAATCCGCCAGCGGTACTAGCTGCACGTAACGGGTACCCAGGTATCTGTCGATAAGAAGGCCGATGAGCAAACTCATCCGAACTCCTACCGAGCCTATCTGTGACAATCTCCGTACAGCCCGGTCTGTTCGTCTAAGAGTATCGCATATCGAGCCTAGGGGCGGTAACCGTCAGACACCTAATAGCGCAATAAGTCATGTCGAAGTGTAACCCAAAACACCTTTAGAAACTACTGGAGTACCTACCAGTAAATCTCGCTTGCCCTGGCTAGGGATTTTGTGTAATGGCTTTCCGAACACAGCGCGATATCAACCCCCATACCGGGAGAGACGAATCCTATCTAACCACTACTGCCTCCCAGTGCTTCGGGACTGCACCCAACCACTACCTATTTGCACGACTCATTTGAGCCGTGGTAGGGTAGTGATATAAGTACAGTGGGAACACACTCGAGGCGAAATAGCAATGTCAAGTCAACGGACTATGCTGTACTCATGTCACCTGGGAACTGCTACCTGACGATAGGTATAGTACCAACCAGCAGTTCCTCACGAGTCCTGTCCAGTGTACTCATAACCCAATGAGCACCTGCATACTATCTCCAGTACGACGTACTAATGGCTATGGGACAGACCATTTCCCATGTTGGGATGAGAAGCGTATACACTAGTCTACTGTGGAGTATCGATGCCCCGTCTGGATAATCCTATGACTAGGGACCTGTATAGGATGCGCTTATAGATTACCCAGCCCCCACTAGTGTGACTGCCATCACAACGTTGGTAATCAAGCAACGATCCTAAGGGCTCTACCAATATGTATAAGCGATATGCTAAAAGAAACACATGCATATATTGAGGTAGAAACAAATCAGGTAGCATACTACCATTTCGAGCAAGACTGTTACTATATCCGTGTATATCCTAAGCTTCCAATATGTAATTGTTCGGCACAATTTTTACATTATAACACCGCCCATTTTTATCTTTTTGTCAATAAACAGTGCTATTTAATCTTTTTCTGCTCATTTATACAGATTACAGGTATGCAGACAGAAACACTGAAATTTTTACACAACATGCACAAGAAGACGGGTTTTTAGCTGGAACTGCAAACGGGACAGAATACAGATCAAGATTTAAAAGAGTTTGCAACAAATAAAGTGTGTGTACAAAAAGAATTTGTGAAATGGTCCAACACATACAAATGTGAACACCCTTGTGATGTATGAACCTAAGGGGCTGCTTTGGCACACAGCAATGATGAGTGGTGCAAATTTCACCCATGTGCAAATTACAACAAATTGCAACTATAGAGAGATGCCCAAGAGATGGCACCTGCTCTCCAAATTTTGGCCGCAAATAAACTCATTTTGGCCACAAATTGAGGCCAAGTTGGTGCCAAATTGGGTCGTTCAAATATGGTGGGTCCCTGGTGGTCTTTTCGGTCTTTTCAGTCTATTGTCTTTTCAGTACAAATTGAATTCTCTATAAATAGCAGATCAGTTCATGAGGAAAGGGGAGAACTTTTTCTTTACTTGTAACTACTTTGATAAATTTCTTGTAGCTCTTGTGATTAGACTGAGTTCTTTGCCTTCCTCTGGTCTTGCAATCTCTATCTTTGAGCTTGCAAGATTAGATTTTGGTAGTTGAATTCATTTACTTGTATTTGAACTATTGCAATAAAATCATCATTACATTCAAGTTTGATTCTTGCGTCTCTTCTCTATTTCATTGTTATTTCTTTTCATTATTCAGTTGTGCTATTTCTATGATGATGTGTGAGTAATTGTTCTTGGGCTATGGTGAGGTAGGTCGTGGAATGACTTTACTTCCAACCCCTCCCTTTTGATTCCTGCATTTTTCACTTCTTTTCTTAATTGTGCAATTTTATTATATTTTGCTTGATAGGATAAATCGTTTTGAATGGTTGCAAATCAACCTTTAACATATATCCTATTCCTTCTTTACATTTTATTGTTGCTATATTATGATTTGAAGTTGAAATGAATAAGGAATTTTTTTAAGTGTCGCAACTAGCTAGATAGGATATATAGCATACATGCATATATTCTATACTTGCTAACTTCACTTAACTAATTCTATATTCATTTCATTCCCAATCTCATTCTTTTTAGTTTCCGTTTTACTTAACCTTGATATCGTATTCTAACCCGATGCATGTTTCGGATGGATGCGGCATGCTTTCGCAATTCAAATAGAAACTAAAAAAATGAATTTTGAATCAAAACAGAGAGTTGGGGGTAAATGTCGTATTTCACTCATATTAAACCTTAGCCTAAGTTTTCCCTAAAACAAAACCTTTCTTTTTTTAATTATTGTAAAAATGTGACAAACACCCATTTTCCAACCCATTGTTTCATAACTCAAATTGATGTCGTGATATCCACTCCTTGTGGTTCGACCCGTGCTTGCCGGCTTCCTTCAACGCACCGTGCACTTGCGGTATATTTAAAACTCGAGATCCACATCGTGCACTATTTTCACCAACAAAACTGACATATCTTCATTAAACTAAACTCGACAAAAGCATGACACCGTGAGTTTTGAACAAGTTTTTGGCGCTGTTGCCGGGGAGTGGCAACACCACAAAGTTATTTTTAGTTATCTCTGTATGTACTTTTTCAAGAAAAAAAAATTTAAACAAACAAAAATCTAAAAATAAAAAATAAAACACCACAAATAATCTGACTTTCTGCTCCCTGTGTTTCTGTTCTTCTGTTGATAAGATTATTATAAAAATATTATGCGTATAGAAAAGGGATACTAAAATAACTAGAAGAAGATACCAAGAAATTGGAGCAAAAATACCACATCTTGGCCGCAAATTTAACCATTTAGGCCGCAATTTGCGGCCTCACTGTGGTATTTTGCCCCAATTCTTCTGTTACTTCTTTATATTTCTGTTATTAATCCATTTTTATATGCAAAATTTTATAATTATGTATTTACAGAGCTTTGACCATAGATATCGTATGGTGCACTAAATATCGTATTTTTTCCAACAATTCCAGATTTCGACGAAAATACGAACTACGATCGTGCAGTGCTAAGAGCAGAATTCTGGAACAAGGTGTTAAGAAGTTATCAGTGCCAAAGATCCGGGTAGATCAACCCGTGCAAGAGAACACTCAAGCAATCATGGATCAAGTCAACGGGAGTTTCTAAACTCAAAAATTTAAGGTACGCACATTTCCTAACACATTCTCCTCAAGTCCGACGCTCCAATACTTCAATTTTCTGCATGATTTCTTTTGCAAACTCCGATGCACAAGTGCCAAAGAAAACTAACCATATTTTTTGTAGTGCACCGCTTATAACATAAATAACGATTGATTGATGATTTGAACAAATTTTATTGTTTGCGAATTGCATAAATTTAATACGGACTTAAGGGAAAAGAACCCCAACAAGATATGGTAAGGGATTTCATCACCCTTCTCCGTGGCCCACAAACCACAAAGAACGAGCATATTTTTCACACCCCCATTAACATTAAAAGAAATTAGACTTTCAGCCTCTAAGGACTTCGCGCTCACTAGGGAAAGTTAAGAGTATTTCGAACACCGCCCATCGGTACATTGTTCAAGAAGTGTCTAGGAAAGTGTGGAAGGCGCAACAGTCGAAAGAAAGAAGGTTATTCTAATTAAGGAGCCTCGCGAAAGCGAGGGACAACCTCTCTTCTTCTCTGCGCGTACCTGGCTTCTCGATCAGTCTATCTTGGGCCCGTTTCGCAGTAAATTTTTACTTCACAAAGCAAGTTTTTTTGAGCAGGTCTAGTTGAACTAGGTAACCCTAGACTGTTTAGGTGTGTGCAGTGTGTCTTGTTTGTGTTCTTGTTATACTTTTTTTTGTGTGATATTTGTTGTTGTGAATATTTTGGTAAACAACACCTTTTTCCTCCATTTCCTCAGTCATTCCCTAGCACTTCCAAATAGTTCATGTCAGCTTGGAGTAGAGATTCACAATCTTGATTAGTCCGGTTTGTGACTGTATCATTCGACTCTTCTACACCTTCTGATTCCTCAGAACCTTCTGAGACCTTCTTACATTCTGCCTCATCGGAGCCGTCCGATCCTACACTTCTTTCACCCTCACCTTCTTCTCCTACACCACCGACAATGAAGGAGCAAAAGATCGTTGAGCAAGATGAGGCGGATTTACAGGACAGATGCTACCCACACCATTCATCCCTTCCTTCATGCATAGTTTTGCCCACCATTGCGGCAAACAACTATGAAATCAAGCCGCAATTCATACCACTACTCCCGAAATTCCACGGACTCGAGTCCGAGGATGCTTACCTTCTAATCAGTGAATTTGAAGGAGTGTGTGCTATGATGAAAATTCATGAAGTGGGTGAGGATGTCGTTAAGCTCAAATTCATTCCCTTTGCGCTTAAGGACAATTCGAAGAGTTGGTTAAATAGTTTGCCAGCTAGATCAATCACGACATGGGACGACTTTGTGAAAGTTTTTCTAAATTTTTTTACCCTATTCATAAAACTGTGTGAATTCGAAATGAACTCCATAATTTCAAACAAAAAGAGGGTGAAAATTTTTAGAAATGCTTAGAAAGATTCAAAGACATCTTAATCAAATGTCCCCATCACGGGTTAGAACAGTGGAGGTTGTGTCAGATTGTCTATAAAGGTTTAGACTCCAATTCACGCATGATGTTAGGGTCCATGTTTCAGTGAAAATTTTTGAGCTATGGCGCTAAGGACGCATGGAACTTTTTGTTGGTTATAGTGCCCTCAAAGTCAATTATTGGATCGTAGGCACGTGATTGCAATGATTGAGGAGGACCTATACCGGTAGGACAGTCTTACTCGAGATGATAGTATGCTATCTGGTTGCCTTTATCAGTCGTGTACAGGTTCAGATGACTGATCACTATTACATGTTGATAGAGCCCATAGGATCTTGCTTGACTCCCAACAGTATGATGGCGATCATATACGTGAGAGTTGGGTAGTCTATAACCACGTCCTTAAAAGTGGTCCCTAGTCATGGGAGTTTCGAGACAGGGCATCGATACTCCGGAGTAGACTAGTGTATACAGTCGAGACCCCAACAAGGGGCGGTGGCCGGTCTCACAAGCTACTAGTGTCAGTTGGATCACCTAAGATGTATACAGGTGCTCATTGGGTTATGAGTACACCAGACAAGACTCACCAGGAACCTGATAGTTAGTATTTATACCTAGCGTCAGATAGTAGTTCCTTGGTGACATGTGTACAGGTTACTTCATCGACCTGAGGTCATCATTTGTCTCGTGTGAGTTCCCACTGTGTTTTGATTTCTACCCTACCACGGCTCAAAGGAGTCGTGCAAACAGGTCTTTTTTGGGTACAGTCCTGAGACACATGGAGGCAAGTGAGCGGATCGGCAGGGTATTCATCTCTCCCGGTATTGGGGGTGAGATCGTGCCGTGTCTAGAAGAGCCATTACACAAAGCCCTCGGCCGAGGCAGGAGATTTACTGGTAGGTACTCCAGTAATATCTCAGGGTGTTCTGGGCTACACTCTGACACAACTTATACCGCTATTGGGGGTCTGACGTTACCAGCGCCCTAGGCCCGATATGCGATACTCATAGACGAACTGACCGGACTGTATGTATATTGTCACTGTTAGGCTCGGTAGGGTTCCAGGATGAGTTCGCTCATCGGCTTCCCATGAGGTCAGTACATCGGCAGCCATTACGTACTGCTAGTGTCGCTGACGTGGTTGTGGTTAAACCCACTGCCAGGGTACTGATGAGTCATTAGAGTCCCCCACAGATAGTTTCCCAAGTTCGGGCGAAACGTTGTAGAGGCCGTATGGTTTTATGGCCGGGTTCGGAAAATGCACGTGCATTTACGCACGTGTCATATTTCGAACAGATAATACTGGTGGGCTTTGGTTTAAGCCGGATCCTAGTATTATACTGTGTAGATATAATATCTTTGTCTCAGTTGCATTTGTATTCGGTCGTAATACAAATGCGGGTATGTATGTATAATTACGGGGTTATCCTGAAATTCGTTTCGAGATCGCTTTTCGAAGTTGCCAGTTTTTCACCGCCCGGTTAAACTTTGTTTAATCCGTGCATTTCTTTTGGCCGTATTTCTATCATTTCTTTATGGCCAAAATATCTTTGATGAGAGGATAAGTTTTAGGGTGAGTCACATGGAAGCTTCTAGCTTTGTGTGACTCATGCCTTGCATTTATTGCTTCTTAGATTGAGAAGGATATTTGTTCTTGATATTTTCTTTGTGGTCACCACTTGAGTTTGCCATCACCCCCTCCTCCCCTTTAAGTGGCCAGCCACTTGAGGATGCCCCCCTCACTTCTTCCACTCTCTCACTTTGTAAGAAATTGATTCATTTCATTTGAGAACAAAATCCAAAGCTCTTTCCTTTTGATCTTCTTCTCACAAGGCAACATCGATTAACCGTTCTTCCATGGTTTTGGATGAAACGAGACAAAGTATTCTACATCATTCTCTACTTCATCTTGGTCATCTCTTTTAGCACACTTGATGACCGAGTTGCCTCGGTATAGAGGCAGGAGCCCGTTTAAAGATCCGTTGACGTGGTGCCACCTCGATGAGGAGACAGGAGATCGGATTCGCCGTGAGGAGCGTGGGATGATAGCTAAAACGTGGTGCCACCTCGATGAGGAGACAGGAGATCGGATTCGCCGCGAGGAGCGTGGGATGATAGCTAAACACCGAAGGACTCGGATTGATCTGTATAGCCTTTCTACCTCTTTACAGTTTGTTAGTTTAGCGTTAATGGAAAGATCCGGGTTATAGTATGCGATAGCACCGGTTATAAAAGTTTTTTGTTCCGCGTTTGTCGTCAGAATGACGGCCGGGGCGCTTCCGTAGACTTACACTTTTTAGAGGAATTGGCTGACAAGACCATTCAGTGGGAGAGTGTGAGTGAGAAACCATCTGTGACTAGGGTGGTGCACACATAGTTGACACCTCTATAGCTGCCGAAGCAAAAATCGCCGCTCTTGTACGGCGAATGGAAGCTTTAGAGGGAAAAAATTCACCGCTACCGGTAAATCAAATTTCTCCGACTTTGTGCGCTAACTGTCAGCATCCTAGCCACATAACGGAAGAATGTCTGTTTCTCGTTGCGTCCGAGGGACCCGAAAACGTTAATGCGTTGTATCAAAACCAGCGTCCCAGAAACGATCGCTTCGCACAGACGTACAACCCTGGTTGGAAGAATCATCCTAATTTTTCTTGGAATCAGGTACCTTTTCAAAACAACAATTCAAACCCGCCTTTCCAACAATTTCAAAATTCAAATTTTCAAAACTAGAAATTGGGATACTCAACCAACTAGCCCCAACAGCCTCAACACCCCCAATAGCCGAATCAGCACAACCTAACCTTTACACCCCCTGGGTTCGCCCAAGACGATAAGAGGGTGCCATCCATTGAATGAGGGTTGGATGCTTTGATTAAAACATCTTCGCAGACTTCATCTAGTTTAGCTACTTTTATGCAAACATCCGGTCAGTTGCATAGTGCCAACACTCAAGCGATAGCCAGACTAGAAATCCAAATCCGTCAACTGACTGCTGCAGTTAATGAACGTGAAAAGGGAACATTTCCCTCTCAACCCGTAATGAATCCTAGAGAGCTGAGAAACAACAACGCTCATATTGTTCAGCAGAACAATATTGAAAATGCGAACGCCGTCACCGTCCTCAGATCAAGACGGACGATTGACAACAAAGTTGTCAACCCCCAATGACTTATCCAAATGTGCGGTTGTCAGTTTACCAGCACGTATCTCATCTTTTTTTCCTCATTGTGATCCGTCGTAATCTTCATCAGCTTCTTCTTCATCTTCTTCTTCGTCGTTGTCTGCTACACCTCCTTCAAAGCAGCTTGAGAATTCGCCGCAAGACCACCCTGATGATCAAGCAAGAACAATCCTGCCTTCTGCACCTGTTCCATCTCCAGCTTCTCCAAACATAGTGTTTGGGCCCAAGGCTCTCTATCCTAGTAGGTTGAAATCGAAGAAGCCTTCTGCAAATATGGAAAAGGTGTTAGAAGTTTTCAAACGCTGTGAAGTCAACATTCCTTTGTTGGACGTAGTCCAACAAGTTCCGGCATATGCGAAATTTCTGAAGGACCTGTGCACACAAAAACGACGCGCAAATGTGCCCAAAATAGTCTTCTTGGCTGCTACACTAAGTGATGTCTTGTCCAAATCGATTCCGGTGAAATATAAGGACCCTGGCTGTCCGACTATTTCTTGCACTATCGGGGACAAGCAAATCAATCGTGCCTTGTTAGACTTAGGGGCAAGCGTAAACCTCCTCCCGTAATCAGTTTACAAACAACTGTGATTGGGAGAACTCAAGCTGACCAGAGTGACTCTGCAACTGGAAGATCGATCAACGAAAGTACCGAGGGGAGAAATCGATGATGTTCTAATCAAGGTCGGGAAATTCATGTTCCCCGGAGATTTCATTGTGTTGGAGACTGAACCCGTCACCAATCCCAGCGGTCAAATTCCAGTCATACTGGGACGGCCTTTCCTAGACATATCCAATGCGTTGATAAATTTTCGTAATGAATCCATGAAACTCTCATTTGGAAACATGACAGTTGACCTCAACATCTTCACGCTAGGAAACCGAGCGAGCGAGAAACACGACGACACTTTTGAAGTCAACGCTGTATACGATATGTAAGTGCACGGCGGCGCCCCGGCCGTCAATCCGACGCCGGAATGCGGAAACGGTGAATAACTTAAATTTTGCGGACTTTGCAAACCGGCACCACCGCGCACTAAACTCCGGATCGTAACCATTATTAAGTCTAAGCTAACTAGAATACGGGTTAGAGATATACCGACTGATCCGAGTCCTCCGGTCTTCATCTCCACTCCGATCTCCTCGCGGGATCTCCATCCGTCTCCTCCTCGCCGGAAGGGCACCACGTCGCATGCATCTTTTACGGGCTCCCGCCTCTATACCGAGGCAACTCGGGCGCGAAGCTGGCGAATTGACGCGTCCAAGATATGCTGTAGGATGCGTAGTGTAGAATCATAGTCTCACTTTTGGGGTTTTGGAGTTGCCTTTAGATGGAGGGAAGAATGAAACTTTGGAGGCAAATGATGCTATCAATTTTGCAAAGAAAATGAGATGAACAAAATGATACACCAAAAATGAACTCTCATTTTCTCTCCTTTCTTCTTCTCTCTTTCTTTTCTTTTTCTTCTCACTTATGAAAAACCTATCATCTCAAAAAGAGAATGGTGGAGGAGAGGTTATGAAGCATGAAGGGAGGTGAGTGTAGGAGAAGAAGGAGGTGACCACATCAAGGGACAAGAAAACATACAACCATGCTTCACTTTTATCAAACCATACCTCATCAAATCACAAGTCAAAGCAAGTCATGGTGCAAAGAAAAGAAAGCTATCATAATCAACACTTTTACAAGAAACCCCCTCCACAAATGTAATTTGCAAAACTGCAAATTACCCCCTCCATCTGAAAAGTCCGGCCGGGAAAGAACAAAAGAAAACCGGCCGGAACGGAAAGCAAACTGGCAACTCCAGAAAACTGGTCCCGTAATAAATTACAGGATAACCCCCATACTGTGCATACACACCCGCATCTGTATTCCGTCCGAATACAAATGCAAAAAGACAAAATCTACACTGTACTAAACTAGGACCGGCTTAAGCCAAAGCCGGCTAGTAATATCCGTTCGATCCTGATCCGTGCAATACCGTACGTATCTGATCGAACCCTGCCATATATCTATACGGCTACTAGTACAAACCGTCCGATCCTGATTCGTGCAATACCGCACGTATCTGATCGGACCCTGCCATATCTCCATACGGCCTCTACAGCGTTTCGCCCGAAAACTGAGTAACTGAAAGTGTGGGGGACTCTAAAGACTCGTCAATACAATGGCTGTGGATTTAACCACTAGCCCGTCAGAGGTATAAGCCAATACGTAACGGGCCACCAGCTATTGACTAAAAGGGACGTCGATGAGGAAGCTCACCCCGACACCCAACTGAGCCTGTCAGTGACAATATCCGTACAGTCCGGTCCGTTCGTCTATGAGCATCGCATGGCGGGCCTAGGGGGTTGGTAAAAGTCAGACCCCCAAAAGCGGTACAAGTCGTGTCGGAGTGTAGCCCAGAACACCCTGAGATACTACTGGAATACCTACCAGTAAATCTCCTGCCTTGGCCAAGGTCTTTGTGTAATGGCTCTCCTAGACACAGCGCGACCTCACCCCCAATACCGGGAGAGACGAAACCCCCGAAGATCCGCTCACTGCCTCCATGTGGCTCGGGACTGTACCCAACTAAAACCTGTTTGCACGACTCCTTTGAGCCGTGGTAGGGTAGTAATCAAAGTACAGTGGGAACTCACACGAGACAAATGACGATCCCCAGGTCGATGAACTAACCTGTACACATGTCACCTGGGAACTGCTATCTGACGTCAGGTATAAGACCAACTAGCATGTTCCCGGCGAGTCCTGTCCGGTGTACTCATAACCCAATGAGCACCTGTATACATCTTAGGTGATCCAACTGACACCAGTGGCTTGTGAGACCGGCCACCGCCCCTCGTCGGGGTCTCGACTGTATACACTAGTCTACTCTGGAGAATCGATGCCCTGTCTCGAAACTCCCACGACTAGGGACCTTTTAAGGATGTGCTAATAGACTCCAGCTCTCACTTATATGATCGCCCTCATACTGTTGGCAGTCAAGCAAGAATCCTAGGGGCTCTATCAACGTGCAATAGCGACATGTCATGTCACCTAAAGCAGTACACGATGATAAAGGTAAACCAGATAGCATACTATCATCTCGAGTAAGACTGTCCTACCGGGATAGGTCCTCCCTCAATCATTGCAATCACGTGCCTGTGATCCAATAATTGACTCTGAGGGCACTATCTCCAACAATCTCCCACTTGCACTCAAGGCTAATTATTGCGATGTCGCATACTCACAGCCCGTGTGATACCGAACACCCAACTCCTCTACTAGTCAGTCTCACAAATCCCGTTTGTGAAACTATTGCGGTCGAGGAATAGCCTCAGTGAGTAGATCCGCTCAGTTGTTTCTTTCTATGTCTCTCTATATCTCAAGTTCGCGGAGAAAACCATCTCCCGAAATGAGCAATACCTGTCTTAGAATGTCTGGATGTCTGATGGGACATTGCTCATAAATGAACTCTAAATCCAAACTTCTTAGACTGTATCGTCAACTGAACTTAATCAGTATCCTGCGCCATGCCTCCCTCAGTATTGCCTTGGATCACCTGTCCAAAATACTGCCCCTCATCAGAAGGAAAAACTAAAACTCTGACAACCTCCTTGTCGTCCATGTCACCTTGGAAGCCTGGAATGATAACTGTCTCCTGAATGAGGCTGTCGTTATCATATCCCTAGAACATCCACTTATGTTCTAAAACTGCTTCCGACTGTTTCTCCAGGATTGGATTAATGTCAACTTATTGCATCTAGTGCAAGAACAACATCTGGTGTGGTACTTGACATCTCATGATTGACTCAATTGCCTAAGCAAGTGATCTGCCAATCATGCACATCCCTCTCTACTTTAGTCTAAAAGACACCTTTAGAGAGGGCAACTCCATTACTTGCAGGTACACTACCGTGCCAGGAGTTGTCCATTCTAAATACTCATAGAATGCTGTCAAGGTACCCAGATTAGGAAACCACCCAAATCTAGATCTAAAACCATAGATCTTGTAACCAGAATGTCTGATATATATCCAAGTCCTATGTGGAGAAACCACTGTGTGACGACCAAAGTCTAACCGATCGTAGTATAGGAATATCACTTCCTACTACCTTCTCAACAGATCCATCCCCTATTCTGATGACGTCAAACCTATGACTGTCACATCAGAAACAGATGATCTATCTCTGCTACATCTGCTTTAGTCTATAAATAGACATAAGCCTGATGTCCACCAATGCTTCCGCTGCTCCCACTGACTACGACAACCCTCTGGCAGAGTCATATACACGTACACTTCTGAAGCTAGTTCAGAATGACGCTATACTCATCCTCCTGCCGGGTCTCGCAGCCTGGAACAACAACAATGGCAAGTGTGGGTAAACAAGAACTTCCCTGTCACCGTCCTTGAGGCTACCGAAGTACCTCTCGGGTGCCTGAAGTTACCCACCTTATCTGCGGAGTGGCCAATGGAATGTCAAATCAGATTGAATCTTCAGGTTCTTTATCAAATCTTCAGTAATCGTTTGCGGTTCTGGAATCACTTCCAGTTCTACCATACTCCCACTGCTGTTTTTGAAAAAATCCATTTTTAATAAAACTGTGGCGAGTCTAGAACAATATTGCTATTGTTCATCCAGATGGTAGAAAATCAACCCGCGTCATAGCCTGGGTCAACCCACAAACAGCCATTACAGAAACGTGCCTTGAGTTATCCAGAGTCTGGTTTTAATCATAAGCCGGACAACTTCCCGTACCTTAACAACGTTAAGATATGAACTGTTCTACATCCAATATAGAACCAGAGGCACTGATTTAATTGAACCAGATTCAAATCATGCAGCTATCTCCAGTGCATGTCAACTAAATGGAAGGAGGCCGATCAGCGTTACTCAACTTAGGAATACTTCCAATTATGAGTAACCTGAAAGAGAAGCAATTTCTCTTTATCATTACTATCAACTGAATACCATACACAAGTATCTACATCTTCGATCACTTTGAAGAATCCCGATACTTGCAACACCTGGTTCTCTACTTTATTCTTATACCTATAACTTCTCAAAACTTCGACCCTGTGTTTCTACGAAACACCTGTCTAAGAACTAGAGAAGTCATAAGTAAACAGAATACAGTACGAGGACCAACCCCTCTGTCCTAGTGGACACTGGACAATATACAATACTCTGTATAAGTCCCCTGAGTCTTGCGACTCAATCACTGTGTGTCGTAGGTTGAAAACTGTACTTTTGGTTAAGAAGAATTACACCGCTGTTTAATGCTCCTTACCTAACCATCCACTGATATAGGTAAATGTCATCGACATAATATCAAAAGGTATATCTCACTCTATGAAAATAGACGTACAGATATATCAATTTGAAATTGGTGCACATCAACGGATATTCAAAACCAAATATTTGCCGACCGGCAAACAGCCCAGGTGATTTCCTCAAATATCACTGATTCCAACGAATCCCGATATAATGAGGATGATCACCCAATTCCCAATAACTTACTCCTACTCATCATCTGTAAAACCATACAGATGTGAGAATCATACTTGGTAAATACATACCCTGGAGTAAGTATCTAATCGGGAAATCAGTTCTCTTTTAACATTACACAGTGAAACTGAAACATTGAAATGTTTCGATGGGGTATCCCGGTATTCCTAGTAATGCCTCTTCCAGATTCACGACTGTAACCGTATAGTTCTTTGCCACCTCTCCAAATCCCTTCATATGTCTTTAGTCTTTACCTTCTGTACACCCCTTTAGGCCAAATGGTTTTCTTCCTTCCCTACCGTTCGGCACCAGCCTATGGTTTGGAAGAAGACTATCCAAAAAGCATAAAGGGTGTACTGTCCTAATCCTAGGAACACTCGCATCGCGAGAGAAGGTGAAGATAAGAGACACCTGAATGTACTTTATTCATATTTCTCCTGAACCAGGATCCATCCCCGAACTGGAACAAGTTCCTTTCGAGTTCGTATATAACCATACGATGGATTATCCAATAAAATGGGATCTTCGTAGTGATACGGAGTGTCCTGGAGAAATACAAAGGTGATTTAGGATTGGCGAAGAAATACTTGGTTTGGTCGTGAACAGCAGTCGCAATTTACTTTGCCCTCTTACTAATCCCTTGCTTTGTCTGAACTTAATACCTTCTGTACACCTTTTAGGCTAACTGGTTTTCTTCATTCCCTACCGGTCGGCACCAGCCTATGGTTTGGAAGAAGACTATCCAATTTGCGTAATAGGTGTACTACTCCTAAACCAAGGAGTACTCTCAACATGAGAGAGGGTGAAAAGAAAAGACAACTGAATAATCCTATCCGTTTTCTCCAGAACCGGAAACCATCCTCGAATTCCTTCGAGTTCGTATCTAACCATACGATGGTTTTGTCCAATGGAAGTGGACGTTCGCAGTAATACGGGGTGTCCTGGAGAAAAGGGTAAAAAGTAGGAGTGGCAATGTGGTCTGCAACTCTGACAATCCAAAAGCCAGTGTTAAGAAGGTTCGGTCAACTTGGTCACTGAGTCATAATCTTAGGGTCGGGTCAATGGTCGCTGCCAGAGAGAGAGAAAAGAAACACTCAGCGTGCACTCTAACCTAGATCAGAATGGTTATCACTTTTTCTAATCTGGAAACCTCCCACTGTACCTCAAAATCTCCTCCAAACCTGAAAGAAGAATTAGTCGGGGTCACCCGAGGAGTATACTAACTCATCAGTGGGAATCGGGATCCAACTCTCATCGCATGATAACGTGACGGAATCCGCTCACGGTATCACACTCCAGAAGGTATGCGCATATCTGGCAAGTTTCAGTTCTTATGAAACTCCCGATGTGATTTCTGCCCCATGCTCTTATGACCTTGGCGTGAGGTCAAAATATCATAAGTCACATGTCAAGTTCTACCCGTCATTATCCAGGTTAATTTGAATCCACCCGTACATACCCTTGACGTAGGCCAAAATAGTAGTACGACTGTCCCAAACCAACGCATCTATCTATGCAACAGATAAATACCCGGCAGCTACCAATCACTATGCCTTGGCGTGAGGTCAAAATACATAGCTTGAATACTACCGAATATTTAACTGAAATGACGGAGGGCTACGAATGGTTTCTGGCGAAAACCTTTAACGTAATGAACTTGATATCGTTGAAGGAACGGATAGCCTTTTAGAAAATATAGTGACGAAAACCTTTACTAAAGAGGTCACTCCCGGTGAAGGGATCTCGGCTCTTTCCCCGTAGAATGGGGTGCAGGATATTCCAACTGAATACCACGGTGCAAAGCAAAAGTAATCGGCTATAGTGAAGTTAATGCCCTGACGCAAACTTTTGTCCAAGGGGTCACTCCCGGTGAAGGGATCTCGGCCCTTGCCTCGTCGACTGAGGAGCAGGATATTCCAAATGAATACCACGATGCAAAACAAAAGTGAACGTCCTTGCAATAACAGCTTTTTGAAAAGTGTTCCAACAACATCAGAATAGGTTTGTTTAACTTGCATTGATCCGAATCAACGCAGTCCCATCATTGATCACACCACAAAGAACGAAAATATACTGACGTACGTATATGCCATCCGCATTCGCCACTGGGTCCCGTCATCACCCGTTAGGTTAGCTTACTAACGGCAGAGCGGGGACTGGACTAGCGCGGATGAAAAACATATACAACATCTACTAATATATATACCAATATATTATATTTCGCTCAAGGCGTGAAAAGAAGTGCAACACCACAGAAATGTACAGCATCACAGAACAATACAGATATCTGGGATCCCCGGGTTTCACAGAGCCACTACTGAAACCCGGCGTTCCCCTGGTCGTGTGGATAGCCTGTGCAATGAAATCCTAGACCCCTACGGGCGCGGCAAGTCACCCGCCAAAACCTGAAGCGAGGCAGCCCCCTTCAGCTCCGTGAATGGACCACCCAGCACTCCAGGGAATCCGGCAACTTGGGCACCCCTCCTGGGTCAACCTGTACCCCCTACGAGTGCGGCGAATAGCCCGCCAATCCTAGAGTGAAGCCCCCTCCGTCCCAATGCCATGAGATGCGGGCTTGTTGCCCTCTAGAACCCGGCTATCCGTGCACCCCACCGCGGGGTAATCCTAGTACAGAAAGTAAAATATACATACATCGGGTACATCGACCGCAACCAGGTCGTGCCCCAAAAGAATAATACAATCAGGCAGTGACGGCAGTCCACATGTCGGACGCTCGCCCCGCAATATCAAATGTACATAATACAACAATACAGTACTAGCATTGCATCCAGGCTATCCCCCACGACCGATCCGCAACATCACAGCATAAACATAGAACATCAACGTGAAAGTCACGTTCGCAAATCCGTCTAACCGGGCTATAGCAGTTAGACCGGATTTACCGATCGAGTGACATTCACGGTCGCAGATATAATGTAAATACTGTGAAAAATGTGTTTAAAATTTTCCGATTGATCAAACAATTAACAATTGGGCCCCAAAGAAAACTGTAGCACACACAGAAATAATTGGCCCAACTTTAATATCCCAAAACCCACATTTTCAACTCAGGAAAATACTGGAAAAATTTGGGGGGGTGAACAGTAAAATCCGCGGCGGAAGCGCCGCACGAGGTGGGGTTTCGCGGCGCTTGCGCGGCGGAATAGTGAGATCATGGTACCAATTTTTTTCAGCAACCTTAGAATTCCCTGCACATCACACTGAGACAACCAGAAAAATTTTTGGACTTAAAAAAAATTCGACAGAAACTGATGTGCATGAAATACGTGTTTTCGGGATTTTGTTCGATCGGAAACGTAAAACACATTACACAAAAGCTAGACAAAGTTAATGGCGAGGCTCTGATACCACTGTAAGTGCACGGCGGCGCCCCGGCCGTCAATCCGACGCCGGAATGCGGAAACGGTGAATAACTTAAATTTTGCGGACTTTGCAAACCGGCACCACCGCGCACTAAACTCCGGATCGTAACCATTATTAAGTCTAAGCTAACTAGAATACGGGTTAGAGATATACCGACTGATCCGAGTCCTCCGGTCTTCATCTCCACTCCGATCTCCTCGCGGGATCTCCATCCGTCTCCTCCTCGCCGGAAGGGCACCACGTCGCCTGCATCTTTTACGGGCTCCCGCCTCTATACCGAGGCAACTCGGGCGCGAAGCTGGCGAATCGACGCGTCCAAGATATGCTGTAGGATGCGTAGTGTAGAATCATAGTCTCACTTTTGGGGTTTTGGAGTTGCCTTTAGATGGAGGGAAGAATGAAACTTTGGAGGCAAATGATGCTATCAATTTTGCAAAGAAAATGAGATGAACAAAATGATACACCAAAAATGAACTCTC
Source organism: Agapanthus africanus (assembly GCA_030015575.1). Classification (NCBI taxonomy): domain Eukaryota; kingdom Viridiplantae; phylum Streptophyta; class Magnoliopsida; order Asparagales; family Amaryllidaceae; genus Agapanthus; species Agapanthus africanus. The sequence continues at coordinate 166,688,313 of JASDDO010000010.1, forward strand.
ATTTTCTCTCCTTTCTTCTTCTCTCTTTCTTTTCTTTTTCTTCTCACTTATGAAAAACCTATCATCTCAAAAAGAGAATGGTGGAGGAGAGGTTATGAAGCATGAAGGGAGGTGAGTGTAGGAGAAGAAGGAGGTGACCACATCAAGGGACAAGAAAACATACAACCATGCTTCACTTTTATCAAACCATACCTCATCAAATCACAAGTCAAAGCAAGTCATGGTGCAAAGAAAAGAAAGCTATCATAATCAACACTTTTACAAGAAACCCCCTCCACAAATGTAATTTGCAAAACTGCAAATTACCCCCTCCATCTGAAAAGTCCGGCCGGGAAAGAACAAAAGAAAACCGGCCGGAACGGAAAGCAAACTGGCAACTCCAGAAAACTGGTCCCGTAATAAATTACAGGATAACCCCCATACTGTGCATACACACCCGCATCTGTATTCCGTCCGAATACAAATGCAAAAAGACAAAATCTACACTGTACTAAACTAGGACCGGCTTAAGCCAAAGCCGGCTAGTAATATCCGTTCGATCCTGATCCGTGCAATACCGTACGTATCTGATCGAACCCTGCCATATATCTATACGGCTACTAGTACAAACCGTCCGATCCTGATTCGTGCAATACCGCACGTATCTGATCGGACCCTGCCATATCTCCATACGGCCTCTACAGCGTTTCGCCCGAAAACTGAGTAACTGAAAGTGTGGGGGACTCTAAAGACTCGTCAATACAATGGCTGTGGATTTAACCACTAGCCCGTCAGAGGTATAAGCCAATACGTAACGGGCCACCAGCTATTGACTAAAAGGGACGTCGATGAGGAAGCTCACCCCGACACCCAACTGAGCCTGTCAGTGACAATATCCGTACAGTCCGGTCCGTTCGTCTATGAGCATCGCATGGCGGGCCTAGGGGGTTGGTAAAAGTCAGACCCCCAAAAGCGGTACAAGTCGTGTCGGAGTGTAGCCCAGAACACCCTGAGATACTACTGGAATACCTACCAGTAAATCTCCTGCCTTGGCCAAGGTCTTTGTGTAATGGCTCTCCTAGACACAGCGCGACCTCACCCCCAATACCGGGAGAGACGAAACCCCCGAAGATCCGCTCACTGCCTCCATGTGGCTCGGGACTGTACCCAACTAAAACCTGTTTGCACGACTCCTTTGAGCCGTGGTAGGGTAGTAATCAAAGTACAGTGGGAACTCACACGAGACAAATGACGATCCCCAGGTCGATGAACTAACCTGTACACATGTCACCTGGGAACTGCTATCTGACGTCAGGTATAAGACCAACTAGCATGTTCCCGGCGAGTCCTGTCCGGTGTACTCATAACCCAATGAGCACCTGTATACATCTTAGGTGATCCAACTGACACCAGTGGCTTGTGAGACCGGCCACCGCCCCTCGTCGGGGTCTCGACTGTATACACTAGTCTACTCTGGAGAATCGATGCCCTGTCTCGAAACTCCCACGACTAGGGACCTTTTAAGGATGTGCTAATAGACTCCAGCTCTCACTTATATGATCGCCCTCATACTGTTGGCAGTCAAGCAAGAATCCTAGGGGCTCTATCAACGTGCAATAGCGACATGTCATGTCACCTAAAGCAGTACACGATGATAAAGGTAAACCAGATAGCATACTATCATCTCGAGTAAGACTGTCCTACCGGGATAGGTCCTCCCTCAATCATTGCAATCACGTGCCTGTGATCCAATAATTGACTCTGAGGGCACTATCTCCAACACGATATGTCTGAGGAAGGGACATTTGACATAAAAAATGAGTGTCTTGAAGAAACGTTTGAAGAACTGTTTTCTGAGGAGCTTCTTTTCCTTGAGAAGCTAAGTCCTGAACAGGCTTCCTACGCACACTGGGACCCAATTTGAACCACTTCGTAACGAACCAGCCCCTGAAGTGCGACCATCTATGGAGGAGCCACCAAAACTCGACCTCAAAGTTCTTCCTGACCACCTCAAATATGCGTACTTGGGAAATAACGAAACGCTTCCAGTTATAATCGCAACCGACTTTGCGCCTGAGCAAGAGTTGGCCCGCATGGATGTTCTCAGAAAGAACATGGAAGCGATTGGGTGGTCAATGGCTGATATCAAAGGAATCAGTCCTGCTATCTGCCAGCACGGAATCCATATGACTGATGATTCTAAACCCTTCAAAAATCCTCAACGCCAGCTTAACCCGGTGATGAAAGAAGCGGTAAGGAATGAAATGCTGAAGTGTCTGGACAATGTGATCATCTATCCCATATCTGATAGAAAATGGGTATGCCCTATGTAGGGTTCCTAGGCACACTCAAGAGGTCTCACAAGGAATCAACTATGCCAAATTCAAAATTTTCCGGTGCCGAGAAACCCTAATGCGATCGTTGACTAGAGGTAAAGGAGATAACAATGCAAGTAAACAACTTTATTGCTAAGTGATTGGAAATACAACCTTTGTAGATCCGGTCCTCCACTTCCTTAGCTCCATGATGATGTCCCTCGGCTGCGATCATCGGATCCCGGACTCTAGCGATGGTTTCGTCGAAGAAATGATCGGGCTAGGTCGTCGACTTCGATGCCGAAGATGATCGACGTCGAAGCAACTCAAGATCAAGCTCCAACTTCACCAAGTCATGAAACTTGTGAAGAAAACACCCTATACTACATGGAAAGTGGTAGAGGATGAATAAATAGGAAGTGGGTTCACTTTGGATTTGGATTTCTCACTTGATTTCATCACTTGACATTTTTGTAGAAAGCTTTTCTTTCTTCATCAAGAAGAAGAAGAAGAAAGAAAATGAAAAATGAATTAAATTAAAAAGAAAATCAAGTGACCCTTATCATATTGCAACCATGGTTAAGTGTAGAGAATAAACTAGGATTAGGTGAATGGTTAGGGTTAAGGAAAGAAACAAAATGGTCAAGCTTTCAAAGCTTCATGAAGCTTCAACAAAATCCAAAGTTAGCCACCATTTTATTTCTTTCACAAAGGAATAAATAAATGAATAAGTAAATAAAGCATATGAAACCCTAACCATTAACTAAGCATGGTTTAATTCAAACATACACCCAAGTTTGCATGTATCATAAAATATGATACAAACTTATGCACAAAAATATATCATATATACAATGTGCACAAACAATGAGAAAAACATCTTAAGTGAACCAATATTAGTTATGTAAAGTAATATATCAAATATATAATTATACATTAAATCATTAAATCAACACATGATTTAACAATCCGGTCACATCGCATATGACCTACTAATATCCAATGTATCGACTTATCGAATCAATCCTCGATTCGATAACTAGGTTATATCGCATACAACCAATCGATACATTCATCACGAGAATAGAATACGGTATCACATACACGCATTATTCTCGGTCCTGCACATATCTCATATGCGCTCCTATTTCGTTTCTCTTGAGCCAGGAAACCTTCGTGTAGGACTCTAAAGACTCGTCAATACGCCGGTAGCAGGTGATGATCAGAAGATCAACGATCCGCAAGCGGTGTGCTAAACATAACGGCCACCCGGGTATTGAGCGATTAGAAGATCAACGAGCAAGCCCGCTCACACTCCTGTGAATCCAACCAGTAACACTTACCGTACAGTCCGGTCTCGTCGTCTGATATGTCGCATATCTCGTCTAGGGGTGGTAAACGTCAGACCCCATTAGCTCGATAAGTCGTGTCGATATGAGGTCTATAACAGTTCGAGAAACTACTGGTAACACGTACCAGTAAATCTCAGCAACCCTGGCCAGGGATTTCCGGTTATAGCCAATCGAACACAGCGCAACATCAACTCCCTATACCGGGAGAGACGAATCCCCTCCTATCGCTCATTGCCTCCATGTGATTCGGGACTGCACCCAAAAACCACCATTTTGCACGCCCTCTTGGACGTGGTAAGGTGGAAATCAAAGCACAGTGGGAATCACACAAGACTCTATGACGATCTCGGGTCTACAGACTAACCTGTACCAGTGTCACCAGAGAACTGCCATCTGACGTAAGGTATAATACCATCTGGGAGTTCTCGACGAGTCCGTCCAGTGTACCCAGTGTCCACTGAGCACCCGTATATCATCTCTGATGTCAAACACCAATGGATATGGGATCATCCATCGCCCATCTGTATGGGTCGAGAAGGTATACGCTAGTCTACTCTGGTATATGATGCCCTGTCTCGATACACCCACGACTAGGGACCTTGAAGGATGTACTTATGGATTACCACGTCCCCACTAGTTTGATCCGCATCATAGTCCAGGTAGTCAAGTACACATCCTAAGGGCTTTACCAACATGTAACACAGAGACAATTAGTGTGCATGTTAAGGTAAAGAGCAACCAGATAGCATACTATCATGTCGAGCAAGAAAGTCCTCCCTATATATGTCCAAGCATCCACTACAATATACATCATATGTATAGCAATGGCCTCTAGGGCATACATATAACTAACAATCTCCCACTTGCACTAGGGCCATCTGTAGCAGTGGTTGTAGTATCTCATACTGAACCATCCCATAAAAGTCTCTCTCTGGGAAAAGACCTTTCTGAGTGGATCCGCCGTGTTCTCCTCTGAGTCTACTCTTCTAACCTCGATCGCCCTGGAGATCAACCATCTCCATGATCAGGTGATACTGCCTTAGAATATGTCTGGATCACTGATGGGAAGGACGTTCCTTGGCATAAGCCACAACTCCATTGTCACACAATGGGAGGTACTAAGTTCATCTCATGACAAATATACATCCAGACTGCCTCTTTGGTAGCATCTTAAGTAGCCTTTATCGTCTAGTATACCACGGTATCTAGCTTGGAACTCTTCCATCATACCTTCCCTTTACTGAGGGTAAAGACAATGCCTGTGACTGACATTCAGTCTTCCTTATCACCCTGGAACCTTTCCAGTGATTCTCCCCTGGATCAATTGATACCATCTTACTTCAACTAGTGAGTATCCTAACATCCAATTAAATCTATCTCATAGATCCAAAACCCAGGATTTAGGAGGTATCACTTTGATCCTATATGGAGAATCATTGTGATAAGCGGAGATTGAGCGAGCGTAACATAGGAAACTCCTTCCCTATCAAGAGTATGTCATCCACGTACTCTACGAGGATCACCACCATACTCCCTACTACCCTTTTGTTTATACAAGGTTCATCTACCATTTTGATGATGTCAAACTCTTTGACTAACACATCAAAAAAGACGTTCCAACTCCGCGATGCCTGCTTTATCACATAAAACATCTTGCCCACGTTTCCGCTGCTCCCACTGTCCACGAAACCCTCTGGCTGTGTACTTATAGCGCTCTCTTCCAAAACATCATTTAGAAAAGCAGTCATGGCACCCAACCCCCAGATATCATAGTCATGGTATATAGCCGTGGCAAGTAGGATCTGGATGGACTTAAGCATAGCCACTGGAAAAAGGTTTCATCATTATCCACGCCTGGTCGATGTCGAAAACCTTTAACAAGTCTAGCTTTTAAAGTCTCAACTTTTCCATCTACACCAAGTAATCTTCTCAAGATATACTTGCTCCTGATGGGGATTTAACCCTTTAAATATAGCAACCAAAGTCCATACTTTATTGGTGTATAAGGATTCCATCTCAGATCGATAAACATCCAGCCATTCTTACAGAGTTCCACTCTTGATGGCCTGCTCGAAACTAGTTGGGTCATCATCTCATGATGCAATCCTCACTCCCACTGTCATCGAGAAACCGAAGTATGTCTCAGGCGGATGAGGAACCCTACCAGATCGGCGGAGAGGCTGAGGTTCGTTGGGGACTATTGAATCCTTTGGTTCTGTCAAATCATCAGTCTGTAGTTTGTATAGCTGGAACCTTTCCAGTTCTATATAACAGACCTTGCCTCGAGCTTGTCCGGATTTTTCTTTTTAGACATAGGCCAGACAACCCCAAATCTTAACAAACTTAAGATATGAGCTCTTCCCTTTCCATATCATATATGAAGTGGTAGGCAACTGATTTGATTTGAACCCTATTCAATAGGTATGCAGCTTCTCAAGTACATAAGTCCCAAAAGGAAATAGGTGACTCAGTAGTACTCATCATAGAGCACACCTTATCATATAGGGTGTGATTGCTCCGCCCCGATATACCATCGTGCTATGGTGTATACGGAGGAGTAATTCTGAGAGAGAATCTCATTCTCCTTTAGAATAGTCCAGGATTTCCGTGCTCAAGTATTCTCCTCCTCGATCACATCAAAGGACATATTACTTATACCCGTATTTTGGTTCTCTACTTCTAAATCATATTCTGTGAATATCTCAAAAGGTTCGGACTTGTGTTTCAACAGGAACATATGTCTGAATCTTGGGAGATCATCAGAGAATGTAATGAAGTACAAAGAACCGGTCTTGGCATGTATAGACAGGGGACCTACATACATCAACATGTATCATCCCAAGAGTTCACTAACTCTTTCTCTGCTTCCAATAAACAGAGCTGTGGTCATCTTATCTTTGTGACATGACCGGCAAGTTTTCACAAGATGTAAATTCAAACAGATTTAAATATGCATCCTTGCGTAACTTAGCTAGTCGGGTCGCATTGATATGACCTAGTCTACAATACCTGAAGAAGGATCCGTTCATTTCTCAACTCTTCCTCTTGTATGTGTTCCGTATACTAAAGAACTGTAGTTTGATTTAGAACATCAATGCTTTTAGATAATGTGCCTGAACCGATCAACTTTTGATATAGGAAATGTTCAAAACATTATCCAACAATACAAAATTTTATCATTTCTTTACTAATAAAGAGACAGATATGATTTTGTATATTAGGTTCGGTATCTAATAGCATTTGTTCAGAATCAATGTACTGATAATACAGGGTGACTGTGACCAAGAGACTTGGCTGCAACACTTGCTCCGTTTTCTGTCTCATGAAACTTATCACCCGTTCTCAGTTCTCTACCTTTCTGTAGCCCATGTAACGGATTACATTTACGGGATCCTGATCCTGTATCTAATACCCAGGACGTAAAGAATACTGAGAAACAGTTCTGTATAAAGAACACACCCGAAGATGATGCATCAGCATGCACTCTCTTCGTTTGGGCGGCATGGGAATTCTAGTATTCCCCTATTTCCTGCTCTGTCTTATAGCAATTATAAGTTGGAGCGCGACCAACGTTCCCCAGCTCAGTATAACAAGCGGGTTCGGTCAATGTATCCGATTATTATCTTTATTAAGGCGTGACATGGTCGCTACCTGGAGAGAGAGAGAAGAAAACACTCAGCGTATGCTCTTGCAAGATTAGATTGGTTATTATTTTATCTAATCAGGATGGCTCCCACTGTTTTTATCAAATCTTCCTTCAAACCCTAAAAGGAAAGACTAGCCGGGATTAATTACATGCTACAAGTTCGCCAATCTTTCAGCCAGGCCAGTGTCGGTACTTTGAGGGAGGTTCCCCATGCTTTCGCACGGACCTAATTACAGTAAACCTCGTTTTCCCATAGGCGTAACCCTGTTGACACCTTTCTAGATACCTACTTGATCGGCTAATTGTAATGTGTAAAACTCTCCCAGGAGTAACAATTACTCGCAGCGGGTATCGGGATCCAACTATGACATAGAAGGTATGCAATCTCATTGCCAATTTCAACACTTGAAATTCCCGATAATATTTTGCCCCTAGTATTATATGACCTTGACGAATGCCAAACAACCCATAGTCCACTAGTGAAGTTCAACCCGTACATTTCTTGATTGAATTAAACCCACCCGCACGACCCTTGACGAATGCCAAACAACGCCGTACGAATACCCTAATCCAATCTGCATCATATGCATAAGCAGATAAATACTCATTAGCTACCGTACACTACGCCTTGACGAATGCCAAACTACCACAGCACGAATACTAACTAGTACTTATCTGAAATGACAGAGGGCTACGACAGGTTTTTCTAAAAACCTATTTCGTAATGAACTTGATATCGTTGTAGAATCAAATGATTTTGAAATGGAGAGTTTTTTAGGCTTTTCTAGTTTTGCTAAAGGGGTCACTCCCGGTGAAGGGATCGTCGGCCCTTTCCTCATCGAATAAGGTGCAGGATATATCATATATACCGCTGTGCAAAGCAAAAACTATAGAAGCAATCAAAAGACAAACCGAGGGTTGTAGCATCTGCCAGTTATTACTATAGGAGTCACTCCCGGTGAAGGGATCTCGGTCCTTTCCTTATCGAATAAGGTGCAGGATGTTCTACAAGGAACACCGCGATGCAAAGCAAGAACTGTAGCTACCCGTTTTTAAAAATTCGATTCCACAACATCTTTAGGTTTCTTTTTCTTTCATTAATCATATTAATGAAGTCCCATCATTTAAATCACCTAAACATCACAGATAAATACGACGTACACTTATGCCATCCCCATTCGCCTCGATGTCCCTCGTGCACCGTTAGGTTAGGTAACTAACGGCAGAGCGGGGCAGGGCTAGCGTGGGTGTAACACATAAGTAACGTCTATATAATATATCATATATACTATATACAGTATTTATCACAGGACATCAAATGATCACATCACAGATATCGCAGCAGAAGAAACATATGAAATATTTGATATACTAGGACGTCCGTGTTTTCAATACGAGCCAGTATAAAACACGGATTCCACGGTCGCGATGAATAGCCAAACCCACACCCCTATACCCCTACGAGAACGGCAAGCAACCCTACCAATTCTAGAGCTAGGAGACCCGGACTCGACTCCTCGAATTGGTCTCCCACTGGACTCCAGAACCCGGTTACTTGTGCTCTCCTCCTTGGGTCTATCCTAGTGCAGAAAAGTAAATAATATACAAAGGTGACATCTTCCGCAACCTGGAAGTGCCCCAATAAAAGAATATTACATACAAGTTTTTACATGAATGAAAATGAAAAACACTCATCTCACATAAAAAAAACCCGGCTATTAAAACACGACGATCCAATACAACATATCTAGCAACACATAACATCACATGTCATCAACGTAAGTAAACATGCGTATCCCAATTGTCGTTGACATATAGCAACGAAATCGGCGATATCATATATTACACTTACGGTCACAGAAAAGAAAGTGTAAAACTACAACAGTTGGAATCCGCAACCTTCTTAGACATCGCATACCTAACCATCTGAATTCCTTAGACATCACATGCCTAACAATTATAAACCCCGCATTTTAGTCTCTATATCGAAAACACTTTTCAATATCAAGTCGGGAAATTCAACAAGATTCCCGAAAAACTGATCGAATGCTCGTCGCAAACTTTAGTAGGCGGCCGCACCCCCGATACCGTCGACGGAGTGCACTAAGGCGGAACACCTCTACCGCGACCACCCAAACAGATGCTTTCGGCGACGGGGTTCTCCTACAGTCACTTGGTCGGGGCTATGGGGTGTAGCTGTCTATTAAGTTTATCCGGCGAGTATCCGCATACGCTACGTGATTGCGACGGACTTTTGATCACATCAAAATTCCGTGGCAACCGATCAAGTGAGACTAAACTGCTATGTTTATAACATCCAAATCAGTTATCTCATAACTAGTTGTGAATTCCAATTATTGTATCACATTCAAGATAAATAGAAAATGTTAAACTTTCCGATCGAATAGTCAAACACCCAAGTTTTCCCGAAACAGCTCAACACATGAAATAGGTTTAAAAACATCCAGTTCATGCCTCAGTACCAACGGTCCAGCCGTAGAAGGGTCAAGCCAACGCCTCACATGTGGCACGCCGTACTGCCCCAAACCCGAAGGTTCAAAAGGCAGTTCAAGACGGTCACATAATCGAGTTAAGGTTTGTTGTCTTCTAGAGGGACCATCACGTTACTTGCACTACTTAGAACGTCATTAAACTACGGAAATATCCAACAATTGGAAATTTCCCGGCAGGAGAAAAAGTGGGTATTTTTATCCGGTCGAACTTTTCAACATATTCTAAAATTACCTGGAAAAACCTATTGACGAAGTTAAAGTTTCCGATCGAATCATCGAATCCCCAATACATCCCAGATAACACAACAGTGGAATATAAATTAAAAATATCCAGAAGACACAGGAAATTCAACTAAACATTCCTGTGCAAAATTTGGTCAAAGAATCAACAGTATGGCCGCGGAACCGCCGCGCCACGTGGGGTACGGCCGCGGTTCCGCGGCCGTTTGACGAAGTTAGGACCCCGTTTTGCACAGTAATCAATAAAAAACCCTGCTTATTTTTCTGCATATTTTTAATACACAAAATTCCACGGTTTACAAAAATGTACAGAGAAGGGTGATAAACTAGGGTTTCGGGTTCGATCGGACTTCTAACATCGTCTACACGTCGCCCAAGGCTCTAGCTAGGCTCTGATACCACTGTAGGGTTCCTAGGCACACTCAAGAGGTCTCATAAGGCATCAACCATGCCAAATTCAAACTTTTCTGGTGCCGAGAAACCCTAATGCGATCGTTGACTAGAGGTAAAGGCGATAACTATTGAAGTAAACAACTTTATTGCTAAGTGATTGGAAATACAACCTTTGTAGATCCGGTCCTCCACTTCCTTAGCTCCATGATGATGTCCCTCCACTACGATCATCGGATCCCGGACTCTAGCGATGGTTTCATCGAAGAAATGATCGGGCTAGGTCGTCGACTTCGATGCCGAAGATGATCTACGTCGAGGCAACTCAAGATTAAGCTCCAACTTCACCAAGTCATTACACTTGTGAATAAAACACCCTATACTACATGGCAAGTGGTAGAGGATGAAGAAATAGGAAGTGGGTTCACTTTGGATTTGGATTTCTCACTTGATTTCATCACTTGACATTTTTGTAGAAAGCTTTTCTTTCTTCATCAAGAAGAAGAAGAAGAAAGAAAATGGAAAATGAATTAATTTAAAAAGAAAATCAAGTGACCCTTATCATATTTCAACCATGGTTAAGTGTAGAGAATAAACTAGGGTTAGGTGAATGGTTAGGGTTAAGGAAAGAAACAAAATGGTCAAGTTTTCAAAGCTTCATGAAGCTTCAACAAAATCCAAAGTTAGCCACCATTTTATTTCTTTCACAAATGAATAAATAAATGAATAAGTAAATAAATCATATGAAACCCTAACCATTAACTAACCATGGTTTCATCCAATCATATACCCAAGTTTGCATGTATCATCAAACATGATACAAACTTGTGCACAAAAATATATCTTATATACAATGTGCACAAACATGTGAGAAAAACATCATAAGTGAACCAATATTAGTTAATGTAAAGTAATATATCAAATATATAATTATACATTAAATCATTAAATCAACACTTGATTTAACGATCCGGTCACATCGCATATGACCGACTAATATCCAATGCATCGACTTATCGAATCAATCCTCGATTAGATAACTAGGTTATATCGCATGCAACCAATCGATACATTCATCACGAGAATAGAATACGGTATCACATACACGCATTATTCTCGGTCCCGCACATATCTCATATGCGCTCCTATTTCGTTTCGCTTGAGCCAGGAAACCTCTGTGTAGGGCTCTAAAGACTCGTCAATACGCCGGCAGCAGGTGATGATCATATCAAACACCCACAAGCCGCAAGCGGTCTGCTAAACGTAACGGCCACCCGGGTATTGAGCGATCAGAAGATCAACGAGCAAGCCCACTCACACTCCTGTGAATCCAACCAGTAACACTTACCGTACAGTCCGGTCTCGTCGTCTGATATGTCGCATATCTCGCCTAGGGGTGGTAAACGTCAGACCCCATTAGCTCGATAAGTCGTGTCGATATGAGGTCTATAACAGTTCGAGAAACTACTGGTAACATTTACCAGTAAATCTCAGCAACCCTGGCCAGGGATTTCCGGTTATAGCCAATCGAACACGGCGCAACATCAACTCCCTATACCGGGAGAGACGAATCCCCTCCTATCGCTCATTGCCTCCATGTGATTCGGGACGTGGTAAGGTGGAAATCAAAGCACAGTGGGTATCACATAAGACTCTATGACGATCTCGGGTCTACAGACTAACCTGTACCTGTGTCACTAGAGAACTGCCATCTGACGTAAGGTATAATACCATCTGGGAGTTCTCGGCGAGTCCGTCCAGTGTACCCAGTCTCCACTGAGCACCCGTATATCATCTCTGATGTCAAACACAAATGGATATGGGATCATCCATCGTCCATCTGTATGGGTCGAGAAGGTATACACTAGTCTACTCTGGTATATCGATGCCCCGTCTCGATACACCCACGACTAGGGACCTTGAAGGATGTACTTATGGACTACCACGTCCCCACTAGTATGATCCGCATCATAGTCCAGGTAGTCAAGTACACATCCTAAGGGCTTTACCAACATGTAACAGAAAGACAATCGGTGTACATGTTAAGGTAAAGAGCAACCAGATAGCATACTATCATGTCGAGCAAGAAAGTCCACCCTATATATGTCCAAGCATCCACTACAATATACATCATATGTACAGCAATGGCCTCTAGGGCATACATATAACTAACACCCTATTCACGTGGTACCAAAGAAATCGGGACTCACTGTAATCACGAATGAAGAAAACGAGCTAATCCCAACCCATACAAAAACGGGATGGAGAGTCTGTATTGATTACAGAAAGCTCTACGCAGCCACTCGCAAGGATCATTTCCTACTGCCCCTCATTGATCAAATGCTTGAACACCTAGCCGTACATGCCTACTATTGTTTCTTAGATGGGTATTCCGGCTACAATAAAATCCCGATGGATCCAGAAGATCAGGACAAAACAACCTTCACTTGTCGTTTTGATACCTTCGCCTACCGTCGCATGCCCTTTGGGCTATGCAATGCACCTGCAACATTTCAGCGGTGCATGATGAGTATCTTTTCTGATATGGTAGAGTGATTCTTAGAAGTTTTCATGGATTATTTCTCCGTCTTTGGAGATTCATTTCCTGAGTGTTTGAGGCATCATGAGTTAGGTATGTTACGATGCAAAGAAAAACACCTCATACTCAACTGGGAGAAGTGTCATTTCATGGTCCAACACGGTATCGTGTTAGGCCATATCATTTCTGAAAAAGGTATTGAAGTCGATAAGGCGAAAATCAACGTCATATCAAGCCTCCCACCTCCATGGACTGTCCGTGACATTAGGGCGTTCTTAGGCCACGCCTATTTTTACAGTCATTTCATCAAGGATTTTTGCAAAATGGTTAGAACCTTGACTTCTTTGTTGGCTAAAGAGACTCCCTTTGATTTCAATTCTGAGTGCTTTCATGCGTTCAAGCTTCTGAAATCGGAACTCACTTCTGCTCCGATTTTAAGTGCACTAGACTGGAGTGAACCTTTTGAGCTAATGTGTGACGCTTCTGACTTTGCGATAGGTGATGTCTTAGGACAACGGTTTGAAAAGAAGCCGCATGTTATCCATTATGCGAGCAGGACGTTGAATGACGCACAGCTGAATTACACCACCACAGAAAAAGAATTCTTAGCTGTTGTGTACGCGCTTGAGAAATTCCGTCCTTACATGATCGGAACCCACGTCACGATTTACACTGATCATTCTGCGTTTAAGCACCTCTTTGCAAAAAAAGGATGCCAAGGCCAGATTGATACGTTGGATTCTCCTTCTTCAAGAATTTGACTTAACCATCATGGATAAGAAGGGAACCGACAATGTTGTTGTCGATCATTTGTCTCGCTTACCAAATGCACCAATCGAGGAAACTCCAATCAATGAGCAGTTCCCTGATGAACAACTTCTCTCTGTATCAATCGAACCCTGGTTCGCTGATATTGTCAACTTTCTTGTTACCGGAGAAACGCCTTCCTTTTGCTCTAATCAGGACAAGTCAAAATTTCTCTCCCAAATCAAATTCTTTTATTGGGATGAACCATACTTCTTCAAGTACTGTCCTGATCAAATTATTAGAAGGTGCATCTCTAAGTCTGAAACGAGAAGTGTTCTGTCCTTCTGTCATGATCAAGCTTGTGGGGGCCATTTTGGACCCAGAAAGACGGCTGAAAAGGTTTTGCAAAGCGGCTTCTACTGGCCGACGCTTTTTAAGGATGCTTTTGAGTATTGCAAAACCTGTAGCCACTGCCAGCATATGGGAAAGATTGGAAAACAGAATCTGATGCCCCTATAATCCATCCTGATTGTGGAAATTTTCGACGTCTGGGGTATCGATTTCATGGGGCCATTCCCAAACTCTTTTGGGAATTTGTACATTTTGCTGGCTGTGGATTATGTGTCCAAATGGGTGGAGGCCGTCTCTTGTCGAACCAATGATAACAAGGTTGTCGTAAAATTTTTAAAAGAGAATATCTTTTCTCGGTTCGGTACGCCTCACACCATCATCAGTGATAATGGAACGCATTTTTGCAACCGATATTTCGAAGCACTGATGAAGAAGTACTCCATCAGCCACAAACTGTCAACACCCTACCATCTTAAGACTTGCGGTCAGGTCGAAGTCTCCAATAGACAGATTAAACAGATTCTAGAAAAGACTGTCAGCTGCCACCGCAAGGATTGGTCATTGAAGTTAAATGATGCGCTTTGGGCATTTCGCACCGCCTTCAAATCAAATCTTGGTATGTCCCCATACCGACTCATCTTTGGAAAAGCATGTCATTTGCCTGTTGAATTGGAACACCGCGCGTTCTGAGCAATCAAATAGCTCAATGTCGACCTAGAAAAGGCCGGTGAGACTCGAAAACTTCAATTAAATGAGCTCGAAGAGATACGCAATGACGCGTATGAGAACGCCAAACTGTACAAAGAAAAAAAAATTCACGACAAGGCGATTCTCAGAAAAACTTTCACTGTGGGACAAAAGGTTCTGCTTTACGATTCCAGGCTTCATCTGTTTCTTGGGAAATTGAAGTCACGTTGGACATGTCCATTTATTGTGTGCACAGTCTTTCCGCACGGTGCAGTCAACATTGAAGATCAGCACTCAGGCAACACTTTCAAAGTCAATGGCCAACGTCTGAAGCTATTCTTAGAATTGCCTGCGGAAACAGGGGAGCTCATGTTTTTACATGAGCCACGTTATCTTGATTAAATCACATCCCCATGTTGTCATTCATGTATATACTTTTTGAGTCTTTTGTAATTATTTGCGCTTTTTATTATTTCTTTTTGAAGGGGGCTGTTTTTGCAAAATTGCCTTTAAATACACCCTCAGCCCAACCCGAGCCTCATCTTCAGATTTTCCCAAAACTTTACATCTCTGTCCTCAAAAAAAACCTAGAACCAAAGATCCTCCCCAAACACCCCGATCAGGCCGCCGAAACACCACATCTGGCCGCAATTTGCGGCCTGATCAACCCCGACATCAACGATTTTTCTTTCTCTGTAAGACTTTCTTCTCTTCTTGGTTAATTTCTGTGCAAAATTCATTTTTTAGATCTGAATATGGTGCCATTTGAATGTGAGATGAATTTCTTCGAAATATTTTCCGATGAAACTTACGGACAGTATTTCTACGAAGAAATCTGTCAAAGAGGGTGGGATTTTTTGATCTACAACAGCGAAGATCTATTCGCTATACGAGAGTTAGTAGAAGATTTTTATGAGGCATTAAGAAATGGTGAACCCGGATTGGGGTATATGGAGTTTTTCTTTCGAGGGAGACGTAGAATTTTCCAACCCGAAACAATCTCGAAGGTTACCAACATCCCAATGCTGCCGGGAAATCAGAAACCATGTGAATTGGCGATTTATCGATCCTTATTGGGGATTTTGTGGAATTAAAGGATAAGGGACTGAACCCCGCGCAAATGTATATGAACGTACTTGCGGTCTGTCGGTGGGCACACCGCAACATTAGGGGAAAAAGCCGTGTCTCCTCTTTTCCGGCTGGTGTGGGACACATTGTACACAGTTTGATGGAAAAGGATCACCATTTCATTGTGGTGATACAGTTGTTCAACACGATTATGGAGGGGGTCGCCCAAAAGAAACCCCTGCTGCCAGTCCTAGTGACCCTCCTTTCAAAATACTATATAGAGAGGGTAGAGTTTGATGGTTATGCGGCCGCATACGCAAATTGGCCGGTTGAGCTGGAGCGGATTTCACACGGATACACCGGCAGCCATTATGAACAGAAGAACTGGACAAGAGAGGACCTGAGCGAGCATCCAGGTCCCGAAATCTCGATGGAGGCACTTCTAAATGAACCTGAACCAGAGAACGAGAAAGCCTTGCAGCGCTTGACGTTTCGGAGCATCCGCCACATACTTAAAAAACGACAAAAGATGCAGGAACAGTTAGACAGGATTGAGTCAGCTCAAGAAGCGGCACAAGAGGAAACAAGCTGTTAGTTATATGTATGCCCTAGAGTCCATTATTGTACATGTGATGTATATTATAGTGGATGCTTGGATATATATAGAGAGGACTTTCTTGCTCGACATGATAGTATGCTATCTGGTTGCTCTTTATCTTAACATGTTGACTTGTATATGTGATGCTGTCTTGCTCTTACATGTTGATAAAGCCGTTAGATTGTGTACATGACTACCAGGACTATGATGGAGATCATACTAGTGGGGCCAAAGGTAGTCCACAAGTACACCCTAAAAAAATTTCCTAGTCGAGGGTGTATCGAGACAGGGCATCGATATTCCCGAGTAAACTAGCGTAAACGCATCTTGACCCATATGATGGGCGATGGATGATCCCACATCCATTGGTGTTTGACATCAAAGATAGTGTACGGGTGCTCAGTGGAGATTGGGTACACTCAACGGACTCGCCAAGAACTCCTAGTTGGTATTATACCTATTTTCAGATAGCAGTTCTCTGGTGACACTGGTACAGGTTAGACTGTAGACCCGAGATCGTCATAGAGTCTTGTGTGATTCCCACTGTGCTTTGATTTCCACCGTACCACGTTCAACAGAACGTGAAAAATGGTGGCTTTTGGGTATAGTCCCGAATCATATGGAGGCAATGAGTGATAGGAGGGGATTCGTCTCTCCCGGTATTGGGGGTTGATGTTGTGTTGTGCTTGATTGGCCATAACGATAAGTCCCTGGCAAAGGCTGCTACGGAGATTTACTGATAAGTGTTATGAGTAGTTTCTCGACCTGTTATGAGCCTCACATCGGCACGACTTATCGGTTATTGGGGTCTGACGTTTACCACCCCTATACTAGATATGCGACATATCAGACAAAGAGACCGGACTGTACAGTAGTGTTACTGACAGGCTTTTGCAGGAGTTAGAGCGGGCTTGCTTGCTGATCTTCTGATCGTTCAATACCCGGGTAGCCGTTACATCCGGCTAGTACCGCTGACGGCTTGTGGGTGCTTGATGTGATAATCACCTACTGCCGGCGTATTGACGAGTCTTTAGAGTCCTACACAGAAGTTTCACTGGCTCAGGCAAAACGAAGTAGGAGCACATATGTGATATGTGCGGGACCGAGATTAATAAGATTATATGATACCGTATTCTATTCTCGCGATATAAGGTATCGATCGGTAATATAAGATATAGCCGGGTTATCGAATCAAGTATTTATTCAATAAGTCGATACAGTATCGGTCGGTTATATGAGATATAGCCGGTTTATCGAATCAAGTGTTGTTTCGATAAGTTGATACAAATAATATTAGTCGGTCATATGAGATATAACCGGATTATTAAATCAAGTGTTGATTTAATGATTTAATGTATAATTATATATTTGATATATTAACTTACATTAACTAATATTAGCTCACTTAAACATTTCTTTTTCTCACTTATGTGCATAAAGTATATATGTGATATATATTAATGTATATTTTTGTGTCATGCTTGATGATACACACTACATGGGTGTATGAGACTTACACCATGCTTATGATAATTGTGAGGATTATTTATTTTAAGTAAATCCAAATTAGTTGGAAATTAGTCACATGCATGAAGCTTGTGGAAGCTTGTAGATGCTTTGACTTGGTCTACTAATTTTGTTTTACCTAAGATATTTATTAACCTAACCATTATCACTTAGCCATGGTTATGTCTCTACATGAGTTAGTATATGACACAAACTCACCCATGATTGCCATTCACTCTCTCATCTATTATTTGCTTCATCTCAATCAAGAGAAAGAGAGAGCTCTCTAGGTTTTTTAAAGAAGAAGAAAAAGCGTGAGAAAATTAATTCTAAAGTGAGAAAAAATCCTACTTCATCATCCTCTAATAGATTAGCACTTTAGTATAGGGTGTTAGCTTCACTAATCCGACATTAGTGAAGAGGTAGCTTGGTTTAGTGACTCCTCGACGTAGATCATCTTCGGCATCGAAGACTTCGTGCAAGCTCGTTACTTTCTTCTTGTGGAGCAGTTCAAGAGTCCAGGAGTTCAAAGATCGCAGCGAAGGGACCACGACAAGGAGCTATAGAAGTGAAGGACCGGACTACAAAGGTTGTAATCCCTACTCACTTAGTTGTAAAGTATTTTACACATTGTATTGTCTAATTCCTTAGTTAAGATTCTAGGGTTATGATTGTTTTGTACGGAAAATTTTTGAAAATGGCAGGGACGATGCCACCCGAAACCTTGCCGTCGTGCCGAACATTCCTACAGTGGTATCAAAGCTAAACTAGAGATTTAGACGATGTATGTAGAATTACGAAACCGAAACAACTCCGAAACACCCGATACACAAATCTAGTTTCTGTCGAAATTTTAAAGTCATTGAAATATTTTTTAGACAACTGCAGAATGTTATATGAGATGCAACATGAACACAGTACAAAATTTAACCCCAGACCTCAGATTTTGGCCAGCCACAGAACTTAGAAAATCGGCATGCTCGGTTTTTTGGTTGAGTCCAGGGTTGAAATTTGTACTGTGTTCCAGGCTCTGGGTTTTGGTGTTTCAGGTATTGTTTGTTTTTGCTAAATTTGCATGTGATGTTAACTTTCTGCAATGGCAACTCGGAGTGTTTCGTAGTCATAATTCTAACATGTTTCGGGTTGTTTTAGACGGTGTTAAAAAGTTCAAATGGATATCAAATACCCATTTTAACCCTCGACGGAAATTTTTCCAAGAGCTGGAATTTTTCGGAGTTAAAGAACGTTCAAATGTCACACAAGTAATGCAGTGGACCCTCTAGAAGAAAAAAACCCTAACTCGATTCTATGACCGTAAGAACCGCCGCCAAACCCTAGGGTTTGCAGTAGTTCCACGACGCCATAGGTGAGGCAAGGGTTGACTCTTCTACAGTTGCTCCATTGGTACTGTGGCATGTGATGGGTATTTTTAAACTGCGCTCAAGTTTTGACCTTTTTGGGAAATTTTGGGTGTTTGTTGATTAGATCGAAATGTTTAACGTCATCTAGCTTTTTCTGGAATGTGTGGAATTCATATAGTTAGGCATGAAAGCCAAAGTATGTGATATTTTGGGTTTATGATGTCTAAGATGATTGTGGATTCCGAATGTTGTAGTTTGACATTTTCTTTTCTGCGACCGTAAATATAATATGTGGGGTATCGCCGTATTCGTTGCTATATATCAACGATAATTGTGATATGCATATTTACTTACGTTGATTACATGTGATGTTATGTGTTGCTGTGATATGCGATATTGGATCATCGTGTTTGGAATAGCCGGGGGTTTTATGTGAGATGAGAGTTTTTATTTTCATTCATGTAAAATTCATTGTATGTAATATTCTTTTATTGGGGCACTTTCGGGTTGAGGATGATGTCACCATTTTTGTATATTATTTACTTTTCCGCATTAGAATAGACCCAAGGAGGGGAGCACAAGTAACCGGGTACTAGAGTCCAGTGGCAGACCATCTTGAGGAGTCGAGTCTGGGTCTCTTAACTCTAGAATTGGTAGGGTTGCTTGCCGCTCTCGTAGGGGTCTAGGGATGTGGGTTTGGCTATTCATCGTGACCGTGGAACTCGTGTTTTATACTGACTTAAAATAAAACACGGAATTCCTAACATATCTAATATTTCATGTTATCTTCTGCTGCTGATATTCTGTGATGTGATCACTTTATATGCATGAAACGAATGCTTTATTATTGTATATATGATATATAATAAATGTTGCTTATGTTTTGCACCCGCACTAGTCCAGCCCCGCTATGCCGTTAGTTAAGTAACCTAACGGTGCATAATGGGACACTGTGGAGAATGCGGATGGCATAAGCGTACGTTGTATTTTCGTTTTTTCTGTGATGCTTGGGAAGCATAAATGATGGGAATTCATTAATGAGATTAATGAAAAGAAAAGAAACCTACAAGATGTTGTGGAATCATATTTTCAAAAGGGGTAGCTCTAGTTTTTGCTTTGCATAGCGGTATTCCTTGTAAAATATCCAGCACCTCATCCGATGAGGAAAGAGCCGAGATCCCTTCACCGGGAGTGACCTCTTGAGCAAAACTAGCAGATGATACAACCCACTCGGTTTTGGTTTTTGATTGCTTATTTTAGTTCTTTCTTTGCATAGCGGTATTTATGAAATATCCTGCACCTTATTCGATAAGGAAAGAGCCGAGATCCCTTCACCGGGAGTGACCTCTTTAGCAAAACTAGTAAAAAGCCTCAAAAACACTCCTTTTCCAAAATCACTTGTTTCTACTACTATATCAAGTTCATTACGCTCATGGTTTTCTTAAAAACCTGCGTAGCCCTCCGACATTTCAGATAAGTACCACTTAGTATTCGTGCTACGTTTGTTGACCTCTGTCAAGGCGTAGTGTGCGGTAGTTGATTGGTGTTTATCTGCAAAGCATGTGATGCCATTGGATTAGGGTAGTCGTACGAACTTGTTGACTTCTGTCAAGGATCGTGCGGGTGGGTTTAATTCAATCATGAAATGCCGGGTTGAACTTGACTAGTGCACTATGGTATGTTGACCTCTGTCAAGGTCATAGGACGCTAGGGGTAAAAGCATTATCGGGAATTTCAGGTGTTGAAATTTGCAATGAGATTGCATACCTTCTATGAGATAGTTGGATCACGATCCCACTGTGAGCAAAAGTTTCTCTTGGGAGAGTTTTGCACTTTACAATTAGCTAACTCATTAGGTGTCTAGAAAGGTGTCAGCGGGGCTACGCCTCTGGGAAAGTGAGGTTTATTTTAATTAGGTCCATGCGAAAGCACGAGGAACCTCCCTCAGAAGTACCGGCACTGGCCTGGCTGAACGGTTAGCGAAGTTGTAGAATGCAATTAATCCTGGCTAAATTTTCTTTTTAAGGTTTGAAGGAAAATTTGATAATAGCGGTGGGAGACATCGATTAGATAAGAATAATAACCAATCTGATCTTTGCAAGAGCATACGCTAAGTGTTTTCTTCTCTCTCTCTAGGTAGCGACCATGTCCGGCCTTCATCAAGATAATAATATGGATGTATTGACCGAACCCGCTTTTTATGCTGAGCAGGTGAACGTTGGTTCCGCTCTAACTTAATTGTTATAAGTCCGAGCAGGAAGTAGGAAAAAATCCGGATATCCACGCCACCCAAACGAAGAATAAGCATGTTGATGCATCTTCTTCGGGTGTGTTAGTTGTTGGGTTTACCTAGCACCTAATCTAAGGTATAGAAGCATCGCACATGCCACTTTAAAATTTTAGAGAGGTGCTAAGAAAACTAACCATGAATCTTTAACTAGAATGTTTAAGGTAGCAACATAAGTATTACATACAAAGAACATTTTTTATCACTAAGTGAAAAAAAATACAACCTTTGTAGTCCTCTTGTGTTGACTCCTTGGATCGTTGAGAGTTTGAAACGGCTTGCTAGTAACCTTCCTTGTCCACGATGATCCACCCGAAGTCCTTTTGCCCAAAGCTCCTCGCTTTACTTGATCTTTGAAAGAAGTGTAGCAAACACCCTACACAAATGGGCTAAAGAAGTGTAGAATGATGATGTGGTTTCTTTTCTCTATTCAAAACCCTTTCTTTTTTTACTACCTCACTCTTTGGAAATCTCAAGAGAGCAAGAGAATTGAGGAAGAAGAAGATGGCAACCAAAGAGCTCAATATTGTGATGAATAATATAAAATGAGAATGAATAATATATATTAAATCATTCTCACTTGTAACCATGGGTTAATAAAAATTTAGATATTTATTATTGAGTTAAGAAACCAAAAGAAAATTAATCCATGGTTAATTGTTAGGTGAAGTGTGGTCAGGTGAAGTGTGGTCAAGTGAAGAGAATTAACCATGAATGAATTATCTTTTCTTTTACTCAAAATAAATACACACACACACACACACACATATTCCCATGTGAGTCTTGCATTGCCACCATATATGTATCAACAACCATGATACCATGTATGCATGTATGTGTCCATACACATCATCATGTGCATACATGCATGCATACATCAATATAGAAAATGGGTTTAATAAAGAATTGAACTAAAAATCAAATGTTAAATCAACACTTGATTTAACAAACCGGTCATATGACATACGACCCGACCAATAGAAAAACGCCCGATTAATATACGGTATCTCATATGCGCATTTAATCGGGTTCCCGCACATATCTCATATGCACACCACATCATTTCGCCTGAGCTAGGAAACTCCTTTGTGGGACTCTAAGACTCATCAATACGCCGGCAGTAGGTGATGATCATATCAAACACCCACAAGCCGCAAGCGGTCAGCTAAACGTAACGGCCACCCGAGTATTGAGTGATCAGAAGAAAACCAGTGAAACTGCAAAACTCCCGTCGAGCCAACTGGAAACACTTACCGTACAGTGTTAGTTGTATATATGCCCTAGAGGCCATTGTTGTACATATGATGTATATTATAGTGGATGCTTGGATATATATAGTGAGGACTTTCTTGCTCGACATGATAGTATGCTATTTGGTTTCGCTTTGTCTTAACATATTGACTTGTATTAGTTATTGTCTTACTCTCACATGTTGATAAAGCCCTTAGGATATGTA
The DNA here is from genome assembly GCA_030015575.1 of Agapanthus africanus. Lineage (NCBI taxonomy): Eukaryota > Viridiplantae > Streptophyta > Magnoliopsida > Asparagales > Amaryllidaceae > Agapanthus > Agapanthus africanus. Next base: position 166,711,348 of record JASDDO010000010.1, read on the forward strand.
CTCGAATACTAGGACAATGATACAGATCATACTAGTGGGGTCAGAGTAGTCAACGAGTACATCCTATAATTGTTCCAAGTCGAGGGTGTAACGAGACAGGGCATCGATACACCAGAGTAGACTAGCGTATACGCATCTTGACCTATATGATGGGCGATGGATGCTCCCATATCCATCGGTGGACATCAAAGATAGTGTACGGGTGCTCAGTGGAGACTGGGTACACTGAACGGACTCGCCGAAAACTCCTAGATGGTATTATACCTATCGTCAGATAGCAGTTCTCCGGTGACACTGGTACAGGTTAGTCTGTAGACCCGAGATCGTCATAGAGTCTTGTGTGATTCCTACTGTGCTTTGATTTCCACCTTACCACGTCCAAGAAGGCGTGCAAAATAGTGGCTTTTGGGTACAGTCCCGAATCATATGGAGGCAATGAGCGATAGGAGGGGTTTCGTCTCTCCCGGTATAAGGAGTTGATGTTGTACTGTGTTCGATTGGCTATAACTGGAAGTCCCTAGCCAGGGCTGATATGGAGTGTTGCTGGTAAGAGTTATCAGTAGTTTCTCGACCCGTTATGAGACTCACATCGAAATGACTTATCGGTTACTGGGGTCTGACGTTTACCACCCCTAGACTTGATATGCAACATATCAGACGAAGAGACCGGACTGTACGGGATTGTTACTGATTGGATTCACAGGAGAATGTACATGCTTGCTTGTTGATCTTCTGATCGCTCAATACCTAGGTGGTTGTTACGTTTAGCTGACCGCTTGCTGCTTGTGGGTGTTTGATATGATCATCACCTATTGCTGGCGTATTGACGATTCTTTAGTCCTATACAGAGATTTCCTGGCTCAGGCAAAACGGAGTAGGAGCACATATGTGATATGTGCGGGACCGAGAATAATACGAGTATGTGATGCTGTATTCTATTCTCGCGATATGAGATATCGGCCGGGTATATATGATATAACCGGGTCATTGGATCAAGTGTTGATTCGATGAAATGGTACATGTTATATTAGTCGGTTATATGTATTATAGCCGGGTTATCAGATCAAGTGTTGATTCGATAATTTAATGTGTAATTATATATGTGATATATTACATTACGTTAACTAATATAAGCTCGCTTTATTGATTCATTTTCTCACGGGATAATACATTGATATATATGCGATATATGTTAATTGTATTATTTTCTTTTGTTACGAAACATAATATATATGTGATATATATTATTGTAACAAGTTAAGGGTTACAAATCCAACCATGATTTATGATTTAAACTTAGTTAGGGTTTGGATTAGGGTTAGCTTTTGCATGAAGCTTCCATGAATCTTCATGAAGCATTGACTTGGTCTTTTGCTTTGTTTTCTTGTGTAGATATTTGTTAACCCAATCCAAACCATTAACTCTAGTTTATTCTCTACATGAGTTAAAACCCTTCATGCTTAACTCATGGTTAAAATAAGTAACCATAACAATAATTCATTATTCATCCCAAAAGGATTTAGTTTCATATTCTTCTTCTTCTTCCTTGAGCTCTTCAAAAAGCTTCACTAGCTTTTGTATTTGTGATGATATATTGAGTGAGAAATTGAAAACAAAAGAGAACAAAATTCCTACTTCATCATCCTCATCTATTCTAGCCACTTAGATTAGGATGTTCACTTCTCTAATAAGTTGTTTAGTGAAGTGTAAGCTTGGGTTAGAGATTCTTCAAGGTAGATCATCTTAGATCATGAAGACTTCAAGCAAGGTGTCTCATTTACCTCAAGGAGCCACTCGAGAGTTGGAGTTCATGTTGATCGCAGTGAAGGGACCTCAACATGGAGCTTATGAAGCGAAGGAACGGACTACAAAGGTTGCAATCCCTATCTCTTTACTTCTATGTATGTGATACAATTCTTGTTACCCTAGAAATTCTAGCAAGATTCATGGTTAGTTAGCTTTGCACCTCTCTAATATTTAAAATGGCATGAGTGATGCTACCAAACCTTAGACTAGGTGCAAGGGTAACCCAACAAAAAGTCCGGTCTCTTCATCAGATATGCTGCATCTTGAGTCTAGGGATAAAATCGTCGACCCCAATAACTCAATAAGTCATTCCAGTGTATGGCTCATTTCAGATCGAGAAACTACTGATAACACTTATCAGTAAATCACAGCAGCCCTGGTCAGGAACTTCCTGTTATAGCCAATCAAGCATAGCACAACATCAACCCCCAATACCGGGAGAGACGAAACCCTTCCTATCGCTCATTTCCTTCATGTGCCTCGGGACTGTACCCAAAATCCACCTGATTGCATGACTCAGTAGAGCCGTGGTAGAGTAGAGATCAAAGTACAGTGGGAGGACACACAAGACTCTATGACGATCTTGGGTCTACAGACTAACATGTACCAGTGTCACCTGAGAACTGCTATCCGACGATATATATAATACCACATAGGAGTTCTTGGCGAGTCCGTTCAGTGTACCTAGTCTCCACTGAGCACCCGTATACAATCTTTGGTATCACCACACCAGATGGATATGGGATCATCCATCGCCCATAATATGGGACAAGAATGGTATACGCTAGTCTACTCTAAAATATCGATGTCCTGTCTCGATACACCCTCGACTAGAAACAGTTCAAGGATATGCTCATAAACTACACGTGTCCTACAAATATGATCCGCATCATATTCGCAGTAGTCAAGCAAATGTCCTATGGGCTTTATCAACATGTACCAAATGAATAAGATGCATGATCAAATGAACATGTCAAGATAAACTAAACCAGATAGCATACTATCATGTTGAGCAAGAAAATCATCTGTATGTATGTATGTATATATATATATATATATATATATATATACATGTCCAAGCATCCACTAAACATATAATGTCCTCTAGGGCATACATATATCCAACAATCTCCCACTTGCACTAAGGCCAATTATTGGCGTATCGCATACCCAACATCTCAAAAAGTCGCTCATGCTGCGGCTGTGGAAAGGCCTTGGTGAGTGGATCCGCGGTGTTATTCTTTGTATCTACTCTCCGAATCTCGATCTCGTGGCGATCTACTATCTTCCGAATCAAATGATATCACTTCAGGATGTGTCTGGACTTCTGATGGGACCTGGGTTCTTTGGCTAACGCCATAGCCCCATTATTATTACAATACGATCGTATTGGATCAACAATGGTTGGAACTACTCCTAGTTCCGCGACGAACTTCTTCATCCAGACAGCTTCCTTGGCCGCATCATTTGCAGCAATATACCCAGCTTCCATCGTGGAGTCTGCAACGGTATCCTGTTTGGAAATCTTCCAACTAATCGGCCCTCCATTGAGGGTAAATACAAACCCTGAGATAGATTTGCTGTCATCCTTATCACTTTGGAAGCTGGAATCGGTAAAGGCCTCAATTTGGAGATTCCCATTACCATACACCAAGAACAATTCTTTAGTCATTCGCAAGTACTTAAGAATGTTCTTCACTGCTATCCAATATTTCTCCCTTGGGTTGGATTGATACCAACTTACTACAGCTAGTGCATAAGCTACATCAGGAAGAGTACATAACATCGCATACACTATAGATCCTACGGCTGAAGCGTAGGGTATAATGCTCATGCGAGCTCTCTCTTCATCAGTCCTCGGACAGAAGTCCTTGGAGAGAGTGATTCCATGACAAGCGGGCAAGGCACCACGCTTGGAATCTTCCATACTAAACCTTTTTAGGATGGTGTCACGACCCGAAAAGTACGGAACATAACCGACACTTAAATTACGAAACGTCTCGAGGCGTACGTAATTTAAGTAAGCCAAAACCCAGAAATCAAAACCAAGTAAAATAGTAGAGTGAAGGAAAAACCAATTTAAAGCAAGTAGTTTTAATAGCATATGCCGAATTATGCGTTTTAAAAACATCAAGTCATTTCTGAAAATTTCGGCAGAGTTTCCTTTGTAAATACTGGCCCCAAATGGGGTACAACATGAATAGTATACGAAATAATAAAAGGCATCCCCAAGCGGGAGCTAGCCCTTCGTCGAACGACGGTCACAACCACGCAATCAATATAATATACAACGCCAAGGGCGAGGATCAAAGCTCAAAAGGGAACTTAAAATCATCAAGAAAACCATAATAATACAACGCGCGACTCTAAGGTCGAAATAATTATACACTGGTCTTCTAATTCTAACAAATAATACAAGTCTGGTTGATAGAGTTTTAATAGATACAACTGGATATAAATATAAATACAATGGTGGTCACGATTCAATGAAACCACCTAACAAAGCAATCACCCGGAAGGAACAATGTACCAGCAAGCCGCAACGAAACCTGCAAGGCAAATCCTGTAAGGAATAGTGGTACAACGGGGGTGAGTTGCCAATTCATGAGTAGAAAATATCGACAAGTAGAAATCACATGTATAACGCAATCCTAGGTCATACGATCAGTAATATCGTCAAATAATAATATGGCCTGAAGCATAATATAATGGTAAGGGTAAACATCTTTCCATAAGTGTAATCCCATGTGCTCGTGTCAGTGCCTCAGGTAGCAATGTATCATATGTATGAGGTATGAATGTAATGTAATGAAATGAGTGAGACAACTGTTTTCTTTATTTAAAGGGATTTCTGTATGTATATAACTCGAGTATCATCAATGAAATCAATAGAGAAATCCGTGTCAAGCATCGACACAAAACATAAATCCCAATATCTCAATATCTCAGGCTCCGGCTACCCAGACTAGCCCATATCATCAAATCTCAAAATCTCAGTGTCTCAAATCTCAATATCTCAGGCATTCATATCATCTGCGGGATCAGCCCGCGGGCTCCGACAGAACGGATCAGCCCGCGGGCTCCGGCAGAACGGATCAACCTATATCCATTTCATGACTCCGGTCGGTATCCTCCGGATAACCGACGAGTCCAAAAATATCACCGGTAGGTAGTGCCCCCTGCCAGGCTCATCATCCTCCATGAAATCACTCTCTCCTCGGGATACCTCACCGGGTCCACTATGTACCCGCAGACGGTTCATACGACTCCCCGGATCGGGTCTCGAAATCCAATCTCATAACCGAGAAAACATCATGGTGGACGACTCATACATCACGAGAAAACCGTACTTTTCATTTTAAAAAGAGAGAGAGAGAGAAATTTATATATATTCTTGCGGTTTTCTCCCAAATCCAGGAAATCTCATGAAAATCCGAAATGCAAGAAACAACAGTAATAAACAGTGAATATCGGTATAAAACTCCTTAATATTGCATGAAATAGCAAGTAATAAATGCATGTCTAAACTAGCATATACAATCAAGTACGCTAATACCATGTCGAAACTATTAGCTAACAAGCGACGTCAATGAGATAATATTCTCTAAAGTGTACGTGACATGGCAATTACCGATGATGATATGTGTGAGCCGGCAAGTGAGTGTATGTGGAACATACGCATCATCGGTAATGGTGCTGGTGTCCTGACAGCATGATCTCAATAATGGCATATGAAAACAGAATATAAGCGTGCGATGCGAACAACAATAATATGCGGAAGCTGAATAATAACGCGAAAATAAGGAATTTACAATACCATACAAGTGTCAAAATTGGTTGCCATTTGAAATAATATGAATCGTGGTGTTTTGAAAATAAGGGCTACGGTTTTTTTAAGAAAAGATACGTCCTTTGAAATACCTATAGAATCCCTTGTCCCGTCTTTAAAATACACACGATTCGTTGGTTTTGAAATAGGTATGAGTCAAATCTGGTCTAACATCTACAAATAAATTACAGGACTGAGTTAACAGGCTAAACGTGTAAGTCCGCGGCGGTGCCCCGGCCGTCGATCCGACGCCGGAAATGTGGAAACGAAAAATTTTGCAAACTAGAAAACCGGCACCACCGCGCACTTTGATCCCAGATTGGGCCATTAACCTTGCTCTAGCAAACTAGAATAAGAGTAGAGAAGTATACCAAGCGATCCGTGTCCTTCGGTCTTCGTCTCCAATCCGATCTCCCGCGGAATCTCCGTCCATCACGTCCTCGTTGGAAAGGGCACCACGTAGCCGATTTCTTTTACGGGCTCCTACCTCTGGACCGAGGCAACTCGGGCGCGAAGTTGGCTAGCCGACACGTCCAAGGAGTGCTGTAGACTAGTGTAGAATCTATGTCGCTTTAGGGTTTGAAGATGCCTTGTATGGATGGAGATGGAGAAAAATGACTTAGGAAAAATGGTGATGTAACAATTTGCAAGCAAATGAGATGATCAATATATCCTCACACCAAAGAATCTCTCTCATCCCTCTCTTTTTAGTGGCCGGCCCCTACAAAGAATGGTGGAGGTGAATGAATCAAAAAATGCAAGGAAGGAATAATAGAAGAGAAAAATGGTCACACCAAATCACATATCAATCCTTTCACGACACCATCTCATAAATGCAAAGGATGAGACCATAATGGAATCTCATGATTATGAAGGCACAAATGCAAGAAAGCCCTCTACAAATAAGTTATTTGCAAACTGCAAATAACCCCCTTCATCGAAAAGTCCGGCCGTGAAGGAACAAAGAAAAACCGGCCGGAACGGAATGCAAACTGGCAACTTCAGAAAACTGATCCCGTAATAAATTACAGGAAAACCCCACTACTGCATATACATGCCCGCATTTGTATTCCCAATGAATACAAATGCAAAGAGACAAAACCTATACTATCTAATACTAGGATCCGGCTTAAACCAAAGCCGGCTAGTAAAATCCGTCCGATCACGATCCGTGCAATACCGCACGTATCTGATCGAACCCTGCCATATCTCCATATGGCCTCTACAGCGTTTCGCCCGAAACCTGAGTAACTGCGTATGTGGTGGACTCTAAAGACTCGTCAATACTATGGCTGTGGATTTAACCACTAGCACGTCAGAGGTATTAGCCATACGTGACGGGCCACCAGCTATTGACCAAAAGGGACGTCGATGAGCGAACTCATCCTGACACCCTACTGAGCCTGTCAGTGACAATATCCGTACAGTCCGGTCAGTTCGTCTATGAGCATCGCATGGCGGGCCTAGGGGGTTGGTAAAAGTCAGACCCCCAAAAGTGGTACAAGTCGTGTCGGAGTGTCATCCATAACACCCTGAGATACTAATGGAATACCTACCAGCAAATCTCCTGCCTTGGCCAAGGACTTTTCATGTTCTGGCTCTCCTAGATACAGCGCGACCTCACCCCCAATACCGGGAGAGATGAACCCCTGCAGATCGGCTCACTGCCTCCATGTGGCTCGGGACTGTACCCAACTAAAACCTGTTTGCAAGTCTCCTTTGAGCGTGGTAGGGTAGTAATCAAAGCACAGTGGGAACTCACACGAGACAAATGACGATCTCAGGTCGATGAACTAACCTGTACACATGTCACCAGGGAACTGCTATCTGACGTCAGGTATAATACCAACTAGCAGGTTCCCGGCGAGTCCTGTCCGGTGTACTCATAATCCAATGAGCACCTGTATACATCTTAGGTGAACCAACTGACACCAGGGGCTTGTGAGACCGGCCACCGCCCTCGTCGGGGTCTCGACTGTATACACTAGTCTACTCTGGAGTATCGATGCCCTGTCTCGAAACTCCCGCGACTAGGGACCTTTTAAGGATGTGCTTATAGACTCCAGCTCTCACGTATATGATCGCCCTCATACTGCTGGAAGTCAAGCAAGAATCCTAGGGGCTCTATCAACGTGTAATAGTGACCTGTAAGGTCACCTAAAGCAGTACACGATGATAAAGATAAACCAGATAGCATACTATCATCTCGAGTAAGAATGTCCTACCGGCATAGGTCCTCCCTCAATCGTTGCAATCACATGCCTGTGATCTAATAATTGACTCTGAGGGCACTATATCCAACAATCTCCCACTTGCACTCAAGGCTAATTATTGCGATGTCGCATACTCACAGCCCGTGTGATACCGAACACCCAATTCCTCTACTATTCAGTCTCACAAAGCTCGTTTGCGAAACTATCGCGTTCGAGGAATAGCCTCAGTGAGTGGATCCGCTCTGGTGTTTCTTTCTATGTCTCTCTTTATCTCAAGTTCGCGGAGAAAGCCATCTCCCGAAATGAGCAATACCTGTCTTAGAATGTGTCTGGATGTCTGATGGGACCTAGCTCATAAATGAACTCCAAATCCAAACTTCTTAGACTGTATCGTCAACTGAACTTAATCAGTATCCTGTGCCATAACTTCCCTCAGTATCCACTTGGACCACCTGTCCAAAATACTTCCCCTCGTCCTAGGGAAAACTATAACTCTAACAGCCACTCTGCCATCCAGGTCACCTTGGAAGCCTGGAATGATAACTGTCTCCCGAAGGAGAATGCTGTTATCATATCCTAGAACATCCACTTATGTTCTAAAACTGCTTCCGAATGTTTCCCCAGGATTGGATCAATATCAACTTATTGCATCTACTGCAAGAATAACATCTGGTGTGGTACTTGACATCTCATGATTGACTCAATTGTTTATGCAAGTGATCTGCCAGTCATGCACACCCCTCTCCCCTTTAGTCTGTAAGACACCTTTAGAGAGGGTGACTCCATTACCTGCAGGTACACCACCATTCCAGGAGTCGTCCATTCTAAATACTCATAGAATGCTGTCTAAGTACCCAGATTGGGAAACCACCTAAATCTAGATCTAAAACCATAGATCTAGTGACCAGAATGTACGATATAAGATCCAAGTCCCATGTGGAGAAACTACTGTGTGACAAGCAAAGTATAACCGATCGTAGTATAGGAATATCACTTCCTACTCTGTGTATGTCATCAAATACCAGGACATCACACCCTACTACCTTCTTAACAGATCCATCCCCTATTCTGATGAAGTCAAACTTATGACTGTCACATCAGAAATAGATGATCTATCTCCGCTATATCTGCTTTAGTCTATAAATAGACATAAGCCACTTGTCCATCATGCTTCCGCTGCTCCCACTGACCACGACAACCCTCTGGCAGAGTCATATAGACGTACACTTCTAAAGCCAGTTTAGAACGACGCTATACTTATCCTCCTGCCGGGTCTCACAGTCTAGAACAACAGCAATGAGAAGTCTGGGTAAACAAGAACCTCCCTGCCACCGTCCTTGAGTATACCGAAGTACCTCTCGCGTGCCTGAGGTTACCCACTTTATCTGCGGAGTGGCCAATGGAATGTCAAACCAGATTGAATCTTTAGGTTCTGATCAAATCTTCAGTAATCGTTTGCGGTTCTGGAATCACTTCCTGTTCTACCATACTCCCACTACTGTTTTCTGAAAAAATCCATTTTTGTTAAAACTGTGGTGAGTCAAGAACAATATCACTATTGATCTTCCAGATGGTAGAAAGTCAACCCTCGTCATAGCCCGGGTCAACCCACAAAAAGCCATTACAGAAACGTGCCTTGAGTTGTCCAGTGTATGGTTTTAAGCATAAGCCGGACAACTCCCCGTATCTTAACATTGTCAAGATATGAACTGTTTCATATGCAATACGAAAACAGAGGCACTGATTTAATTGAACCAGATTCAAATCATGCAGCTGTCTCCAGTGCATGTCAACTAAATGGAAGGAGGCCGATCAGCGTTACTCAACTTAGGAATGCTTCCAATTATGAGTAACCTGAAAGAGAAGCAAGTTCTCTTAACCATTACTATCAACTGAATACCATTCACAAGTATCTACATCTTCGATCACCTTGAAGAATCTCGATACTTGTAATATCTAGTTCTCTACTTTATTCATATACCCATAACTTCTCAAAACTTGGACCCTGTGTTTCTACGAAACACTTGTCTAAGAACTAGAGAAGTCACAAGTAAACCGAATATAGTACGAGGACCAACCCCTATGTCCTAATGGACACTGGACAATATACAATACTCTGTATAAGTCCCTTGAGTCTGATAACTCATTTACTGTGTGTCGTAGGTTGAAAACTGTACTTATGGTTAAGAAGAATTACACCGCCGTTTAATGCTCCTTACCTAACCATCCACTGATATATGTAAATGTCATAGACATAATTTCAAAAAGGTACATCTCACTCTATAAAAATAGACGTACAGATATATCAATTTGAAATTGGTTTATAACAACGGATATTCAAAACCAAATATTTGCCGACCGCCAAACAGCCCAGGTGACTTCCTCAAATATCACCAATTACAACGAATCCCGATATAATGAGGATGACCACCTAATTCCCAATAACTTACTCCCTCTCATCATCTGTAAAACCATACAGATGAGAGAATCAAACCTGGTAAATACATACCCTGAAGCAAGTGTCTAATTGGGAAATCAGTTTTCTTTTAACAGTACACAGTGAAACTGAAACATTGAAATGTTTCGATGGGGTATCCCGGTATTCCTAGTAATGCCTCTTCCGTTATCCAGATTCACAACTATAACCGTATAATTCTTTGCCATCACTCCAAATCCCTTTATATGTCTTTAGTCATTACCTTCTACACACCTTTTAGGCCAAATGGTTTCTCCCTTCCCTACCGTTCGGCACCAGCCTATGGTTTGGAAGAAGACTATCCAATAAGCATAATGGGTGTACTGTCCTGATCCTAGGAGCACTCGCAATGTGAGAGAGGGTGAAGATAAAAGACAACCGAATGAACCTTATTCTTATTTCTCCTGAACCAGGATCCATCCCCGAACTGAAACAAGTTCCTTTCGAGTTCGTATATAACCATACGATGGATTATCCAATAAACTTGGGATCTTCGTAGTGATACGGAGTGTCCTGGAGAAATACAAAGGTGATTTAGGATTGGCGAAGAAATACTTGGTTTGGTCGTGAATAGCAGTCGCAATTTACTTTGCCCTCTTACTAATCCCTTTCTTTGTCTTAACTTAATACCTTCTGTACACCGTTTAGGCTAATTGGCTTTCTTCATTCCCTACCGGTCGGCACCAGCCTATGGCTTGGAAGAAGACTATCCAATTTACATAATAGGTGTACTATCTCCTAAACCAAGGAGTACTCGCAACCTGAGAGAAGGAAAAAGGAAAAGACAACTGAATAGTCCTATTCGTTTTCTCCAGAACCGGAAACTGTCCTCGAATTCCTTCGAGTTCGTATATAACCATACGATGGTTTTGTCCAATGGAAGTGGACGTTCGTAGGAAAAATGGTGATGTATCAATTTGCAAGCAAATGAAATGATCAATATATCCTCACACCAAAGAACCTCTCTCATCCCTCTCTTTTTAGTGGCCGGCCCCTACAAAGAATGGTGGAGGTGAATGAATCAAAAAATGCAAGGAAGGAATAATAGAAGAGAAAAATGGTCACACCAAATCACATATCAATCCTTTCACAACACCATCTCATAAATGCAAAGGATGAGACCATAATGGAATCTCATGATTATGAAGGCACAAATGCAAGAAAGCCCTCCACAAATAAGTTATTTTCAAACTGCAAATAACCCCCTCCATCGAAACGTCTGGCCGTGAAGGAACAAAGGAAAACCGGCCGGAATGGAATGCAAAATGGCAACTTCAGAAAACTAATCCCGTAATAAATTACAGGAAAACCCCGCTACTGCATATACAAGCCTGCATTTGTATTCCCACTGAATACAAATGCAAAGAGACAAAACCTACATTATCTAATACTAGGATCCGGTTTAAACCAAAGCCGTCTAGTAAAATCCGTCCGATCACGATCCGTGCAATACCGCACGTATCTGATCGAACCCTGCCATATCTCCATACGGCCTTTACAGCGTTTTGCCCGAAACCTGAGTAACTGTGTGTGTGGTGGACTCTAAAGACTCGTCAATACTATGGCTGTGGATTTAACCACTAGCACATCAGTGGTATTAGCCATACGTGACGGGCCACCAGCTATTGACCAAAAGGGACGTCGATGAGCGAACTCATCCGGACACCCTACTGAGCGTGTTAATGACAATATCCGTACAGTCAGGTCCGTTCGTCTATGAGCATCGCATGGCGGGCCTAGGGGGTTGGTAAAAGTCAGACCCCCAAAAGTGGTACAAGTCATGTCGGAGTGTAGCCTTAAACACCCTGAGATACTACTGGAATACCTACCAGCCAATCTCCTGCCTTGGCCAAGGACTTTTCATGTTCTGGCTCTCCTAGACACAGCGCGACCTCACCTCCAATACCGGGAGAGACGAATCCCTGCAGATCCGCTCACTGCCACCATGTGGCTCGGGACTGTACCCAACTAAAACCTGTTTGCACGTCTCCTTTGAGCGTGGTAGGGTAGTAATCAAAGCACAGTGGGAACGCAAACGAGACAATTGACGATCTCAGGTCGATGAACTAACCTGTACACATGTCACCAGGGAACTGCTATCTGACGTCAGGTATAATACCAACTAGCAGGTTCCCGGCGAGTCCTGTCCGGTGTACTCATAACCCAATGAGCACCTGTATACATCTTAGGTGAACCAACTGACAACAGTGGCTTGTGAGACCGGCCACCGCCCCTTGTCGGGGTCTCAACTGTATACACTAGTCTACTTTGGAGTATCGATGCCCTGTCTCGAAACTCCCATGACTAGGGACCTTTTAAGGATGTGCTTATAGACTCCAGCTCTCACGTATATGATCGCCCTCATACTGCTGGAAGTCAAGCAAGAATCCTAGGGGCTCTATCAACATGTAATAGTGACCTGTAAGGTCACCTAAAGCAGTACACGATGATAAAGATAAACCAGATAGCATACTATCATCTCGAGTAAGACTGTCCTACCGGCATAGGTCCTCCCTCAATCATTGCAACACGTGCCTGTGATCCTATAATTGACTCTGAGGGCACTATATCCAACAAAACGAAAGGTAAGGAAACCGTCTAATATCTGAATCGATACATATGTATATATATAAATATAACAGTCGGTGATCCCGCCTCAAAAGTATCCCATACGATACAATATCTATACTATGACATCCTCAAGTCAAGAGTGCGGATCTATCATCAATATATAGCTCGTACGGTAAATCCGTCGTACGGCCTCCCAAATCTGGGTACGGGTCAAATGTCACATCTATCACATTATTCAGCTGGTATCCTCTTTATCAAATATCATGATCCGGTGTACTGATCTACGTCTAGTATAATACTGATACTAATCTATGTATATGCATGAGTGGGTATAAAAACACCACGCCAAAAGGACCCGCTAAAACATCACGTCGTATCTCAAATACGAACCACATCATATCACCGATTTCATGGCCTCAAGCCCAATCTCATCGACTCATCTCAAATCCCAAGTACTATCCTCATAATCCGTGTATATGTGTACGTATACACACACACACACACACTCATAGTCCCATACTCGTGTGTGTGTGTGTATACATATCTCCATATACACACAAGTAAAATAAATACATGAATGCATGTGTGTGTGTGCGAGTGTGGGTGTAACAACTACTCTTGGGTTTCGCGACTAACACTAAACAAATCCATGAACACCTAGAATCTATCTTTATCATCAATAAACTCATATCAACATATAAAATATATATATATGTGTATGTATACATATTCGTATACATCACTACGAACTGCGGGGTGCTATACGCCATCCACCCAACTTCCCCCGTAGATATATATCTACTCACCTTTGCTTGCCGATGCCGATGTCGCCACGCGGTTGCTCGTCGTCTATAAGTTTTCACGAGGGTACCTACATATAATAAACAATCGTAATTGCTATTAACATCAAGTCCAGAAACCAAAACGGCAAAAGATTGCTTATGTGTCAAAACCTATAGCCCACGCATGCAAAAATGACTAAACAACCCTTGTTGTTGATGTACAAACATGCAACAACCTAATATGAATCCAAATATCAAGAATTAACATTTCAAATTATGGAAAACATAGCCAAAATCATACTAGAATGCTCCCAGATTTTGACTCAGGTCAAATAAAGCTAAGCAAACAAGTCTAGGGTACTGTATATGATGTATATGAGCTACTGGACCAACCCCGACACCCTACCCCACCAAGTGGCCGTCCCCTACCCCTAAAAATCCGGCCAGATCGCCCCTTTATGCTGTGTTGGGCTTCGTCTTCGTAGGGTGGTCTCCTGGTGGTGTATCTCGGTCCCTGGTATTGTATGCTACTCTCAAAAACTCCAAGGGTCGCTCCAGATTCACCTGCACACTCCATTCACTCACAAACCGATATGAAAGTTCTGTAATTCTATATTTTGGGTTTCAGTTGGGCTTGGTCTGGATTTCTATTATTATAGGGGGTCTAAGGTCCTCAATAAGTCTCACGCTCACCAACACAACTCAAATAAAACCCCAACCCTCTCTATAATTTTCCAAAGTGCACAAAACTACACGAAATCGATTTTAATCTTGAATAGAAGCTAAAGCAATTGAAATACTATTATATTTGTGAAGGGATTACCTCATTTGACACTCATGAATCCCCAAGATCATCAAAATCTGAATTTTCTTGGTCCAATGTGCTTCCTTTGAGCTTGTGCAAGTTTTTAATGAAATGGGTATGGGGTTTTGGTGAATATTTCATATAGGGTCATGAGGGTAGAGGATGGAGGGAGATGAGGAAGAAGAAGAAGAAGAAAATGGTGGAGGAAATAATGAGGCAACACCCTCTCTCTCCCTCTCAATTATTCTCACTTCTCTCTCTCACAAAAAGTATACCTACCCTAATCATTATGCCCCCCTCTCTCCTCAAGTCATCATTTCCTTTCTCTTTTTTTTCCTTCCCTTTTCTTTTATAAAGTCAACAACCATGCATGATAAATGAAGAAAAGACCATGATAAAATGTAACAAGTGTTAAAATAACTTGGTGCATGTCATGTGCACAAAACACGCTTAATACGCGATTAGCGATATTTAATCGCGATTAGCACTAAAAGTGAATATAATAAATCATAAAATTTCATAATTTGCTTATATCCAATAAAACACCCTCATTTTAGTAATTTCTATAATTTTCCCAATTTTTCCCAATTTATCGGTAGTTAATTATACCGCTCTATTAAAATATTCATATTTTATTATTTAATTATAAAAATTCCCAAAAATAATATTTTATTTTTCTGAAATGTTACAGATGGTGTCAATGTACTTTGATTGGGACAATCCAAATAACCTCTTGGATCTATATCTATAGATCCTAATGCCTAAAATGCAAGAGGCATCACCCAAGTCCTTCATGAAGAACCTTTGTGATAAGAATAGTTTGACCGATTGTAACATAGGAATATCATTTCCTATCAAGAGAATGTCGTCTACGTACAATACGAGGAATGTGACAGTACTCCCAACAATTTTCTTATAAATGCATGGTTCATCTATATTTTTGACAAAATCAAACTCTTTGATTGTATCATCAAAACAGATGTTCCAGTTCCGTAAGGCCTGCTTTAATCCATAAATGGATTTAAGCAACCTACATGCCTTCCCGCCGCTCCCACTGTCCCTGAAGTCCTCTGGATGATCCATATAAAAGCATTCTTCTAAATCACGATTTAGAAATGCAGTTTTAACGTCCATCTGCCGTATTTCATAGTCATAGTGAGCAGCAATAGAAAGTAGGATCCGAATGGATTTAAGCATTGCTACTGGAGAGAAAGTTTCATCATAGTCCAATCCTGGTCTTTGACGAAAACCTTTCGCTACAAGCCTTGCTTTATAGGTATCTACCTGTCCATCTACACCAATCTTTCCCTTAAAGATCCATTTACACCCTACGAGTTTTATCCCAGGAGGTGCAATGTCCAAAGTCCATACTTTGTTGGTGTACATGGACTCAATTTCGGATCTCATGGCTTCCAGCCACTTCACTGAGTCGCCACTCGTGATAGCTTGCTGAAAGCTAGTAGGGTCATCATCATCCATGATGCAATCTTCTCTATCACCATCAATGAGAAACCCATAGTATCTCTCCGGTGGGCGAGAAGTTCTACTAGATCTCCGGAGCAGCTGAGCTTCTTGAAGTTCTACTGCAATATCAGTTTCAACCAATTCGTCTTGAGTAATTTGTGTCTCTAGAACCTCTTCTAGTCCCACCACATTGCCATTATCACTATTTGTAAAAATCTCATTTTCTAAAAATGTGGCATGTTGAGAAACAAACACATTTTGTTCCTCCTTATGGTAGAATAGATATCCATATGAATGTTTTGGATATCCCACAAATTTACACATGACCGATCGTGTCTCGAGTTTATCTGGATTCTGCTTTTTGACAAAAGCCGGACAACCCCATATCCTAACTCTTTTAAGAGATGGTCTCTTTTCACGCCATATCTCATATGGAGTGTGTAGGGTTACTAGGCACTGCCACAAGGTTAACAAGGCATCAACCATGCCCGATTTAAAATTTAGCCATGCCGAACAACCCTTAACAAGATCGTTATACTAGAGTTTAGGTGAAAACAAGCATGTTAAACACTTTAACACTAAGTGAGAGGGATTACAACCTTTGAAGATCCGGTCCTTCACTTCATAAGCTCCGTGTTGAGGTCTCTTCGCTGCGATCATCATGTTCCCGAGTCTCGAGAGGCTCCATGAAGAGAATGATGCACCTTGCTTGAAGACTTCACTAATCCAAGATGATCTACCTTGAAGAATCTCAAACCCAAGCTCTTGCTAGACTAATCAAGTATTAGCAAAGCAAACCCCCTAATCTAAGTGGCTAGAATAGATGAGGACGATGAAGTAGGAATTTTGCTCTCTTTTGTTTGCATATTCTCACATATAAACATCACCATTGAAAAAGCTAGTGAAGCTTTTTCAACCAAGAAGAAGAAGCAAGAAGAAAAGCTTAATCCTTTTGTGATGAATAATGAATTATTGTAGTGGTTACAAATCTAACTAAGGGTTAAGCATGAAGGAGTTAACCCTTGTAGAGAATTAACTAGAGTTAATGGTTTGGATTGGGTTAACATAATATCTCAAGCCAAAGACAAAGTCAAAGATTCATGAAGCTTCATGCAAAAGCTAACCCTAATCCAAACCCTAACCAAGTTTAAACCCTAAACCATTGTTAAATTTATAACCCTAACATGTTACAATATTATATATCACATATACAATATATTTTGTAACAAAAGAAAATAATACAATTAACATATATCACATATATATCAACGTATTATCCTGAGAGAAAATGAATCGTTAAAGAGAGCTTATATTAGTTAATGTAATGTAATATATCTCATATATAATATACATTAAATTATCGAATCAACACTTGATCCGATAACCCGGCTATAATACATATAACCGTATAATATAACATGTACCATTTCATCGAATCAACACTTGATCCGATGACCCGGTTATATCACATATACCCGGCCGATATCTCATATCACGAGAATAGAATACAGTATCACATACTCGTATTATTCTCGGTCCCGCACATATCACATATGTGCTCCCACTCCGTTTTGCCTGAGCCAGGAAACCTCTGTGTATGACTCTAAAGAATCGTCAATACGCCGGCAGTAGGTGATGATCATATCAAACACCCACAAGCTGCAAGCGGTCAGCTAAACGTATCAGCTACCCAGGTATTGAGTGATCAGAAGATCAACAAGCAAGCCTGTACATTCTCCTGCGAGTCCAATCAGCAAAACTCCCGTACAGTTTGGTTTCTTCGTCTGATATGTCGCATATCTCGCCTAGGGGTGGTAAACGTCTGACCCCAGTAGCTTGATAAGTCATGTCGATATGAGGTCTATAACAGTTCGAGAAACTACTGATAACACTTACCAGTAAATCTCAGCAACCCTGGCCAGGGATTTCCAGTTATAGCCAATCGAACACAGCGCAACATCATCTCCCTATACCGGGAGAGACGAAACCCCTTCTATCGCTCATTGCCTCCATGTGATTCGGGAGTGTACCCAAAAGCCACCTTTTTGCACGCCCTCTTGGACATGGTATGATGGAAATCAAAGCACGGTGGGAATCACACAAGACTCTATGACGATCTCGGGTCTACAGACTAACATGTACCAGTGTCACCAGAGAACTGCCATCTGACGTGATGTATAATACCATCTGGGAGTTCTCGGCGAGTCCGTTCATTGTACCCAGTCTCCACTGAGCACCCGTATACTATCTCTGATGTCAAACACCAATGGATATGGGATCATCCATCGCCCATCTCCATGGGTCGAGAAGCATACACTAGTCTACTCTGGTATATCGATGCCCTGTCTCGATACACCCTCGACTAGGAACAGTTATAGGATCTACTCGTCGACTACCATGGCCCTACTAGTATGATCTCATCATAGTCCCAGTAGTCGAGTACATATCCTAAGGGCTTTATCAACATGTAACATAGAGACTATCAGAGTAAATGTTAAGATAAAGAGCAACCAGATAGCATACTATAATGTCGAGCAAGAAAATCCTCCATATATATGTCCAAGCATCCACTACAATATACATCGTTTGTACAGTAATGGCCTCTAGGGCATACACATCACTAATAATCTCCCACTTGCACTAGGGCCATCTGTTGTGGTATCTCATACCCAACAATCAGCTGTGGTTGAAGTATCTCATACTCAACCATCCCATAAATGTCTCTACTGGGAAATAAGCCTTTGTGAGTGGATCTGCGCTGTTGTCCTCTTTGTTTACTCTCCTAACCTCGATCTCCCTGGAGATCAACCATCTCCATGATCAGGTGATACTGGCTAAGAATTATATCTGGATTTCTGATGGGACGGGGGTTCCTTGGCAAAAGCCACAACTACATTGTCACACAATGGTAGGAACGAAGTTCATCTCATGAACTTATATATATCCAGACTGCCTCTTTGGTATCATCCTTGGTAATGATGTATCTTGCCTTTAATCGTCTAGTAAGTCACGGTATCTAGCTTGGAACTCTTCCAACATACCGTCCCTCCACTGAGGGTAAAGACAATACCTGCGACTGACATTCAGTCATCCTTATCACCCTGGAACCATTCCAGTGATTCTCCCCAGGATCGATTGATACCATCTCACTACAACTAATGAGAATCCTAACAACCATCTAGATCTATCTCATAGATCCATAATCCAGGATTTAGGAGGTATCACCTTGATCCTATATGGAGAATCATTGTGATAAGCGGAGATTGACCGAGCGTAGCGTAGGAAAATCTTTCCCTATCAAGAGTATGTCATCCACGTACTATACGAGGATCACCACCATACTCCCTACTACCTTTTTGTATATACAATGTTCATCTACCATTTTTATGATGTCAAACTCATTGACTACCACATCAAAACAGATGTTCCAACTCCGCGATGCCTGATTTATCACATAAAATATCTTGCATACGTTTCCGCTGCTCACACTATCTACGAAGCCCTCTGGCTGTGTACTTATAGACGCTCTTTTCCAAATCAACATTTAGAAAAGCAGTCATGACATAGTCATGGTATGTAGCCGTGGTAAGTAGGATCTGGATGGACTTAAGCATATCTTTGAAAGTCTCAACCTTTCCATGTACACCAAGTAATCTTCTCAAGATATACTTTCTCCCGGTAGGGATTTAACCCTTCAGATAAAGCAACCAAAATCCATACTTTGTTGGTGTATAAGGATTCCATCTCAGATCGCTAAGCATCCAGCCATTCTTACAGAGTCCCACTCCTGATGGCCTATTCGAAACTAGTTGGGTTATCATCTCATGATGCAATCCTCGCTCCCACTGTCATAGAAAAACCGAAGTATCTCTCAGGTGGGTGAGGAACCCTACTAGATCGGCGGAGAGGCTGAGGTTCGTTGGAAACCATTGAATCCTTTGGTTCTACTAAATCATCAGCTGCAGTTTATATAGCTGGAACTCTTCCAGTTCTACCGCATGATCACTAATTTCTTCATAAGAAATTCCCTTTCACAAAGGTGGCATGTTGAGAAACAAGACATCTTTTGTTCCTCGTTTTGGTAGAAGATATTCCCTTGCGAATGCTTGGGATATCCAACAAACTTCCACAGAACTGACTTTGCCTCGAGCTTGTCTGGATTTTGCTTTTAGGCATAGGTTGGACAACCCCAAATCTTAACATACTTAAGATATGGGCTCTTCCCATTCCATATCACATATGAAGTGGTAGGCAACTGATTTGATTGGAACCCTATTCAATAGGTATGCAGCTTCTCAAGTGCATAACTCTCAAAAGGAAAATAGGAAACTCAGTAGTACTCATCATAGAGCGCACCATATCAAATAGGGTGTATTTGCTCCGTCCCGATACATCGACGTGCTGTGGTGTATACGGAGGAGTAATGCTGAGAGAGAAACTCATTCTCCTTTAGAATAGTCCAGGAATCCCGTGCTCAAGTATTCTCCTCCTTGATCTCATCAAACGACATAATACTTATACCCTGTTTTTGGTTCTCTACTTCTAACTTATATTCTGTGATTATCTCAAAAGTTTCGGACTTGTGTTTCAACAGGAACATATATCTGAATCTTGAGAGATCATCGGTGAATGTAATGAAGTACAAAGAACCGGTCTTGGCATCTGTAGACAGGGGACTTTCATACATCAGCATGTATCAATCCCAAGTGTTCGCTAACTTTTTCTCTGTTTCCAATAAATAGAGCTGTGGTCATCTTATCTTTGTGACATGACCGGCAAGTTTCACAAGATGTAAATTCAAACTCTTTTAAATATGCATTTATAATATAACTTCAGGTAGTCTGGTCGCATTGATATGACATATTCTACAATGCCTCAAGAAGGATTTGTTCATTTCTGAACTCTTCCTCTTGTATGTGTTCTGTACATTAAGAACTGTGGTTTGATTTAGAACATCTATGTTTTTAGATAATGTGCCTGAACCGATCAACTCTTGATATAGGAAATGTTCAAAATATTATCCAACAATACAAAATTATATCCTTCTTTACTAATAAAAAGACTGATAAGATGTTGTATATCAGCTTCGGTATCTAATAACATTCGTTCAGAATAAATGTATTCTGGTAATACAGGGTGATAACTGCCAACAGACTTGGCTGCAACACTTGCATTATTTCCAACTCTTGAAACTTATCACCCGTTCTCAGTTCTCTACCTATCTGTAGCCCATGTAACAAATTACATATGTGGGATCCTGATCCGGTATCTCAAACCCTGGACGTAAATGATACTGAGAAACAGTTCTCTGTAATGAACACACCCGAAGAAGATGCATCAGCATGCACTTTCTTCGTTTGGGTGGCACGGGAATTCTGGTAATCCCTTATTTCCTGCTCTATCTTATAACAATTATAAGTTGGAGCGGGACCAACGTTCCCCAGCTCAGTATAACAAGCGGGTTCGGTCAACACATCCGTATTATTATCTTGATTAAGGCGTGATATGGTCGCTACCTGGAGAGAGAGAGAGAGAAGAAAACACTCAGCGTATGCTCTTGCTAGATTAGATTGGTTATCTAATATATCTAATCAGGATGTCTCCCACTGTTTTAGTCAAATCTTCCGTCAAACCCTAAAAGGAAAGACTAGCGGCATTAATTACACGCTACAAGTTCGCCAATCTTTCAGCCAGGCCAGTGCCGGTACTTTGAGGGAGGTTCCCCGTGCTTTCGCACGGACCTAATTAAAGTAAATCTTGTTTTTCCAGGGGCGTAACCCCGTTGACACCTTTCTAGACACCTACTTGATCGGCTTAATTGTATTGTGTAAAACTCTCCCAGGAGTAACTCTTACTCGCAGCGGGTATCAGGATCCAACTATCTCATAGAAGGTATGCAATCTCATTGCAAATTTCAACACTTGAAATTCCTAATAATATTTTACCCCTAACCTCCTATGACCTTGACAAAGGCCAACAAACCATAGGATGCTAGTCAAGTTCAACCCGTCATTTCTTGATTGAATTAAACCCACCCGCACGGCCCTTGACAAAGGCCAACAAGATCGCACGACTACCCTAATCCAATCTGCATCATATGCATAAGCAGATAAGTACTATTCAGCTACCGCACACTACGCCTTGACAAAGGCCAACAAACGCAACACGAATACTAAACAGTCCTTATCTGAAATGACGGAGGGCTACGACAGGTTTTAAGAAAACCCTTTGCGTAATGAACATGATATCGTTGTAGAATCGAGTGATTTTAAATGGAATATTTTTTAGGCTTTTCTAGTTTTACTAAAGAGGTCACTCCCGGTGAAGGGATCTCGGCTCTTTCCTTATCGAATAAGGTGCAGGATATTTCACAAATACCACGGTGCAAAGCAAGAACTATAGAAGCAATCAAAAGACAAACCGAGTTTGCAGCATCTGCTAGTTTCACTAAAGAGGTCACTCCCGGTGAAGGGATCTTGACTCTTTCCTTATCGAATAAGGTGCTGGATGTTCTATAAGGAACACCGCTATGCAAAGCAAGAACTAGAGCTACCAGTTTTTAAAAAAGTTTCTACAACATCTTTAGGTTTCTTTTATTTTCATTAATCTCATTAATGAAGTTCCATTTTATTATGCTTCACAAGCATCAGATATGAAACGAAATCTGCAATATAACATATATCTTATATATATAATATAAACATTCGTCTCAGGCAGTAATATGATCTCATCACAGAACATTGCACCAGAAGAGCATATATGAAATATTGGATATACTAGGACGTCCATGTTTTTATACGAGCCTGTATAAAACACGGATTCCACGGTCGTGATGAATAGCCGAACCCACATCCCTAGACCCCTACGAGAGCGGCAAGGAACACTGCCGATTCTAGGGTTAGGAGACCCGGACTCAACTCCTCGAGATGGTCTCCCACTGGACCCTAGAACCCGGTTACTTGTGCTCCCCGCCTTGGGTCTACCTAATGCGGAAAAGTAAATAATATACAATGGTGACATCATCCTCAGCCCGGAAGTGCCCCAATAAAAGAATATTACATACAAATGAATTTTACATGAATGAAAAAGAAAAACTCTCATCTCACATAAAACCCCCGGCTATTCAAAACGCGACAATCCAATATAACATATCACAGCAATACATAATATCTCATACCATCAACGTTAGCAAGTATGAGTATCCCGATTGTCGTTGATGTATAGCAACGAAGCCGGCGATACACCACATACTACGCTTACGGTCACAGAAAAGAAAGTGTAAAACTACAACAGTTGGAATCCGCAACCATCTTAGATATCGCATGCCTAACCAAATGAATTCCTTAGACATCGCATGCCTAATAATTATAAACCCCACATTTCAGTCTCAATATCGAAAACACTTTTCAATATATAGTCGGGCAATTCAACAAGATTCCCAATATCCTGATCGAATGCTCGTCGCAAACTTTAGTAGACGGCCGCACCCCCGGATGCCGTCAACTAAGTGCACCAAGGTGGAACACCGCTGCCGCGAGCACCCGAACGGATGCTTTTGGCGACGGGGTTTTCCTACAGTCACTTGGTCGGGGCTATGGGGCATGGCCATCTATTAAGTTTACCCGGCGAGTATCCGCGTACGCTACGTGATTGCGACGGACTTTTGATTGCATCAAAATCCCGTGGCAACCGATCATCTGAGACTAAACTGCTATGTTTATAATATTCAAATTAGTTATCTCATAACTACTTATGGATTCCAAATATTGTATCACATTCCAGATAAACAGATAATGTTAAACTTTCCGATCGAATAATCAAACACCCAAGATTTTCCAAATAGTTCTCAACACTTGAAATTTGTTTTAAAACATCCATCACATGCCACAGTACCAATGGTCCAGCCGTAGAAGGGTCAAGCCAACGCCTCACATGTGGCACGCAGTACTGCCACAAACCCTAAGGTTTAGTGGCAGTTCAAGACGGTCACATAATCGAGTTAAGGTTTGTTGTCTTCTAGACGGTCCACCGCGTTACTTGCACGACTTAGAACGTACATAAACTACGGAAAAATCCAACTTTTGATAATTTTCCGAGTCGGGAAAAATTGAGTTATTGATATCCGTTCAAACTTTTTAACACGTTCTAAAAATTACTCGGACAAACTAAACAAAGTTACATTATCTGATCGAATCAACGAGTCCCCAATACAACCTAGAAAACTCAACTCTTGAGTAAGAATTAAAAATTCCTAGAAGAATCAGGAAGTACCAACGGTTATTACTGTGCAAACCCTATCCCTCAATCCTTATTTCTTGCCGCGGAACCGCCGCCAATACCTTAGTTTGGCCGCGGTTCCGCGGTGCTTTGGGGAATATAGGGGGTAGGGTCTCACAGTAACTCTTGTATTTCCCTGCTGATTTTTTTGAGCATTTTTAATACAGAAAAATCACAATTTTAGAAAATTTCTAGAGAAGGGTATATATCGGGGTTTCCGGGTTCGATTGGACTTTAAACTTCGCCTAGACTTCGCCGCTCTAGCTTGGCTCTTATACCACTGTAGGGTTACTAGGCACTACCACAAGGGTCAACGAGGCATCAACCATTCCCGATTTAAAATTTAGCCATGCTGAGCAACCCTTAACAAGATCATTATACTAAAGTTTAGGTGAAAACAAACATGTTAAACACTTTAACACTAAGTGAGAGGGATTACAACCTTTGTAGATCCGGTCCTTCACTTCATAAGCTTCGTTTTGAGGTCCCTTCGCTGCGATCATCATGTTCCCGACTCTCGAGAGGATCCATGAAGAGAATGATGCACCTTGCTTGAAGACTTCACTAATCCAAGATGATCTACCTTGAAGAATCTCAAACCCAAGCTTTTGCTAGACTAATCAAGTATTAGCAAAGCAAACACCCTAATCTATGTGGCTAGAATAGATGAGGATGATGAAGTAGGAATTTTGCTCTCCTTTGTTTTCATATTCTCACATATAAACATCACCATTGAAAAAGCTAGTGAAGCTTTTTCAACCAAGAAGAAGCAAGAAGAAAATCTTAATCCTTTTGTGATGAATAATGAATTATTGTGGTGGTTACAAATCTAACCAAGGGTTAAGCATGAAGGAGTTAACCCTTGTAGAGAATTAACTAGAGTTAATGGTTTGGGTTGGGTTAACATAATTTCTCAAGCCAAAGACAAAGTCAAAGCTTCATGAAGCTTCATGGAAGCTTCATGCAAAAGCTAACCCTAACCAAGTTTAAACCCTTAACCATTGTTAAATTTTTAACCCAAACATGTTACAATATTATATATCACATATACAATATATTTTGTAACAAAAGAAAATAATACAATTAACATATATCGCATATATATCAACGTATTGTCCTGTGAGAAAATGAAGCATTAAAGCGAGCTTATATTAGTTAATGTAATGTAATATATCTCATATATAATATACATTAAATTATCGAATCAACACTTGATCCGACAACCCGTCTATAATATATATAACCGACTAATATAGCATACACCATTTCATCGAATCAACACTTGATCCGATGACCCGGTTATATCACATATACCCGGCCGATATCTCATATCGCGAGAATAGAATACAGTATCACGTACTCGTATTATTCTCGGTCCCGCACATATCACATAAGTGCTCCTACTCCGTTTTTCCTGAGCCAGGAAACCTCTGTGTAGGACTCTAAAGAATCGTCAATGCACCGGCAGTAGGTGATGATCATATCAAACACCCACAAGCTGCAAGCGGTCAGCTAAACGTAACAGCTACCCAGGTATTGAGCGATCAGAAGATCAACAAGCAAGCCTATACATTCTCCTGGGAATCCAATCAGCAACACTCCCGTACAGTCCGGTCTCTTCGTCTGATATGTCACATATCTCGCCTAGGGGTGGTAAACGTCAGACCCCAGTAGCTTGATAAGTCGTGTCGATATGAGGTCTATAACAGTTCGAGAAACTACTGATAACACTTACCAGTAAATCTCAGCAACCCTGGCCAGGGATTTCCAGTTATAGCCAATCGAACACAGTGCAACATCATCTCCCTATACCGGGAGAGACGAAACCCCTCCTATCGCTCATTGCCTGCATGTGATTCGGGACTGTACCCAAAAGCCACCTTTTTGCACGCCCTCTTGGACTTGGTATGATGGAAATCAAAGCACAGTGGGAATCACACAAGACTCTATGACGATCTCGGGTCTATAGACTAACCTGTACCAGTGTCACCAGAGAACTGCCATCTGACGTGAGGTATAATACCATCTTGGAGTTCTCGGTGAGTCCGTTCAGTGTGCCCAGTCTCCACTGAGCACCCGTATACTATCTCTGATGTCAAACACTAATGGATATGGGATCATCCATCGCCCATCTCCATGGGTCGAGAAGCATACGCTAGTCTACTCTGGTATATCAATGCCCTGTCTCGATACACCCTCGACTAGGAACAGTTATAGGATGTACTCGTTGACTACCGTAGCCCCACTAGTATGATCTCATCATAGTCCCAGTAGTCGAGTACATATCCTAAGGGCTTTATCAACATGTAACATAGAGACTATCAGAGTACATGTTAAGATAAAGAGCAACCAGATAGCATACTATCATGTCAAGCAAGAAAGTCCTCCATATATATGTCCAAGCATCCACTACAATATACATCACATGTACAGTAATGGCCTCTAGGGCATACATATCCCTAACGGAGTGGTAGACACGGTCTTGGTTGGAACCCTGTTTAACAGATACATTGATGTCTCCAATGCATGCCCGAAAAAGAAAAGCGGTAACTCAGCATCACTCATCATGGACCGTACCATATCTAATAGCGTACGATTCCTCCGCTCTGACACACCGTTGTGCTGTGGTGTGTAAGAGGGAGTGAGCTGAGAGAGAATAACATTCTGTTTTAAGAAGTCTGAAAACTCTATACTCAAATACTCTCCACCTCGATCTGATCGAAGTTTCTTAATGCTCAAGCCTATTTGTTTTTCTACTTCAAGTTTGTACTCCTTGAATTTCTCGAAAGTTTCGGATTTATGCTTTAATAAAAACACGTGTCCGAATCTTGAGAAATCATCAGTAAAAGTAATGAAGTATGAAAAACTGCCTCTAGCATGTGTAGACATTGGTCCGCATACATCACTATGTATGAGGTAAGAGTTCCACGGCTCTTTCTCCGTGTCTAGTAAACAGAGTTTTGGTCATTTTACCTTTGATACAGGACTGACAAGTTACATAAGATTTATATTCAAAAGGATTTAAATATCCATCTTTATGTATCTTGTTTAGTATTGTTTCATTAATATGACCAAGTCTACAATGCCAAAGAAAAGTTTCATTTATATCTGAAAATTTTCTTTTATTACTGAAAATTTTCTTTTAATAGTATGTTGTATATTGAAAACTGTGTGTTGGTTCAGGACGTAAATACCGTTATTTAGTGTACCATACCCAATCAACCGTTGATTCAAGTTAATGTTCATAACATTATTTTGCAACACAAAATGATATCCTTCATTGTCTAACAAAGAAATGGATATTATATTACCTTGCATACTAGGTATAAAATAACAAGGGTTCAAAACCAATATACAACCCGAAGGCAACCCCAAATGATACTCTCCTACGGATACAGTATATACATTGGAACTATTTCCAACCCGCAGAATATGGTCACTAGTCTTCAAAACTCTACTGTTTCTCAATCCCTGCATACAATTGCAGATGTGAGAACCAGAACCGGTATCTAATACCCAAGATGAAGTGTTTATAGAAAAATAGTTTTCAGTTACAAACACACCTAAGCA
The DNA here is from genome assembly GCA_030015575.1 of Agapanthus africanus. Taxonomy (NCBI): domain Eukaryota; kingdom Viridiplantae; phylum Streptophyta; class Magnoliopsida; order Asparagales; family Amaryllidaceae; genus Agapanthus; species Agapanthus africanus. Next base: position 166,739,141 of record JASDDO010000010.1, read on the forward strand.
GAAACATCAATGTGCTTCTTCTTCTTGAGATCAGCAAGATACAGAGCACAGTTGCGTTTCCAATATCCCGACTTGTGGCAGTAAAAACATTCTCCATTTCCACTTCCAGCGGCCCCGGATTTGTCTTTCCCCTTCGCCTTTAGAACTCCACCTCTCGGTTTGGTGGGTTTCTTCTTCTTCTTTCCCTTAGCCTTGGCTTTTGGGACGGAAGAGGAAGATGGCCCAGCAAGCAGAGCGGGAGTTTTCGCTGTCTTAAGCGTGCTCTCTGCACTTCTCAACATATTGAGAAGTTCAGGCAATGATTTCTCCAAATCGTTCATATTGAAATTCACAAAGAATGGAGCAAAGGCAGGGGGAGAGACTGTAGAACAATATCTGTACATTGCTCATTATCTATGGTCCATCCCAGTTCTTCAAGTTCTTATATAAGACCAATCATCTTCAAAACATGTTCTCCAACTGATGTGCCATGGGCCATCCGAATCTGAAACAACTTTCGAGATGCCTCGTATCGTAAAGTCCGAGATTGCTCTTCATACAACTCCTTTGTATGAAGAAAGATGGATTGAATATCCATCTTCTCGTGCTGCTTCTGATGTGTACTGTCCATAGAAGCAAGCGCGAGGCACTTGGCCGTGTTACAATCAATATCCCATGTTTTTCGGGTCTCTCTATCTGAAACAGATGATTCAGGACCTGGGACTGGTGGGGCTTTGGTAGTGAGGACATATGATACTTTATCATATGTGAGTGCAATGTTCAAGTTCCTCAACCATTCTTTATAATTCGGTCCTGTCAGTTTATTTTCCTCTAAATGATGCTTAAGTCCCGTCATCAGGTATCTGCCATTAGGAGAGAGAAAAGAATACACTCAGCGAAATGCTCTTGCAAATATTTAGATTGGTTATTATCTTATCTAATCGATGTCTCCCACTGCTTTTATCAAATTTTCTTTCAAAACCTTAAAAGAAAACTTGCCAGGATTAATTACATTCTACAGTTTCGCTAATCGGTTAGCCAGGCCAGTGTCGGTACTTTGAGGGGGGTTCCTCGTGCTTTCGCATGGACCTAATTAAAATAAACCTCATTTTTCCAGAGGTCAAACCCCTTTGACACCTTTCTAGATACCTACTGGATTAGCTAATTGTTAAGTGTAAAACTCTCCTGGGAGTAACACTTACTCACAGTGGGATCGGGATCCATCTATCATATAGAAGGTATGCAATCTCATTGCAAATTTCAACTCTTGAAACTCCCGATATGGTTTTTACCCCTAGCTAGTTATGACCTTGGCTATGGTCAACATATCATAAGCACTAGTCAAGTTCTACCCGTCATTTCGAGATTAACTAGACCCACCTATATGACCCTTGACTATGATCAACATAATCACATGAATGTCCTAACTGATCGCATCATATGCTTTATAGGAAGACATCACTTAGCTACTGTACACTACGCCTTGACTATAATCAACATACATAGTGTTCATAACAGAATACTGCATTTTATACCGCCCATTCTTATGCTCGTGTGTTTATAGGTAGGTGCTTTTAATCCGTGTTTGTTACATATTTACAGAGTACAAGTTTCCAGTACAAATATTGCAAATCAAGATAAAATCTCCACAGTTACACCAAATACAGAACATCTGTCACAGCAGATAAAAGCCGGGTTCCGGTCATCCATATCCGTCCAGTGCCGAGTACCAGTTCCTGAGACAAGACATATGACAGTGGTCATTCGTGTCGGGGACATGCACAGAGCACGAGGGGGGATGCACAAGAATCAATGGGTGCGCGGAGCTCGAGGGAGATAAAGTCAAAAGTAAAGAAAAGAAAGCAATCTTGGACTAAGAAATCTGAAGATATTCTGGAGGACTTTTGTGCAGTTTAAAGATTTCAAACACAAGGACAAAGGGAACCAGGGCACACGACAAAATATGATGGCCTAAGCCCTCTTTATGGCCGCGGAACCGCGGCCTAAGCATGCTTAGGCCGCGGAACCGCGGCCATATAGGCTCCTTGCTCTGTCAGTTTTCTGAGGCATATTGGTACATTCATTTTAAGCCAGATTATTGCTCTAGGTTTTCAACCCTCCTCCTATAAATACCCCAGAACTGAGCCAAGCCAAGGGTCCATTCTTTTAGCCACTTTAGTGTAGTTTTAGTCCTTCTTCTTCTTCTTCTTCATTCTTCCTCCATGGAAATGTAGTGAGAGCATTGAGTGGATGTGAATAAAGATGAGGGTTTTTGTATTATTCTTTTTGTTTAGCTTCCCCCTTGAGCTCTCTACCTTAACTTGATCTTGTAACCTCTTAAGTGAGCTTGCAAGTTTAAGCTTTGGTCATTGGTCTCAAGGGGTTGTATCATTTTTTTCTCTCCTTAGTGCTTCATTTCACATGAGTTCTTTACCCTTCTCTTGATCTTGCAACCTCTTGATTGAGCTTGCAAGTTTAAGGGTTGGCTATTGATCCCATGCTTGTTTTGAGTTCTATGGTTCTTGTAATTACTTTCTTGCATTTCTCATTCTTGTCTTTAATTACTTGCAATTTATTACCATGCACTTTAATTACTTGCTTGTAATCTTTTCTTTTCTTTGTTCTTTTCTTTTGCTCTTTTTTGTTTGTTTTGTGAATGGTTGTAATTATTATTGCTAAGAAGAAATACGATATTATAAGTTAACGTTTCTTTGGCCATTTCCTTTTCCCGTATTTTCCATTGAACTCCGCCTAAACGATGCGCAAGCGCTCCGTTAGGCACCCTACCCTAACAAGGTAACGGTGATTCCTAACCGCGACCGGTTGCGTTCGGTTTAGCCGGAGGCGAAAGCAAGAGACAAGAACGGAAGAACAAGGGTAAATAAGCCATATTCCACGAATACCGCGCTTAAATCCCCTAATCCACGTTGTTGCCGATTGCTCTAGCTTCAATTGGTCAAGACTCGGCTCAAAGGTTTTGAGTACGGATTTCTTTAGCTTACAATCTCGTATCTTCTTCTTAACAACTTTATACTTGCAAATAATACACATAGGTTAGATTGAACAAACTCATACAAATTCTTTATTGACTCGTCTAAAACAAGAACGGAAATACAACCATCTCCCTGTGGATCGACCCGTGCTCAACCGGCTAGCTGCATAGCGACACCGTCTTGATTGCGGTTAACTTTAATTCTTTCAATCACATAGCATGAATACTAAGTATCTTCTTCCTAAAATGACGGAGGGTTGCGGATGGTTTTTATGAAAACCTTTAACGCTTTGAACTTGATCTCGTTGCAGAATCAATATAGTTTAGAAAAGGAGTGGCTTAAGCTCCGCATCTTTTTTGAAACTTGCATTTTTCATAAAAAGGGCCGGGTGTGTTTCAAATCTGATTCTACAACATCTTTAGGTTTCTTTTTCTTTACATTAATCTTATTAATGTAGTCCTATCATTTAAGTTCCTAAGCCATCACAGAAAAGAAACGAAAATAGAATGTACATTTATATCATCCGCATTCGCCACAGTGTCCCGTTATGCACCGTTAGGTTACTTAACTAACGGAATTAGAGGGGCGGAACTAGCGCGGGTGTAAAACATAAGCAACGTTTATTATATATCATATATATAATAATAATAATCCTTTCGTCTCAGATATTAAGTAATCACATCAAAGAATATCAACAGCAGAAGCACATATGAAAATAAAAGGATATTTAGGAGGTCCGTATTTTGTATTCAGCCAATCAATAGAAAATACGGATTCTATGGTCACGATGAATAGCCAATCCACACCCCTAGACCCCTACGAGAGCGGCAAGTGATCCTACCAATTCTAGTGTTTAGGAGACCCGGTCTCGACTCCTCGAGATGGCCTCCCACTGAACCCTAGAACCCGGTCACTTGTGCTACCCTCCTTGGGTCTATCCTAATGCGGAAAAGTAAATAATATACAATGACGGTGACAACATCCTCTACCCAGAATTGCCCCAAATAAAAGAATATTACATACAATTGATTTTTACATGAATGAAAATAAAGACTCTCATCTCACATAAAACCCCCGGCTATTCAATCACGACAATCCTGCACATCATATCTCAGCAACACATAATATCACATATCATCAACATAAGTAAGTATGCTTATCCCGATTGTCGTTGATGTATAGCAACGAAACCGGCGATATACCACATACTACACTTACGGTCGCAGAAAAGAAAAATGAAAAACAACAACAATTGGAATCGTAACTGCCTTTAGACAACACAAACCCGGGATATCACATATCAAAGATTTCATGTCCAACAATGTAAAGCTCACATTTAGGTCTCACCCATGAAAACACCTTTCAAAAATAAGTCGGATAATTCAACAAGATTTCCGATTACACCCGAGACCGAAATGTTACATTTACACGCAACAAACAAATTTGTAGATTCCAAGTATTGTATCACATTCTCATATACTAGGCGCAGTTAAAACGTTCGATCGAACGATCAATCACCCAAAGAATTCCCAGAAAGCTCAACACTAAATCAGTTTTAAAATATACCAGAGGCTGTTGTTAGCACATATGGGCCAATACAAGAAGGCACAGTCCAAGCCTCACCAACGGCGCCGCGGAACCGCTGCAAAAAGTGCATTTCGGCCGCTGTTCTGCGGTCGTTAAGTCGAGTTAGGGCTTCGTTCTTCTTGTAGGCCCATACAATACCCTGCACGATTTTCTGAGTACTTTTAATGTGAAAAAATCCAACTTTTTGAAAAATTTTCAGAGAGCATTTTCCGGGTGTCGGGTTCGTTCGTTCGAGATTTTTAAAGTCGTCTAGTTTACTGTAAAGCTCTAGCTTGGCTCTGACACCACTGTTGGGTTTCCCTAGCACCTAATTTAGGGTATGCAAGCATCGCACATGCCACTTTAAAATTTTAGAGAAGTGCTAAGCAAACTAACCATGAATCTTTAACTATAATGTTTAGGGTAACAACATAAGTATCACATACAAAGAACTTTTTTTATCACTAAGTGAAAAGAATACAACCTTTGTAGTCTTCTTGTGTTGACTCCTTGGATCGTTGAGAGTTTGAAACAGCTTGCTACTAACCTTCCTTGTCCACGATGATCCACCCGAAGTCCCTTTGCCTAAAGCACCTTGCTTTACTTGATCTTTGAAAGAAGTGTAGAAAACACCCTACACAAATGGGCTAAAGAAGTGTAGAATGATGATATGGTTTCTTTTCTCTATTCAAAACCCTTTCTTTTTTACTACCCCATTCTTTGGAAATCTCAAGAGAGCAAGAGAATTGAGAAAGAAGAAGATGGCAACTCAAGAGCTCAATATTGTGATGAATAATACAAAATGAGAATGAATAATATATATTAAATCATTCTCACTTGTAACCATGGATTAATAAATATCTAGATATTTATTATTGAGTTAAGAAACCAAAAGAAAATTAATTCATGATTAATTGTTAGGTGAAGTGTGGTCAAATGAAAAGAATTAACCATGAATGAATTATCTTTTCTTTTACTCAATATATATATATATATATATATATATATATATATATATATATATAGTCCCATGTGAGTCTTGCATTCCCACCATATATGTATCAACAACCATGATACCAAGTATCCATGTATGTGTCCATACACATCATCATGTGAATACATGCATGCATACATCAATATAGAAAAAGGGTTTAATTAAGAATTGAACTAAAATTCAAATGTTAAATCAACACTTGATTTAACAAACCGGTCATATCACATACGACCCGACCTATACAAAAACGCCGGATTAATATACGGTATCACATATACGTATTTAATCGGGTCCCCGGACATATCTCATATGCACACAACATCGTTTCGCCTGAGCTGGGAAACTCTTGTGTGGGACTCTAAGACTCGTCAATACACCGGTAGTAGGTGATGATCATATCAATCACCCACAAACCGCAAGCGGTCAGCTAAACGTAACGGCCACCTGGGTATTGAGCGATCAGAAGAAAACCAGCGAAGCTGTCAAAACTCCCATCGAGCCAACTGGCAACACTTACCGTACAGTCCGGTCTCTTCGTCAGATATGCTGCATATCAAGTCTAGGGATGAAATCGTCGACCCTAATAACTTAAAAAGTCATGCCGGTGTATGACTCATAACAGATCAAGAAACTATTGATAACACTTATCAGTAAATCACAGCAGCCCTGGCCAGGGAATTTCTGTTATAGCCAATCGAGCATAGCAAAACATCAACCCCCAATACCGGGAGAGACGAAACCCTTCCTATAGCTCATTCCTTCATGTACCTCAGGACTGTATCAAAAATCCACCTGTTTGCACGACTCAGTAGAGCCGTGGTAGGGTGGAGATCAAAGTACAGTGGGAGGACACACAAGTCTTTATGACGATCTTGGGTCTACAGACTAACCTGTACCATTGTCACCTGAGAACTTCTATCCGACGATAGATATAATACCACATAGAAGTTCTCGGCGAGTCCGTTCAGTGTACCCAGTCTCCACTGGGCACCCGTATACAATCTTTGGTGTCACCACACCAGATGGATATGGGATCATCCATCGCCCATCATATGGGACAAGAATGGTATACGCTAGTCTACTCTGGAATATCGATGCCCTGTCTCGATACACCCTCGACTAGAAATAGTTCAAGGATATGCTCATAAACTACACGTGTCCCACTCATCATAGTCGCAGTAGTCAAGCAAATATCATATGGGCTTTATCAACATGTACCAAATGAATAAGATGCATGATCAAATGAACATGTCAAGATAAACTAAACCAGATAGCATACTATCATATCGAGCAAGAAAGTCATCTGTATACATGTCCAAGCATCTGTTGGAGTTAGTGCCCTCAGAGTCAATTATTAGATCACAGGCACGTGATTGCAATGATTGAGGGAGGACCTATCCCGGTGGGACAGTCTTACTCAAGATGATAGTATGCTATCTGGTTTATCTTTATCATCGTGTACTGCTTTAGGTGACCTGGCATGTCGCTATTACACGTTGATAGAGCCCCTAGGATTCTTGCTTGACTGCCGGCAGTATGATGGCGATCATATACGTGGGAGCCGGTAGTCTATAAGCACATCCTTAAAAGGTCCCTAGTCGTAGGAGTTTCGAGACAGGGCATCGATACTCCATTAGTAGACTAGTGTATACAGTCGAGACCCCGACGAGGGGCGGTGGCCGGTCTCACAAGCCACTGGTGTCAGTTGGTTCACCTAAGATGTATACAGGTGCTCATTGGGTTATGAGTACACCGGACAGGACTCGCCGGGAACCTGCTAGTTGGTCTTATACCAGACGTCAGATAGCAGTTCCCTGGTGACATGTGTACAGGTTAGTTCATCGACCTGAGGATCGTCATTTGTCTCGTGTGAGTTCCCACTGTGCTTTGATTACTACCCTACCACGGCTCAAAGGAGTCGTGCAAACAGGTTTTAGTTGGGTACAGTCCCGAGCCACATGGAGGCAGTGAGCGGATCTTCAGGGGTTCGTCTCTCCCGGTATTGGGGGTGAGGTCGCGCTGTGTCTAGGAGAGCCATTACGCAAAGCCCTCGGCCGAGGCAGGAGATTTACTGGTAGGTATTCCAGTAGTATCTCAGGGCGTTCTGGGCTACACTCCGACACGACTTGTACCGCTTTTGGGGGTCTGACTTTTACCAACCCCCTAGGCCCGCCATGCGATGCTCATAGACGAACGGACCGGACTGTACGGATATTGTCACTGACAGGCTCAGTTGGGTGTCGGGGTGAGCTTCCTCATCGACGTCCCTTTTGGTCAATAGCTGGTGGCCCGTCACGTATTGGCTAATACCTCTGACGTGCTAGTGGTTAAATCCACAGCCATAGTATTGACGAGTCTTTAGAGTCCACCACACTTACAGTTACTCAAGCTTTCGGGCGAAACGCTGTAGAGGCCGTATGGAGATATGGCAGGGTCCGATCAAATACGTGCGGTATTGCACGGATCAGGATCGGACAGTTTTGTACTAGTGGCCGTATAGTTATATGGCAGGGTTCGATCAGATACGTGCGGTATTGCACGGATCAGGATCGAACGGATTTTACTAGCCGGCTTTGGTTTAAGCCGGTACTAGTTTAGTACAGTGTAGATTTTGTCTCTTTTGCATTTGTATCCGGACGGAATACAGATGCGGGTGTGTATGCACAGTATGGGGTTTTCCTGTAATCTATTACGGGACCAGTTTTCTGGAGTTGCCAGTTTGCATTCCGTTCCGGCCGGTTTTCCTTTGTTCTTTCCCGGCCGGACTTTTCTGATGGAGGGGGTAATTTGCAGTTTTGCAAATTACTTTTGGTGGAGGTTTTATTTGTAAGATGTTTTATTATGAAAGCATCTTTTGATACCTTTCTTATCCATCTTTATCATTTGCTTTTTGTTGATGAGATGGGATTAGGATTGATTTAGAGTTGATGTGAGTTTGTGATGATTATGTCTTGATATGGTCACCACTTCCTTTACCCTACACTCACCTCCCTTCTTATGGTTGCTATTCTCATTCCTCCACCATCATTCATTCTTCTCACTTGATGGATGATAAGTTTTTGATGAGAGGAAAAAGAAAGAGAGAAGAAGAAGAAGAGAGCTTCATCTTGAGAGTTTCATCCATGATCTCATTTTCTTGCTAGAAAAATGCAAGCACCACTTTTCTATTCTTGACTCCTCCATCACCATGGCAACAAACCCCAAAGAGACATACCCTCTACACTACACATTCTACAGCATATCTTGAGCATGTCGAGTTGCCGGCTTCATGCGCGAGTTGCCTTGGTATTGAGGCGGGAGCCCGTAAAAGAAGAAGGCGATGTGGTGCCCTTTCCGGCGAGGAGGCGACGATGTGGAGACTACTCTTTCCGCGGGAGATCGGGACGATGGAGATGAAGACCGGAGGACTCGGATCAGTCGGTATACTTCTCACCCTATCTCTAGTTAGCTAGTATAGGTTAATGGTTTACGATCCGGGTTTTTTCTTTGTCCGCGGTAGCGCCGGTTTCCGAGTAAGGAAAATTTTTTATTCCGCATTTTGGCCTCGAGCAAGAGGCCGGGGCGCTGCCGTGGCGCAACATGGTATCAGAGCCACGCCATTAACCTTACCTAGCTTGTTCTAATGTGTTTTGCTTATCCGATCGACCGAAATTCCAAAAACCGTATTTTTCCTTCACATCAGTTTCTGTTGAAATTTTTTGAAGCCCAAAATTTTTCTGGTGGTCTCAGAAAGATGTGCAGGGAGTTCTAAGAACTCTGGGAAAAAACGAGACAGTGAACCCTTACCTCGAGCGCGGAAGCGCCGCACCACCCCCCTTTCTGCCGCCCTTCCGCCGCAAGTTGGTGGGGTCACTGCTTCGTATTTTTCCAGTGGGCTTATGGGCTTAAATTAGGGGTTTTGGAATATTAAAATTGGGCCCAGGTTTTCTGTAAGTGCTACAGTTTTGTTTGGGGGCCCACTTGTTAATTTTTGGTCAATCGGAAAATTTTAAACACATTTTTCACAGTATTTACTTTATATCTGCGACCGTGAATGTCACTCGATCGGTAAATCCGGTCTAACTGCTATAGCCCGGTTAGACGGATTTGCGAACGTGATTTTCACGTTGATGTTCTATGTTTATGCTGTGATGTTGCGGATCGGTCGTGGGGATAGCCTGGATGCAATGCTAGTACAGTTTTGGTGTATTATGTACATTTGATATTGCGGGGCGAGCGTCCGACATGTGGACTGCCGTCACTGCCTGTTTGTATTATTCTTTTGGGGCACGACCAGGTTGCGGTCGATGTACCCGGTGTATGTATATTTTACTTTCTGTACTAGGATTACCCCGCGGTGGAGTGCACGGATAGCCGGGTTCTAGGGGACAACGGGCCCGCATCTCATGGCATTGAGACGGAGGGGGCTTCACTCTAGGATTGGCAGGCTATTCGCCGCACTCGTAGGGGGTACAGGTTGACCCAGGAGGAGTGCCCAAGTTGCCGGATTCCGTAGAGTGCTGGGTGGTCCATTCACGGAGCTGAAGGGGGCTGCCTCGCTTCAGGTTTTGGCGGGTGACTTGCCGTGCCCGTAGGGGTCTAGGATTTCATTGCACAGGCTATCCACACGACCAGGGGAACGTCGGGTTTCAGCAGCGGCTCTGTGAAACCCGGGGCTTCCAGATATCTGTATTGTTCTGTGATGCTGTACATTTCTGTGATGTTGCATTTTATCACGCCTTGAGCGAAATATAATATATTGGTATATATATTAGTAGATGTTGTATATGTTTTACATCCGCGCTAGTCCAGTCCCCGCTCTGCCGTTAGTTAGCTAACCTAACGGGTGATGACGGGACCCAGTGGCGAATGCGGATGGCAAATACGTACATCAGTATATTTTCGTTCTTTGTGGTGTGATCATATGATGGGACTGCGTTGATTCGGATCAATGCAAGCTAAACAAACCTATTCTGATGTTGTTGGAACAATTTTTTTTAAAAAAAGCTGTTAATGCAAGGACGTTCACTTTTGTTTTGCATCGTGGTATTCATTTGGAATATCCTGCTCCTCAGTCGACGAGGCAAGGGCCGAGATCCCTTCACCGGGAGTGACCCCTTGGATAGAAGTTTGCGTCAGGGCATTAACTTCACTATAGCCGATTACTTTTGCTTTGCATCGTGGTATTCATTTGGAATATCCTGCACCTCATTCTACGGGGAAAGAGCCGAGATCCCTTCACCGGGAGTGACCTCTTTAGCAAAGGCTTTCGTCACTATATTTTTATAAAAACTATGCAGTTCCTTCAACGATATCAAGTTCTTTACGTTAAAGGTTTTTCGCCAAAAACCAGCCGTAACCCTCCGTCATTTCTTACAAGTATTACTTGGTATTCGCGCTGCGTTTGTTGACAGTGTCAAGGCGTAGTGTGCGGTAGCTAAGTAGTGTTTGTTTGTAGCATATTAATGGGATTGGTTAGGACAGTCGTGCGGCCTTGTTGACTGTGTCAAGGGCTCGTACGGGTGGGTTTAATGCAATCCAGGATAATGACGGGTTGAACTTGACTAGGACTCTTTAATTTGTTGACTGTGTCAAGGTCACTTGGGTCCTAGGGGTAAAAATCACATCGGGAGTTTCAAAAGAACTGAAACTTGCCAGGCATGCGCATACCTTCTGGAGTGTGGTGACTTGAGTGGATTCCGTCAAGTTATCATGCGATGATAGTTGGATCTCGATTCCCACTGATGAGTTGGTTTACTCCTCGGGTGACCCCGACTAATTCTTCTTTCAGGTTTGGAGGAGAATTTGAGGTACAGTGGGAGGTTTCCAGATTAGATAGAGTGATAACCATTCTGATCTAGGTTAGAGTGCACGCTGAGTGTTTCTTTTCTCTCTCTCTGGCAGCGACCATTGACCCGACCCTGGACTATGACTCAGTGACCAAGTTGACCGAACCTTCTTAAAACAGGCTTTTGGATTGTCAGAGTTGCAGACCTCATTGCCACTCCTACTTTTACCCTTTTCTCCAGGACACCCCGTATTACTACGAACGTCCACTTCCATTGGACAAAACCATCGTATGGTTAGATACGAACTCGAAGGACTTCGAGGATGGTTTCTGGTTCTGGAGAAAACGGATAGGATTATTCAGTTGTCTTTTCCCTTTTACCTTCTCTTAAGTTGTGAGTACTCCTTAGTTTAGGAGATAGCACACCTACTACGCAAATTGGATAGTCTTCTTCCAAACCTTAGGCTGGTGCCGACCGGTAGGGAATGAAGAAAACCGATTAGCCTAAACGGTGTGCAGAAGGTATTAAGATTAAGACAAAGCAAGGGATTAGTAGGAGGGCAAAGTAAATTGCGACTGATATACACGACCAAACCAAGTATTCCTTCGCCAACCCTAAATCACCTTTGTATTTCTCCAGGACACTCCGTATCATTACGAAGATCCCATTTTATTGGATACTCCATCGTATGGTTATATACGAACTCGAAAGGAACTTGTTCCAGTTCGGGGATGGATTCTGGTTCAGGAGAAATAGGAATAAAGTACATTCAGGTGTCTTTTATCTTCACCTTCTCTCGCATTGCGAGTGTTCCTAGGATTAGGACAGTACACCCTTTATGCTTTTTGGATAGACTTCTTCCAAACCATAGGCTGGTGCCGAACGGTAGGGAAGGAAGAAAACCATTTGGCTTAAAGGGGTGTGCAGAGGGTAATGACTAAAGACACAGAAAGGGATTTAGAAAGATGGCAAGGAATTATACGGTTACAGTTGTGAATCTGGATGATGGAAGAGGCATTACTTGGAATACCAGGATACCCCGACGAAACATTTCAATGTTTCAGTTTCACTGTGTACTGTTAATGGAAAACTGATTTCCCAGTTAGACACTTGCTCCAGGGTATGTATTTACCAAGTATGATTCTCACATCTGTATGGTTTTACAGATGATGAGTGGGAGTAAGTTATTGGGAATTGGGTGATCATCCTCATTATATCGGGATTCGATGTAATCGGTGATATTTGAGGAAGTCACCTGGGTTGTTTGCCGGTCGGCAAATATTTGGTTTTGAATATCCGCTGTTGTGCACCAATTTCAAATTGATATATCTGTACGTCTATTTTCATAGAGTGAGATATACCTTTTGATATTATGTCGATGACATTTACCTATATCAGTGGATGGTTAGGTAAGGAGCATTAAACAGCGGTGTAATTCTTCTTAACCATAAGTACAGTTTTCAACCTACGATACACAGTAAATGAGTTGTTAGACTCAGCGGACTTATACAGAGTATTGTATGTTGTCCAGTGTCCATTGGGACAGAGGGGTTGGTCCTCGTACTATATTCTGTTTACTTTTAACTTCTCTAGTTCTTAGACATGTGTTTCGTGGAAACACAGGGTCTAAGTTTTGAGGAGTTATGGGTATATGAATAAAGTAGAGAACCAGGTATAGCAAGTATCGGGATTCTTCAAAGTGATCGAAGATGTAGATACTTGTGTATGGTATTCAGTTGATAGTAATGTTTAAGAGAACTAGCTTCTCTTTCAGGTTACTCATAATTGGAAGCATTCCTAAGTTGAGTAACGCTGATCGGCCTCCTTCCATTTAGTTTACATGCACTGGAGATAGCTGCATGATTTGAATCTGGTTCAATTGAATCAGTGCCTCTGGTTCTATATTGGATATAGAACAGTTCATATCTTAACGATGTTAAGGTACGGGGAGTTGTCCGGCTTATGCTTAAAACCAGACACTGGACAACTCAAGGCACGTTTCTGTAATGGCTGTTTGTGGGTTGACCCAGGCTATGACGAGGGTTGATTTTCTACCATCTGGATGAACAATAGCAATATTGTTCTAGACTCGCCACAGTTTTAATAAAAATAGATTTTTCAGAAAAAGTAGTGGGAGTATGGTAGAACTGGAAGTGATTCCAGAACCGCAAACGATTACTGAAGATTTGATAAGGAACCTGAAGATTCAATCTGATTTGACATTCCATTGGCCACTCCGCAGATACGGTGGGTAACTTCAGGCACCCGAGAGGTACTCCGGTAGCCTCAAGGACGGTGACAGGGAAGTTCTTGTTTACCCACACTTGCCATTGCTGATTGTTCCAGGCTGCGAGACCCGGCAGGAGGATGAGTATAGCGTCGCTCTAGACTAGCTTTAGAAGTGCACGTCTATATGACTCTGCCAGAGGGTTGTCGTAGTCAGTAGGAGCAGCGGAAGCATTGGTGGACATCAGGCTTATGTCTATTTATAGACTAAAGCAGATGTAGCGAAGATAGATCATCTATTTCTGATATGACAGTCATAGGTTTGACGTCATCAGAATAAGGGGTGGATCTGTTGAGAAGGTAGTAGGGAGTGATATTCCTATACTACGATCGGTTATACTTTGGTCGTCACACAGTGTTTTCTCCACATAGGACTGGATATTATATCAGACATACTGGTTACTAGATCTATGGTTTTAGATCTAGATTTGGGTGGTTTCCCAATCTGGGTACCTTGACAGCATTCTATGAGTATTTAGAATGGACGACTCCTGGCATGGTAGTGTACCTGCAGTTGATGGAGTCACCCTCTCTGAAGGTGTCTTATAGACTAAAGGGGAGAGGGATACTCATGATTGGCAGATCACTTGCTTGGACAATTGAGTCAATCATGAGATGTCAAGTACCACACCAGATGTTGTTCTTGCACTAGATGCAATAAGTTGATATTGATCCAATCCTGGAGAAACAGTCGGAAGCAGTTTTAGAACATAAGTGAATGTTCTAGGGATATGATAACGGCAGCCTCCTTTAGGAGACAGTTATCATTCCAGGCTTCCAAGGTGACATGGACGACAAGGAGGTTGTCAGAGTTATAGTTTTCCTTCTGAGGAGGGGCAGTATTTTGGACAGGTGGTCCAAGGCAATACTGAGGGAGGCTTGGCGCAGGATACTGATTAAGTTCAGTTGACGATACATTCTAAGAAGTTTGGATTTGGAGTTCATTTATGAGCTAGGTCCCATCAGACATCCAGACATTCTAAGACAGGTATTACTCTTTTCGGGAGATGGCTTTCTCCGCAATCTTGAGATATAGAGAGACATAGAAAGAAACATCACAGCGGATCCACTCACTGAGGCTATTCCTCGAACGCAATAGTTTCGCAAACGGGTTTTGTGAAACTGACTAGTAGAGGAGTTGGGTGTTCGGTATCACACGGGCTGTGAGTATGCGACATCGCAATAATTAGCCTTGAGTGCAAGTGGGAGATTGTTGGAGTTAGTGCCCTCAGAGTCAATTATTAGATCACAGGCATGTGATTGCAATGATTGAGGGAGGACCTATCCCGGTGGGACAGTCTTACTCAAGATGATAGTATGCTATCTGGTTTATCTTTATCATCGTGTACTGCTTTAGGTGAACTGGCATGTCGCTATTACACGTTGATAGAGCCCCTAGGATTCTTGCTTGACTGCCGGCAGTATGATGGCGATCATATACGTGGGAGCCGGTAGTCTATAAGCACATCCTTAAAAGGTCCCTAGTCGTAGGAGTTTCGAGACAGGGCATCGATACTCCATTAGTAGACTAGTGTATACAGTCGAGACCCCGACGAGGGGCGGTGGCCGGTCTCACAAGCCACTGGTGTCAGTTGGTTCACCTAAGATGTATACAGGTGCTCATTGGGTTATGAGTACACCGGACAGGACTCGCCGGGAACCTGCTAGTTGGTCTTATACCAGACGTCAGATAGCAGTTCCCTGGTGACATGTGTACAGGTTAGTTCATCGACCTGAGGATCGTCATTTGTCTCGTGTGAGTTCCCACTGTGCTTTGATTACTACCCTACCACGACTCAAAGGAGTCGTGCAAACAGGTTTTAGTTGGGTACAGTCCCGAGCCACATGGAGGCAGTGAGCGGATCTTCAGGGGTTCGTCTCTCCCGGTATTGGGGGTGAGGTCGCGCTGTGTCTAGGAGAGCCATTACGCAAAGCCCTCGGCCGAGGCAGGAGATTTACTGGTAGGTATTCCAGTAGTATCTCAGGGCGTTCTGGGCTACACTCCGACACGACTTGTACCGCTTTTGGGGGTCTGACTTTTACCAACCCCCTAGGCCCGCCATGCGATGCTCATAGACGAACGGACCGGACTGTACGGATATTGTCACTGACAGGCTCAGTTGGGTGTCGGGGTGAGCTTCCTCATCGACGTCCCTTTTGGTCAATAGCTGGTGGCCCGTCATGTATTGGCTAATACCTCTGACGTGCTAGTGGTTAAATCCACATCCATAGTATTGACGAGTCTTTAGAGTCCACCACACTTACAGTTACTCAAGCTTTCGGGCGAAACGCTGTAGAGGCCGTATGGAGATATGGCAGGGTCCGATCAGATACGTGCGGTATTCCACGGATCAGGATCGGACAGTTTTGTACTAGTGGCCGTATAGTTATATGGCAGGGTTCGATCAGATATGTGCGGTATTGCACGGATCAGGATCGAACGGATTTTACTAGCCGGCTTTGGTTTAAGCCGGTACTAGTTTAGTACAGTGTAGATTTTGTCTCTTTTGCATTTGTATCCGGACGGAATACAGATGCGGGTGTGTATGCACAGTATGGGGTTTTCCTGTAATCTATTACGGGACCAGTTTTCTGGAGTTGCCAGTTTGCATTCCGTTCCGGCCGGTTTTCCTTTGTTCTTTCCCGGCCGGACTTTTCTGATGGAGGGGGTAATTTGCAGTTTTGCAAATTACTTTTGGTGGAGGTTTTATTTGTAAGATGTTTTATTATGAAAGCATCTTTTGATACCTTTCTTATCCATCTTTATCATTTGCTTTTTGTTGATGAGATGGGATTAGGATTGATTTAGAGTTGATGTGAGTTTGTGATGATTATGTCTTTATATGGTCACCACTTCCTTTACCCTACACTCACCTCCCTTCTTATGGTTGCTATTCTCATTCCTCCACCATCATTCATTCTTCTCACTTGATGGATGATAAGTTTTTGATGAGAGGAAAAAGAAAGAGAGAAGAAGAAGAAGAGAGCTTCATCTTGAGAGTTTCATCCATGATCTCATTTTCTTGCTAGAAAAATGCAAGCACCACTTTTCTATTCTTGACTCCTCCATCACCATGGCAACAAACCCCAAAGAGACATACCCTCTACACTACACATTCTACAGCATATCTTGAGCATGTCGAGTTGCCGGCTTCATGCGCGAGTTGCCTCGGTATTGAGGCGGGAGCCCGTAAAAGAAGAAGGCGATGTGGTGCCCTTTCCGGCGAGGAGGCGACGATGTGGAGACTACTCTTTCCGCGGGAGATCGGGACGATGGAGATGAAGACCGGAGGACTCGGATCAGTCGGTATACTTCTCACCCTATCTCTAGTTAGCTAGTATAGGTTAATGGTTTACGATCCGGGTTTTTTCTTTGTCCGCGGTAGCGCCGGTTTCCGAGTAAGGAAAATTTTTTATTCCGCATTTTGGCCTCGAGCAAGAGGCCGGGGCGCTGCCGTGGCGCAACAGCATCCACTATACATATAATGGCCTCTAGGGCATACATATATCCAATATTAGTCACACAGAACTGTTTCACAGTACACTCTACGTCCTGGGTATTAGATACTGGATCGGGATCCCACATATGTAATATGTTACATGAAATAAAGAAAGGTAGAGAACTGGGAATAGGTGATCATTCCGTACTAGTAGGGAATGGTGCAAATGTTGCAGCCAAAGCATTTGGCCAATATCACATTGTCTTACCAAATGGTAATACATAGATTCTGAACGAATGCTATTACATACCGACCCTGATATGCAATCTTATATCAGTTTCTTTATTAAGTAAAGAAGGATATAATTTTGTAGTACATGATAATTTTATGAACATCTTCCTAAATAAAAAGTTGATTGGATCAGACTCGTTAAATAATGGCATATACATTCTAAATCAAACCACAGTTCTTAACATACAAAACACACACAACAGGAAGAGTTTAGAAATGAACGAATTCTTCTTGTGGCATTATAGACTAGGTCATATCAATGCGACACGACTAGCTAAGTTACATAAAGATGGATATTTGAAACCGTTCGAATTTTCATCTTATGACACTTGTCAGTCTTGTCTCAAAGGTAAAATGACCAAAACTCCTTTTAGTGGACACGGAGAAAGAGTTAAGGAACTCTTGGGACTGATACATAGTGATGTATGCGGACCCATGTCTACACATGCCAGGAATGGTTCTTCATACTTCATTACATTTACAGATGATCTCTCAAGATACGGACATGTGTTCCTATTGAAACACAAGTCTGAAGCTTTTGACAAATTCAAAGAATATAAGCATGAAGTTGAGAACCAGACGGGAAAAAGTGTTAAAATCCTGCAATCAGATCGGCGTGGAGAATACTTGAGCACGGAATTCCGTGACTATCTAAAAGAGAATGCGATTCTCTTTTAGCTTACTCCTCCGTATACACCACAGTACAATGGTGTATCAGAACGGAGGAATCGCACCCTATTGGATATGGTGCGCTCTATGATGAGCACCGCTGAGTTACCTATTTCCTTTTGGGGTTATGCGCTTGAAGCAGTAGCATACCTATTGAATCAAGTTCCATCCAAATATGTACCTACCACACCATATGAGATATGTAGTGGGAAGAGACCATGTCTTAAACGAGTTAAGATATGGGGTTGTCCGGCCTATGTCAAAAGGCAAAATCCAGACAAACACGAGGCACGATCAGTTCTTTATAAGTTTGTTGGTTATCCTAAACATTCAAATGGATATCTATTCTACCATAGTGAACAACAAAAGGTGTTTGTTGCTCAACATGCCACCCTTTTAGAAAAGGAATTTCTTGCAAAAGAAATTAGTGGCGAAGAGGTAGAGCTGGAAGAGGATCCAGCAGAATAAACTACAACTGAAGATTTAGTGGAACCAGAGGATTCGATAGTTCCCAACGAACCACAGCCTCTCCTCCGATCTAGTAGGGTTTCTCATCCACCTAAGAGATACTACGGTTTTCTTGTAGACGTTGGGAGCGGGGATTGCATCATGGTAGATGATGACCCAACTAGCTTCGAGCAGGCCATCACGAGTGGGGACTCTGTGAAATGGCTGGATGCAATGCGATCTGAGATAGAATCCATGTACACCAATAAAGTATGGACTTTGGAAGTTGCTCCTGAAGGGGTAAAACCCATTGGGAGCAAATGGATCTTTAAGAAGAAACTTGGTGTAGATGGAAAAGTTGAGAGTTTTAGAGCTAGACTTGTTGCAAAAGGTTTTCGTCAACGACCAGGTGTGGACTATGATGAAACCTTTTCTCCAGTGGCTATGCTTAAGTCCATCAGGATCCTACTTTCCATTGCTGCATACCATGACTACGAAATCTGGGAAATGGATGTTAAGACCGCCTTACTAGATGGTGATTTAGAAGAGTGCGTGTACATGACTCAGCCAGAGGGCTTCGTGGACAGTGGGAGCAGCGGGAAGGTGTGAAAGCTGCTTAAATCCATCTACGGGTTAAAGTAAGCATAGGGGGGTTGGAACATCTGTTTTAATGTGGTAGTCAAAGAGTTTGACTTCATCAAAAATATAGATGAACCTTGTATATACAAGAAGTTGGCAGAGAGTAAGGTTTTCTTCCTCGTATTGTACGTAGATGAAATACTCTTGATAGGAAATGGTGTTCCTATGCTGCAATCGGTCAAGCTCTTCTTATCACAAAGATTCTCAATGAAAGATCTCGGGGATGCCTCCTACATCTTGGGGATTAAGATCTATAGATATAGATCTAAACGGATACTGGGATTGTCCCAATCCAGTTACATTGACACCATACTAAAGAGGTTTAGTATAGAAGAATCCAAGCGTTGGAATTTACCCACGATCACAGGACTCACTCTCTCCAAAGAGATGTCTCCCAAGACTGATTTGGAGAGAGCTCGCATGCAAGGGATACACTATGCTTCGGCAGTAGGCTCTATCATCTACGCGATGCTATGTACCAGACCCGATGTAGCATACTCACTAAGTGTAGTGAGTAGGTATCAAGCAGATCCAGGAGAGAGTCACTGGACAGCTGTGAAGAACATTCTCAAGTACTTGAGAAGGACTAAAGAGCTGTTCTTGGTGTATGGTAATGGAGAACTCCAAGTGGAGTCCTTTACCGATTCGAGCTTCCAGAGTGATAAGGACGACTCTAAGTTGGTCTCGGGATTTTTATTTAACCTCAATGGAGGGGCGGTTTGTTGGAAGAGTTCCAAACAGGAAATCGTGGCAGACTCGACGATGGAGGCTGAATACATCGCTGCCAACGATACTGCCAAAGAGACTGTCTGGATGAAGAAGTTCATAACTGAACTTGGTGTGGTACCATCTATTGAGCGTCCAATACCTTTGTATTGCGATAACAATGGAGAAGTGGCCTTGGCCAAGGAACCTAGGTCCCATCAGCGATCCAAGCATATTCTGAGGCGGTATCACCTGATCCGGGAGATAGTTGATCGCCGGGAGATCGAAGTCAGGAGAGTTGACACGAAGGAAAACATGGTGGATCCACTTACCAAGGCCATTCCCCAGATACAATTTGAGAGACTCTTCGGGATATTGGGTATGAGATACTACAATAACTGGCCTTAGAGCAAGTGGGAGATTGATAGTTATATGTATGCCCTGGAGGCTATTATTGTACATGTGATGTATATTATAGTGGATGCTTGGATATATATATATATATAGAGAGAGAGAGAGAGGACTTTCTTGCTCGACATGATAGTATGCTATCTGGTTGCTCTTTATCTTAACATGTTGACTTGTATATGTCATGTTGTCTTGCTCTCACATGTTGATAAAGCCCTTAGGTTGTGTACTTGACTACAAGGACTATGATGGAGATCAGACTAGTGGGGCCAAGGGTAGTCCGCAAGTACACCCTAAAAATTGTTCCTAGTCGAGAGTGTATCGAGACAGGGCATCGATATTCCAGAGTAGACTAGCGTATACGCATCTTGACCCATATGTTGGGCGATGGATGATCCCACATCCATTGGTGTTTGACATCAAAGATGGTGTACGGGTGCTCAGTTGAGACTGGGTACACTGAACGGACTCGCCGAGAACTCCTAGTTGGTATTATACCTATCGTCAGATAGTAGTTCTCTGGTGACACTGATACAGGTTAGTCTGTAGACCCGAGATCATCATAGAGTCTTGTGTGATTCCTACTGTGCTTTGATTTCCACCTTACCACGTTCAACAGAACGTGCAAAACGGTGGCTTTTGGATACAGTCCCGAATCACATGGAGGAAATGAGCGATAGGAAGGGATTCGTCTCTCCCTATATTGGGGGTTGATGTTGCGCTGTGCTCGATTGGCCATAACGATAAGTCCCTGGCCAGGGCTGCTACGGAGATTTACTGATAAGTGTTATCAGTAGTTTCTCGACCCGTTATGAGCCTCACATCGGCACAACTTATCGGTTATTGGGGTCTGACATTTACCACCCCTATGCTAGATATGCGACATATCATACGAAGAGACCGGACTGTACGGTAGAGTTACTGACAGGCTTTTGCAGGAGTTAAAGCGGGATTGCTTTTTGATCTTCTGATCGTTCAATATCCGGGTAGCCGTTACGTCCATCTAATACCGCTAACGTCTTGTGGGTGCTTGATGTGATCATCACCTACTGCCGGCGTATTGACGAGTCTTTAGAGTCCTACACAGAGTTTTCACTGGCTCGGGAAAAATGAAGTAGGAGCACATATGTGATATGTGCGGGACCGAGATTAATACGAGTATATGATACCGTATTCTATTCTCGCGATATAACCGGGTAATCGAATCAAGTGTTGATTCGATAAATCGATACAGTATCGGTCGGTTTTATGAGATATAGCCGGTTTATCGAATCAACTGTTGTTTCGATAAGTTGATACAAATAATATTAGTCGGACATATGAGATATAACCGGATTATTAAATCAAGTGTTGATTTAATGATTTAATGTATAATTATATATTTGATATATTAACTTATATTAACTAATATTAGCTCACTTAAACATTTCTTTTTCTCACTTGTGTGCATAAAATATATATGTGATATATATTAATGTACATTTTTATGTCATGCTTGATGATACACACTACATGGGTGTATAAGACTTATACCATGCTTATGATAATTGTGAGGATTATTTATTTTAAGTAAATCTAAATTAGATGGAAATTAGTCACATGCATGAAGCTTGTGGAAGGTTGTAGATGCTTTGACTTGGTCCACTAATTTTATTTTACCTAAGATATTTATTAACCTAACCATTATCACTTAGCCATGGTTATGTCTCTACATGAGTTAGTATATGATACAAACTCACCCATGGTTGTCATTCACTCTCTCATCTATTATTTGCTTCATCTCAATCAAGAGCAAGAGAGAGCTCTCTAGGTTTTTAGAGAAGAAAAAGAATGAGAAATTTAATTCTAAAGTGAGCAAAAATCCTACTTCATCATCCTCTAGCTTCACTAATCCCACATTAGTGAAGAGGTAGCTTGGGTTAGTGACTCCTCGACATAGATCAACTTCGCCCTCGAAGACTTCGTGCAAGCTCGTTGCGTTCATCTTGTGGAGCCATTCAAGAGTCCGGGAGTTCAATGATCGCAGCGAAGGGATCACTACAAGGAGCTATAGAAGTGAAGGACTGGACTACAAAGGTTGTAATCCCTACTCACTTAGTTGTAAAGTTGTTTACAGATTGTATTGTCTAAATCTTTAGTTAAGATTCTAGGGTTAGGATTGTTTTGTACGGCAACATTTTGAAAATGGCATGGACGATGCCTCCTGAAACTGTCACGACCTGAAATATTAGCTCGTTAACAGCACTTATATCACGCCACGTCTAAAGGCGTAACGTAATTCAAGTAAGCCGAAACGCAGAAATCTAAACCTTTTTAAGAAAATAAAAGAGGTGATGTTTTAAAATAATGGTATAGTGAAATCAAACGTTTTCTTAATGCATAATAGTGGAACATGAAAAATGCAAGTGAAATTTATTAGTTGAATTTCGTCTTTTAAAAATTTGGGCAGCACTTCCTTTGTATTTTTTTTTTATCCAAAACCACAATACATGATAATATAAAGGCATCCCCAAGCGGGAGCTAGCTCTTTGCCAATCGGCGGATCAACAATCACGCAAAGCATAAATATAAGTATACGACACCCAACGGCGAAGATCACCCCAAAAGATAAAGAAATAAGCAAGTCATCAAAACCACAAGTAGCGGAATACCCCTCGCTCTAAGTCTCGCAACCACAACTCTCACTAAGTCTCATTACTTAAACAATTACTAATTTTGATTGATGGAGTTGACTAGATACAATATGAATAAAGAATACAATAGTGGCACGATCCAAATATGTACCACCTACCAAAGCAAAACACCCGAATGCAAGTGGTGTGCCAGCGATGCCGCTAATGATCCATGCGGTCAACCTGCAAGAACTGTGGCACAACGAGGGTGAATTGGCAACTCGTGAATAGAAAAACATCAACAAGTAGAAATCGAATAAACAACGACTCCTAGGTCAACTGTATCATAAAGGTAATACTATGATATCTAGGGTGATCGTAACTGCATATGTGCCAACAATGTAATCAATATCTTCATGCATGTGGATATCATCCAACCATATAATTAATGCTAGTATGCATGTGGATCCCGTCCACGTGTCAACCAATAACACAACAACATCATGCATGTAAATATCATGAAAACATATGCATGTAAATATGAGGATATAAATCAACGTGTGTCCCTCGCGACACATCACAATCATAGAACCTGAGTGTCCAGCATCGACACTTGAAACATCATGAAACCCGTGTCCAGCATCGACACGTAAATCCTCATATGTCTCAGGCACCGCATCCTCAGATCGGACCTCATATCTATCCCATCTCAAGCGCCGCATACTCTGATCGGCCCTCATATCCATCTCATGACTCCGGCCGGTATCCTCCGGACAACCGCCGGGTCCAACCAATCACCGGTAGGTAGTGGTCCCTCTGCCAGGCTCATCGTCATCCCCACGAAATCTCTCTCTCGCCTCGGGGTACCATACCGGATCCACCATGTACCCGCAGACGGTTCCTCCACTCCTCGAATCGGGTCTCGAAAACAAATTTCAGAATCGAGAAAACTCATGGTTGACATCTCGAAATATCATATCAAGAGAAATTGGGTTTTTAAAACAATACATACTTTCTTTTGAAATGACCACGGTTCTCAACTCCAGAAATCATATGAAAACAACATATCTCAATGCGTATAATCATAAAGCATGATGTATGCGATATATAACAGAATGTAAGTATATCCGTATATCATGCAACATGGGATAGTGATGTGAATATAGCGAGTAAATCATGCAAGCAGCATATCATGATGCAGCAATCCTACTGTGTAGTGACATGGCAATTATCGATGATGAAGTGTGTGAGCCGGTCAATCTGTATAAGTGTAAAATACGCATCATCGATAATGGTGTAGGTGTACTAGCATAGATATATGTAATGCAATGAGAGTGACATGAGCGTAACATAAATTAAATCATATGCAAATGCTAAAAGGGTATACGTCTCTATCATATATCCGAGTCGGTGAATCTATCAATCGGCCTCATGCCTCACAACATCACGTACGGTATAATCCATCGTACGGAATCTTCTAGTCAAGGGTATGGATCAATTATCAAGTCAAACTCATCGCGTACGGAAAATCGTCGTATGGCGGTATTAAACCAATAGGGATCCTATCATCCTATATGATAATGAGGGTACGGAACTAACGTCTCGTACGGCATATCACTCAAGATTCACAACATTATATATGTATCTATATACCTATGTCCTAGGTCATATCCATTACAATCTCATATCAGGGGATCGGCAAAGGTATCAATCCGCTCATATCGACTCGCATCCGTATACCGACATATCAATCCAGTCATCATATCACATCAAATATTCTTTTCATCATATCAATATTCACGCATCAAATCATCCTATATGTTTTTATCTCATTTGACCGATCTCATAACACATCTAACTCAATCTCATCATATTCATCGATCTCATTTCCAATCCTTATACATCTCGTTTCATATCTTATATCAATCATATCAGCTCATATTATCTTATCTCATTAAGTCATCTTAAATCAAGTCTATTTTGTATAAACATTCTACCTTATACATCAAATGTCATTCTACTCTAAAACTCATACCTATTCTAGTGCAACTACATATCTATAAGTCGTGATTCACCTTAAATGTTCATATCCCTAAGCTTTCATCTCATATCCCAATGTATATATATTCGATCACTTATATCATCTCTAACTATCTTTTTAACCCTAACCATAGTTCCTAATCTAGGTTTCTACGACAGTATCCTATAGATCGGTTTCCATTTATAATTTGTGGGGGTGCTATACGCCATCCACCCGACTTCCCCCGAAGATATAGATCTACTCACCTTGCTCCTTGCTTGCCGAAGTCGTTGACGCCATGCTCCGTCGTCTCGGAATCCACGCGAAGGTAACTACAATATCAACATATATCGCAATACCATTAACATCACGTCCGGAAAACCAATACGGCACACGGTGCGCTCGTAGGTTAATCTATAGCGTACGGGTGCAAAAGCAATCAATTATCCCTTATCGTTGATGTACAAACATCCAACAACCAAATACAAATCCAAATATCAAAACTTATCATTCAAAATACGGAAAACATGAAAACAGCAACATAGGAAAACCCTTCCCAAATTTCACTATAGGACAAATTAAGGGATTTTGCACATAGGGTTGCTCTAGATATAGGATAACAATGCCCCAGACCAAAAATCACAAAGTTCCACTCCAACTTTGCCGAAATTTGCGGCCTATAGCAATAAATCTGCGGCCAGAAGAAAGAATCAGGGGTTCAGGTTTCAGGGGGTGGTTCATGGTTGCCTGCACGTCTCATGGACAAGGGAACTTCTTTTACAATGGTCTCGGGTCATCCCAGATCTCTAAATACTATCAAAAAATCCAAAAAAACCCGATATCGATGGATCTAAAGTTCGTATTTTGGGGTTTTGGTCACTGGTCCAGGTCAAGAATTGGTCTCTAGGGTCTTATAACAGTCACTAGGCATCACCCAATCCACACAACACTCAAACCCCTCACTAGCAATTTCCAAGTTCACAAATCCACATCTTAACCCCATTTCTAAACTAACTAGAATGCTAGGAAAACATAACTAACTAAGTGGAGGGAAATATACCTCACGAATGCCACCATGCAAAACCCTAGAAGTCTAAAGTCCTCAAAATCCAACATTGATGGGTCCAAAGTGTAGAGGGTGAAGAGGGGATCAACTTTTGTGAAGGGGGTTTAGGGTTTTGGTGAACATTTGGAGATGATTCATTGGGTTGGAGGTGGAGGGAGATGAGGTTAGAGGAAGACGAAGAAAGAAAAGTAATGGGGTAAATGAAATGGTGTGGCTGCCCTCCCTCTCTTCCCTCTCTTATCCTCACCCACTCTCTCATTATTTACCCTTTTACCCTTTTCCTTTTAATTTTAAAACCAAATCACATAATACCCATAAAACAAAATAAATGCAACAACATGTAACCAAAATGCAACATGACATGGTGCACTAGCAATGAAAAAAAGTAGAAACACGGATTTAGCTTAATCGCGATTAGCAGTGCACTAATCGGGTTTTCATTTAACTGCATATAATTGATTTTAAAAATGCCAAATCGCTTAAATGATTTTTAAATGAATAAATCATTTTAATTTCTAATTATTTCACAATTATTGGTATATATATTTATACCTTTTTTTCGAACACCCCAATTTCGCAAATCGGGCAGTTTTTGGGAAAATATATTATTTTAATATTAAATCCCAAAAATAATGTTTTATATTTTCTGAAATGTTACAATCTTCCCCCCTTAAATAAATTCGGTCCCCGAATTTAAATTTAAACCCCCAAAATCTAAAACATTTCAATACTCAACTCAAATCAACGGGGCTCCGAAGTCATGGAAGATGCAGAAATAACACAGCGCATCGCGTGCTCATGAAACGAGTATAATACTCAAAATCGAACTCCGTCAAGCGTCACGCAAATCATCGTATTTGCATGCATATCCTCGGAGTTACAATGAAGATACAGATCTCGAAGTCCACTACAGAAATCCAATGTACACTAGTCAAATACTATAATACGTGTATAGTACACATCTTGAAAACTTCAAAATCTGAATAAAATACATGCCAAATCTTTTCTGAATCGCCACATGATGCGTAACTCACGGCATAAGTGACGGATGCTCATTTGTAAAGTAATAAACATATGTTCATATAGGTTTTGCTCAAATATATGTCCCGTCCATTTTGAAATATCCCAAAAAGGTTTTCCTTTATAAACGTTCGTGTCGCACACAGACACGTAGGAAATAGCGAGACTATAGCTCCTTTTTGAAAACCCCTACTTAAACTTTTTAATGCATGCTAAGTACTCAGGTACTGTCCTCAGATCAGTCCTGTTTGGCTACTACATAATATAGTACCCATCATGAAAACAAAGAGCTCAAGAGCAAAATCAGCCTCGAAAGGCATATCCAATAATCACGTGCATCTGGTGCGCACAGAAATCAAATTCAAATACAGATGCTACGAATGTGCACAAAACCAAAACTAAGTGCAACGGGTGTGCACGAAAGCATCTGTCCAGTGCAACGGGTGTGCACGACAACAACATTAAGTGCATCTAGAGTCCACGAAAATCTTAATCCGGTGCAACTAACATGCCCGAATGAAAATCCCAATCGAGTGCAAAAATCAAATCAAGTGCGTACTACTCACACAACATCAAATCAACTATATGAAGTCTACGAAATCATAAATACGTGCAGCCAAGGCACAAAACCGACATCAAGTGCAATAAATATGCACAAATCATAAACCAACATAGCAGTGTGTAAAACATATATCAAGTGCAATACTATGTACAAAATGTAAATACCCAGTAGGTGCTGCCATGGTGCACGAAAACGAATATCATGAAACCCAGTCATCAAAACTCAAATCAAAGCGATATAAGCGTGATACTGGGATCACAAACGCAAATCGCGCAAATGAAACTGAGTTACACTTCCTACAATGTCGAAAAGAATGTCGGTGCACCCAAAACTGGCAGAGCAAGAACATCCGCTTGCCTCCTGCTCACGGTCTAGCATCTTCTGTCTCTGGGTCCTCAATTTTCTCTGTGGATTACCAATCTCGCAATCCATCGGCTCATCGGCCTGGTCAGGTGTACTAACGGGAACGATTCCGCTTTGGCACTTCTCTGGTCATCTCTTGGCCAATTATCACGATCACTCGTAAAGCTGCACGTCACTAGCGTCGGCCTCTGGCCTTCTGAATACATGTGACACAACCAATCCTAGGTGCAAATCTCATTGCAGCAGTGTCCTGGAAGGAACCTGATCAAGGTCTCTTTCGATCTCGCCTATGGCGAACTATACGGAGGTTGGTACTCTTGCATAATCTTTTCTCTCTTTCTGGACATCTGTGTTCTCAGCACAGCATTTCCTCGGGAACTGGTCGTATCCCAACGTCTCTGTAGACATATTTGATCTCTAATCTCAACAGTGAGTAACAACAGCTCGTCAGCATCTGGCACGAACCTCTGGTCCCACTCGTCTGTATCATCGTCCACTTCGACGTCACGTCACACTATCTGCGTACTGCAAATTTTCTCGGCTACAATCAATTAGAAGTCTCTCACACGGACTCGAAATCACGAACTCGGTATCTTTATCACTCTTTAGAAGATCTCTAACCGAACACGTCCTCAGGAACTCGTCCCAACCATCGGAAGAATACTCAATACTCATATGTTCTCGATCTGTAGGGTTTCTATCGACGGCGGCAAGGTTTCGGGAGGTATCGTCCATGCCATTTTAAAATTTTGCCGTTAAAAGGAACTCTAAACTAGAATCGTTAGCTAGAATGCAATACAAAAACATAGTAAACCATTTACTATCTAATTGAAAAAGGAAATACAACCTTTGTAGATCGGTCCTTCACTTCATAAGCTCATTGTAGTAGTCCCTTCGTTGCGATCGTCGAACTCCCGGACTCTTGCATGGCTTCGCGAAGAGAAATGAGCGATCTTGCTCGAAGTCTTCGAGACCGAAGATGATCTACGTCGAGGAGATACTAGATCAAGCTTCTACTTCACTAGCTAGAGAATTAGTGAAGCAAACACCCTAAACTAAAGTGCTAGTCTAGTAGAGGATGATGAAATAGAAAGTGGGCTCAGTTTAGAATTTCTTTTCTCACTTTACTTTCTCACTTAATCAAAACCCTAGCAAGCTTTTTGAGCTTGAGGAAGAATATGAACTAAAATGAGATGAGAATAATGATCAAGTGAGAGAGTGAACCATGGTGAGTGAGTATCATATACTAACTCATGTAGAGACATAACCATGGCTAATTGTGATGGTTAGGTTACTAAATATCTTAAGTAAAACAAAACTAATGGACTTAGTCAAAGTATCCACAAGCTTCCCTTGCTCCATGCTTTTAACTAATATTCCACTAATTTTGTTTTCACTTTAAATAATAAAACCCATTGTTACAAATAGAATGGTGTATGTCTTACACACCCATGTTTGATGTATCAACAACCATGATACAAAATGAAAACACATTTTAATATATATCACATATATATATATATATATTAAGTTGTGCACAAGTGAGAAAAACAAATGCTTAAGTGAACCAATGTTAGTTAGTATAAATTAGTATATCACATATACAATTATACAATAAATTATTAAATCAACACTTGTCTTAATAATCCGGATATATCACATATAACCGACTAACATCCAATGCATCGACTTATCGAATCAACCCTTGATTCGATAACCCGGCCATATCACATATAACCGACCGATACATAAGTCGTGAGAATAGAATACGGTATCACATACACGCATTATTCTCGGTCCCGCACATATCACATATGCGCTCCTATTTCGTTTTGCCTGAGCCAGTAAAACCTCTATGTAGGACTCTAAAGACTCATCAATACGCCGGCAGTAGGTAAGGATCACATCAAGCACCCATAAGCCGTCAGCGGTACTAGTTGGACGTAACGGCTACTCGGGTATTGAGCGATCAGAAGATCAGCAAGCAAGCCCGCTCTAACTCCTGCAAAAATCCTAAAGGTAACACTTGCCGTAAGTCCGGTCTCCTCATCTGATATGTCGCATATCAAGTCTATGGGTGGTAAACGTCAGACCCCAATAACCGATAAGTCATGCCGATGTGAGGCTCATAATGGGTCGAGAAACTACTGGTAACACTTACCAGTAAATCTCTAAATCATCCCTGGCAAAGGACTTCCCTGTTATGGCCAATCGAGCACAGCGCAACATCAACTCCCAATACCGGGACAGACGAAACCCCTCCTATCGCTCATTGCCTCCATGTGACTCGGGACTGTACCCAAAAACCACCATTTTGCACGCCCTCTTGGACGTGGTAAGGTGGAAATCAAAGCACGGTGGGAATCACACAAGACTCTATGACGATCTCGGGTCTACAGACTAACCTGTACAAGTGTCACCAGAGAACTACCATCCGACGTGAGGTATAATACCATCTGGGAGTTCTCGACGAGTACATCCAGTGTACCCAATCTCCACTGAGCACCTGTATACCATTACTGATGTCAAACACCAATGGATATAGGATTATCCATCGCCCATTTCATGGGTCGGGAAGCGTATACGCTAGTCTACTCTGGTATATCGATCCCCTATCTCGATACACCTACGACTAGGAACATTAAAGGATGAACTTATGGACTACCATGGCCCCACCAGTATGATCTGCATCATAGTCCTGGTAGTCAAGTACACATCCTAAGGGCTTTACCAACATGTAACCATAAGACAGTATCAAGAGATAAGTATACATGTTAAGATAAAGTGCAACCAGATAGCATACTATCATGTCGAGCAAGAAAGTCCTCTTTATATATGTCCAAGCATCCAATATAATATACATCATATGTACAATACTGGCCTCTAGGGCATACATACAACTAACAATCTCCCACTTGCACTAGGGCCAGCTGCTGTAGTATCGCATACCGAGCATCCCGAAGAGTCTCTCGAACTGTATCTGGAGAATAGCCTTCGTGAGTGGATCCGCTGTGTTGTTCTTCGTGTCAACTCTCCTGACCTCGATCTCCCGGCGATCAACTATCTCCCAGATCAGGTGATACCGCCTCAGAATATGCCAGGATCGCTGATGGGACCTGGGTTCCTTGGCCAAAGCCATCGCTCCATTGTTATCACAATACAAATGTATTGGATCTTTAATGGATGGAACCACTCCATGTTCAGTTATGAACTTCTTGATCCAGACAGCCTCTTTGGCAGCATCATTGACAACGATGTATTCAGCCTCCGTCGTCGAGTCTGCCACGGTTTCCTGTTTGGAACTCTTCCAGCATACCGCTCCTTCGTAGAGGGTAAAGACAAATCCCGGATGCGACTTAGAGTCGTCCTTATCACTCTGGAAGCTCGAATCGATAAATGACTCTACTTGGAGTTCTCCGTTACCATACACCAAGAGCATCTCTTTTGTCCTTCGTAAGTACTTGAGAATGCTCTTCACAGCTGTCCAGTTACTCTCTCCTGGATCTACTTGATACCTACTCACTACACTTAGTGAGTGTGCTACATCGGGTCTGGTACATAGCATCGCGTACATGATAAAGCCTACTGCCGAAGCATAGCGTATCCCTTGCATGCGAGCTCTCTCTAAATCAGTCTTGGGAGACATTTCTTTGGAGAGAGTGAGCCCAGAGATCGTGGGTAAAAACCCACGCTTGGATTCTTCCATACTAAACCACTTTAGTATGGTGTCAATGTACCTGGATTGGGACAATCCAAGTATCCGTTTAGATCTATCTCTATATATCTTAATCTCCAAGATGTAGGAGGCATCCCCTAGATCTTTCATTGAGAATCTTTGTGATAAGAAGAGCTTGACCGATTGCAGCATAAGAATGTCATTTCCTATCAAGAGTATGTCGTCCATATACAATACGAGAAAGACAACCTTACTCTCTGCCACCTTCTTGTATATACAAGGTTCATCTACGTTTTTGATGAAATCAAACTCTTTGATAACGACATCAAAGCAGATGTTCCAACTCCGCGATACTTGCTTTAATCTATAAATGAATTTAAGCAGCTTGCACACCTTCCCGCTGCTCCCACTAGCTACGAAGCCTTCTGGCTGAGTCATGTACACGCTTTCTTCTAAATCACCATTTAGAAAGGCGGTCTTAACATCCATTTGCCAGATTTCGTAGTCATGATATGCAGCGATGGCAAGCATGATCCGGATGGATTTAAGCATAGCCACTGGAGAAAATGTTTCGTCATAATCAACACCTGGTCGTTGACGAAAACCCTTTGCAAGAAGTCTAGCTTTGAAAGTCTCCACTTTCCTATCTACACCAAGTTTTTTCTTGAAGATCCACTTGCTCCCAATGGGTTTTACCCCTTCAAGAACATCTTCCAAAGTCTATACTTTGTTGGTGTACATGGATTCCATCTCGGACCGCATTGCATCAGCCATTTCACTGAGTCCCCACTCGTGATGGCCTGCTCGAAGCTAGTTGGGTCATCCTCCTCCATGATGCAATCCTCGCTTCCACCGTCCATGAGAAAACCGTAGTATCTCTCAGGTGGGTGAGGAACCCTACCAGATCGGCGGAGAGGTTGAGGTTCGTTGGGAACTTCCGAATCCTCTGGTTCCACTAAATCTTTAGTTTCAGTTTGTGTAGACGGAATTTCTTCCAGTTCTACCTCGTTGCCACTAATTTCTTTTGCAAGAAATTCCTTTTCCAAAAGGTGGCATGTCGAGAAACAAACACCTTTTGTTCCTCGCAATGGTAGAAAAGATATCCATGTGAATGTTTGGGATATCCTACAAACTTGCATAGAACTGACCGTGCCTCGAGTTTTTCCGGATTTTGCCTTTTGACATAGGCCGGACAACCCCATATCTTAACTCGTTTAAGACATGGTCTCTTCCCACCCCATATCTCATATGGTGTGGTAGGTACATATTTAGATGGAACTTGATTCAATAGGTATGCTGCTGTCTCCAGCGCATACCCCCAGAAGGAAATAGGTAACTCGACTGTGCTCATCATAGAGCACACCATATCTAATAGGGTGCGGTTCCCCCGTTCCGATACACCGTTGTGCTGTGGTGTATATGGAGGAGTTAGCTGAGAGAGAATCCCATTCTATTTTAGGAAGTCTAGGAATTCATTGCTCAAGTATTCACCTCCTCGATCAGATCGAAGGATTTTAATACTTTTCACGGTTTGGTTCTCGACTTCTTGTTTATATTCTCTAAATTTCTCAAAAGCTTCTCATTTGTGTTTCATCAGAAACACATATCCGAATCTAGAGAGATCGTTAGTGAATATAATAAAGTACGAAGAACCATTCCTGGCATGTGTAGACATGAGACCGCATACATCACTATGTACCAATCCCAAAAGTTCCGTAACTCTTTCTCCGTGTCCCGTAAACGGAGTTTTGGTCATCTTGCCTTTGAGACATGACTGGTAAGTGTCATAAGATGAAAGTTCGAAAGGATTCAAATATCCATCCTTATGCAACTTAGCTAGCCGTGTCGCATTGATATGACCAAGTCTACAATGCCACAAGAAGGATCTCGGCGCTTTCCTCATCGAATAAGGTGCGGGATATATCATATATATCACAATGCAAAGCAAAACTATAGCTACCCTTTTTGAAAATTTTGATTCTACAACATCTTTTAGGTTTCTTTTCTTTCATTAATCATATTAATGAGGTCCCATCATTTAAGTCACCTAAACATCACAGATAAATACGACGTACACTTATGCCATCCGCATTCGCCTCGATATCCCGTCATGCACCGTTAAGTTTGGTAACTAACAACAGAGCGGGGCAGGGCTAGCGCGGGTGTAAAACATACGTAACGTCTATATAATATATCATATATACTATATACAGTATTTATCTCAACATATCAAATGATCACATCACAGATATCGCAGCAGAAGAACCATATGAAATATTGGATATACTAGGAGGTCCGTGTTTTATTTTGAGCCTCTATAAAACACAGATTCCACGGTCGCGATGAATAGCCAAACCCACATCCCTAGACCCCTACGAGAGTGGCAAGCAACCCTACCAAATCTAGAGTTAGGAGACCGGACTCGACTCCTCGAGTTAGTCTCCCACTGGACCGTAGAACCCGGTTACTTGTGCTCTCTGTTCATATCATAATTTTGCTTTATTATATTCCCCATTCTTATTCATTTTGCAAATAAATAGGTGCTTTTGATCCATGTCTGTTGAATAGTTGCAGGTTACAGGTTCTCGGAACAAAACAGGGAAAATCATGAAAAGATGCTACAAAAGTGAGACTACGACCAACAAATAGAAGAATCTTTATCATGCCTACAGTTTGAAGAACAAACGAAGATCAATGAACAATTTCACAAAGTACAAAGGCAACGCAAGATTCAAGACTTCAACACGAAGCGAACGGTAAAAATCCACAACATTCTGCAATGTGGAAATCTGGAAGAAACTAGAAGACATTCTCAAGAACCAAGTGAAGAAACCAGAAGTAAAATGCATCATGAAGGATAACTGAAGATTTGAGACAGAGACCCTACCATACGGCCATGGATCCGCGGCCAAACATGGCTTATGGCCGCGGTTTCGCGGCCGTACTGTGCACATGTCGGTGCAAAATGTCGGTGGGTGGCGGTGCGTTGATCAGGCTTCTCAAGGTAGTTTTGTAAATGTAGATAGGGATCAGATGTAAACCCTAGGGTTTCTATAATCTATAAATAGGAACCCTATAGCTCTTTTTGGAGCATGCCTCTTTTTAATTCCTAGTTTTAGAATTTTTATTCCTTGTAAATATTTGAAGAGTGCATCAAATAAAAAGTAAGTTTTTCTTTTTCTTGCCTTAGTTTAATTTCTTCTCTGCCGTAGTTATAAATTTTATTTATCTGCCGTAGTTATTAATTTTATTTATCTGCCGTAGTTGTTAAATTAAAAAACAAACAAAAATAAACCCGTTTATCAATTCCCTAATGAGTGAGCAGTTCCTCACTTGTTAGGGTTAGGTATGGGGAAGGTTTGAGAGATGAAAATCTCTCACCCCTTTCTTGCCCGTTATACATTTTAAATAGGACTCTATGCATACATACACACACCGCTTATTACGGCACCCTATCCCACGAGGTAGCGGTGATACCATAGTTAAAAACCGATTGTGTATGTTTTCCATGGAGGGTAGGGTAAGAGTTAAGAAAGGACGGACAAGGACCTAGAGGAAGAAACCTAGTTTCTTCCCGATCGTGCTAATCCCCTTTGTTAATTATTACCTTAACACCTAAATAGTTCTTAATTAGGGAATAGAAAGCGGTGAGACATATTGACTTTCCAAACTTAACCTAAACCTAACCCTAGCAAGATTTTTATCCTAATCAAACTCATTTCAGTTTTTATTGAAAATCAAACCTACCACCATTGGAATTAACTCGTTAGAACAACTAGAAAATACACAAAATCCCTGTGGACCGACCCGTATTCAACCGGCCAGCTACCAAGCGACACCGTTCTTGATTGCGGTAAATTCTTTGATCACAAATAGCGTAAGCGCACGTAAAATCTCTATCAATCAAATGGCGCCGTTGCCGGGGATGGCATAGTTATTTTCTTTTTGTAATTTCGGGTTAGTTAAAAAATTAAAAAATCATAAAAACTGAAAAATTTAAAAATATAAAAAATTTAACATCTTGTTATTTTTTGATGGGTTTTTGTTTGAATTGTGCAGGATCGAAGAGACGAACAGATTCAGATCTGGAAAAATCCAGTGAGCAAAACAGCAAACAGCAGATCTGAACAAACAGAGGAGAACCACAACAGAGAAACAGAAGAATTTTTGGGAACTGAGCCGACTAGTTGACCGCGGAACCGCCGCAAATAGTACCCTTCGACCGCGGAACCGCGGCGCCTTGGTGACGTCAGCACGTGGAAAACCCTCTGTAAGCTCTCTTTTCTTCTTTGTAACCCCGGATATCCTCTGAAAAATTTTCCTGCAGGGTTCTTTGCGCAAAAACTTCTCTCCCTTCTCCAATAACTTGATCTTGTCCAGGATTCTTTGCGCCGCAATAAAAAAAAATTTGGCAAGTGTGTTTTGTGTGTTTACTGCTTTGCATCATTAAAAACGGATTTTTAAGGGGCTATAACACCAATCCAGATTCGGTGGGTATTTCATTACCCTTTCTAGGACCCCAAAAATCACAAAAAGCATTTTGCATTAACCTTCGAGTTAATTAAAAAAGATTAGACACAGTCTATAAGGACTGTCACGCTCAATAGGACAAAGGAATAGTTGTCGGCATCGGTCGTTTATCTAAACCAGACTTTGTGGTGCCTAGGCTAGACAAGTGGGATAGGTAATTTTAAAAGGCCCGTCTCACGGTGATTCGTGAGCGGATCCCTCCTTTCTTTACTTGTGCTTACCTGGCCACAATTGGCGGTGAAGAGGCGATTTGAGGATCTCACAACTTGCCCTTTGGAACAGTTAGGAGCAGTCTAGTTGACCTAGGAGACCCTAGATTTAGGCTTGATTGTGCATATTGTGATTGCTTGAACATGTGTCTAAGCTTCTTATTAAAAATCTTTTTGCAAAAAGCTCCTTATTAAAAAACGCAAAACAGAAAATTTTTACAAAAACTTACCACTTGTCGCTTGAAATCCATTGCACCCCACTTGCACCCACTTCCTCTCATTGACGTTTTCTTACCCCCACCTTCTGTTTTCACTTTTTGACTACACTACACCTCTTTAGTGTATGTCCAGTTGGACTAGGGACACTAGCACCTGTTTAGTCCGTGTCTCGTTAGTGCCGACTGACGATGCTTTCAACTCCGAAGTCGAAATTCCATCCACTTCTTTACCTTCATCTTCATATTCTTTCTCTTCTAAGGAAATGTCGGGATTCAATCCTAACAATCATTTACCTCCTGTTGAAGCGCCCCAACGAATCGCGCTCCAGGATCTTTTCTATCCCGTCTGCACTGCACTTCCCACTTGTCATTCACTTCCACCAGCTAATGGGGATAACTTTGAAATTAAACCCCACTTCATCAATATGTTGCCCAAATTTCACGAGTTGGAATCCGAAGATGCCTACATCTTCATTAACAAATTCCAGAATGTTTCCGCAATGATGAAGACCACACAACTTTCTGATGATGCTATAAGGCTACGTGTTATTCCATTCACTTTATGTGACCTAGTCGAAAAATGGTTATATAGCACAGCATCACACTCCATAAAAAATTGGGAAGAGTTTGTTAAGACTTTTCTAAAAAAGTATACCCACACCACAAGACTGCGAGAATTCGCAACGAAATTATTCAATTTTCCCAGCTTCCTTCCGATCCTTTTTGGAAGTCCCTCGAAAGATTTAAGGACCTTCTTGTTCAATGCCCTCACCACGGTATCGAGAATTAGCAACTTTGCCAAACTTTGTATGAGGGACTGAACCCAGCAACTAAGCAGTTGTTGGAAACCATTTGTCAAGGTCACTTTCTTACAAAATCAAGCGAGGAAGCTTGGCAATTTCTCGATGATCTTGTTGAACAAACACTGCAGTGGGAAAGCACTAAGACCACTTCATCTACTTCATCAAGTCAGTCTAGGGCAGGCATACATCAACATGATATATCGATTGCAATGAAGACCGAAATGGCTGCACTTACGAAAAAGCTAGAAACAATTGAGAACAAATTCTCATCGCCTTCTCCTGCCCCTGCTTTACCCCCACGCACAGTTTGCGCTTGTTGTTCGGATCCATCCCATCTTACTGAAGAGTGTCCTTACAATCCACCTGTTCAAGGACAAGATCAAGTCAATGATGCCTTTCAGCAAAGACAAAGAAATGATCCATACTCTTCAACTTATAATCCTGGTTGGAGGAGCCACCCAAATTTTTCTTAGAATCAAAATCAACAACAATTCCAAGGCAACAACAACTTTCAAAGGCCTCATCCACAACAACAAGCCCTCAACAAACTCAATATCAGCAACCTTTCCAACCCCAACCGTACCCAAACCAAATGAACAATTTTGTACCCAACAACTCTTATCCTCAAAACAATTTTGTTCAGCCGAATAACGATAAGGTTTCCTCACTAGAACGAAGTTTGGATGCGTTTTTAAAACAATCTAAACAATCCGCGGCAAGGTTGGAGACTTCCTTTCAATCTTTGGTGCAAAACAGTGCTTCACATGATCAGAGCATCAAATCAATTGAGGCCCAAATTGCACAACTAAATGCTGCGTTAAGCGAGCGAGAAAAGGGAAAGGTTCCGTCTCAACCATTGCCAAATCCCGGTCACACACATAACGCACATGTTTCTTATGAACAACAAAATCATAATGTAAATGATGTGACCACGTTGAGATCTGGAAGAGTGTTGCATAATAATGTGGGTATTAGTGATGACACCCCTACCGGTGCTTCTTCTTCATCTTCTTCATCATCTTCTTCTTCTTCTTCTTCTTCTTCTTCTTCGTCAGAGCCTGTTCTTCATTCTTCATAAGGCTCTACTTCTTCTAATTCGAATGGACCCACATCTCACTTCACGAACACACCAACACTGGGATCCGTTCCAACTCTGCAATCTACTCCACAAACATTGGACTCAACGAATTTTCAAAATGTTCCATTTCCAAACAGGTTGAGATCTAATAAACCTACTCCCCAAATGGAGAAGATTGTGAAGTTATTCAAACAGGTTAGCATTAACATACCTCTCTTGGATGCAATCCAACAAGTCCTTTCTTACGCAAAAATCTTAAAGGACTTATGCAACAAAAAGAGGAAGTCATAAGTACCCAAGAAAGTTTTCGTGGCTAGTGCTGTAAGTGATGCTCTTATCCAACCTTTACCCCAAAAACATAAGGACCCCGGCCGTCCTACAATTTCAATAACAATTGGGGATAAGAACATCAATCGCGCACTTTTAGATCTTGGTGCTAGTGTTAATTTGCTACCCTATTCAGTATATGAACAATTAGGCGTTGGAGAGCTTAAACCCACACGTTGTACTCTCCAAATGGCCGACCGATCCATCACCCATCCTAGGGGTGAGTTAGAGGATGTGTTAATTAAAGTAGGGGATTTCATTTTCCCCGTTGATTTCATTGTTATGGACACACAGCCTGTAGCTAACCCCCGGAGTCAAATTCCGGTGATACTCGGTCGACCATTCCTTGCGACTTCTAATGCGGTGATCAATTGTCGAAATGGTTCGATGAACCTATCTTTTGGAAATATGACAATTGAATTCAACATTTACAAGATAGGAAGTCTGCCCTCCGAGCCTAATGCTAGTCTACTTGATGTTTGCTCGATCTAAGAGATCACACAGGAGGACTGTGAGCTCGAAAAATTTCTGTTCGATCACAGCAGTTTTGACGCCACTAGTGCGTTCCTCCTTGAATCTGACACAGTTTTCACAACCGATAACGATTACGAGCGTTTTACTTTTTCGGACGATTTTGAAGACTCACCACCCGAGTTTGAGTCCTTCGAATTTTCGGATGAGTTAGTTGAACCATCCGACTCGGTTGCTTACACTCACTTCGAACCATTGTTGGAATCCTTCGAGTTCGAGATAGTTCCACCAAATTTAGCTTCAATTGTTTCGCCTCCAAAACTCGAACTTAAGCTATTGCCGTCTCACCTTACATACGCTTACTTAGGTGAGAATGAGACCCTTCCTGTTATCATCTCGGCCTCTCTAGCCCTCGAGCAAGAGAAAGCCCTTTTAATGATCTTACAAAACAATCGGCAAGCTTTTGGCTGGACAATGGTGGACATCAAGGGGATTAGTCCCCTCATAGTTGAACATCATATACATATGATAGATGATGCCAAGCCAGTAAGGGATCCACAGAGACACCTCGAAGATTTTGTGGTTAATCAACCTCCACCTATAGAAGTTGAACCACCACCTTTTCTTCTAATAAAATACGAGAATGCCAATATTCCACTCATTTCTGATCATTCACATTCTCATTTTTATTTATCATCATCTCTTATCTCCTCATATTCACATTCACGCAAACCCTGTCCATACCACCACTTATCTCTTCCTCACTTCTTCTTAGCTCTATTTAACATGTTCTTCCACCGACCTATATGTTACATTGATAAATTCTTTAAATGGTTGGTACTGACTTTTGGTCTTTGCAAAGTTTGGTATTGACCAATAACTTTGAACCCCCTCTTTAAAAGCTTAACATTGTTTAACTCAAGTTTGGGGGGGTATAATTTGGCTTTCGAAAATAACAAATAAAAAAAATGAAAATTTTGAATATAAAAAAAATAAACAGGGGAGTACCGACAATTTTGACCCTCTTGGTGTAGCCCGACAGTGAGGACACTGTCAAGTTTAAGTTTGGGGGTGTGCTCGGTAAGGTTTCTTCCTTCGCATTCATATGTATATTTTTGCATTTTGCATACTTATTTTAAAAACCCATAAAAACTGAAAAATTTTAAAAATTATAAAAATTGAAAAATTCAATTTTGGCCATAATTGACTTAAGTTTAACAAGACGGTTAACTAGCTAGGAAAAACTAGATCCTAAACTTAGTAAATTAAAAAACCCTAAAAATAACCTTTCTTAAAATTTAACGGTAGAAAATATATGTCCTTGTAGTTTACTTAGAAATAGGCAAATTTTGAGTTCACTTCTTGGGCTAAGTCAAAATAAGGGAAGAGTATTAATATTTTTTAAAGTATAAGTCTGAAAAATAATTCCGAAGCTTAAGTCTAAATTCTGAAAATATATACCATACAACTTGTACAAATACGAACCTTGAAACTCGGAATAGTAGAGGAGACCTTGAAATGCTCTTGTCTAAAATCCTTAGTATGAAGGAAAATAAAATTATAAGTTTGAATAAAGAGATATAAAAAAGAAATGAACACTGGTTTTGAAATTACTTAAGGTTGCGTAATAAAAAATATATATAGCGAGGGTGCTTTATCACCTAGTGCCTTAGACCAACTGGTTTGGGAGTCACTGCTAAAGCCTTAGGTATTACAAGACGAGGAATTACGCCTTAATGTGCAAACACATTTTGTAATCAGTCGTTAATACCTCAAGAAGTATTAACGGTCGCATGAAGGATGTGTGAGCAATTTCATCTAAAAATTCACCAACTAAAAGTACTTTGAACAATGGACAAGAGTATAAGAGCTTGAATTGAATTTCCAAGTGTAGGGGTGATACATACATACACGTAGGGGTATATGATTAGGGCTTGGATGAGAGATAGGAATGATAAATATGATTTATATCTTTAGTAGAGATGATAAAAACTCCTAAGTTGAGATGGAACCTTAGAAGGAAAACTCGAAAGATGCTAAAAGCTAAATAAATTTACAGAACATATATAATCTTAAGTTAAATGATAAGGAAGCATGAAAAATACGGGTTGATAATTTCTGAGTTGAAGATAATAGAATTTCTTGCTAGAGAACCGAATTGAAGAATAAAAGTGAATAGGCCAAATTGATCGGATTTTGTGGGTAGTATCCGCTGAAAACCCTCTGGAGACAACACTCCTCCTACTAGGGACACCTAGAGGTTTAACAGCTTGTTGCACGAGCTCAGTGCAATCGCGTTTCCCTGCGAAAGTGAGGTTAGGTTTTTTCGAGAATAAACTAGTTTTGCTCGAGGACGAGCAAAAGATAAGTTTGGGGGTATTTGTTCATATCATAATTTTGCATTATTATATTCCCCATTCTTATTCATTTTTCAAATAGATAGGTGCTTTTGATCCATGTCTTTTTAATAGTTGCAGGTTACAGGTTCTCGGAACAAAACAGTGAAATGATGAAAATATGCTACAAAAGTGAAACTATGACCAATAAATAGAAGAATCTTTATCATGCCTACAGTTTGAAGAACAAATGAAGATCAATGAATAATTTCACAAAGTACAAAGGCAGCGCAAGATTCAACACTTCAACACGAAGCGAACGGTAAAAGTCCACAACATTCTGCACTGTGGAAATCTGGAAGAAACTAGAAGACATTCTGAAGAACCAAGTGAAGAAACCAGAAGTAAAATGCAGCATAAAAGATACCTGAAGATTTGAGACAGAGACCCCACCATACGGCCGCGGATCCGCGGCCAAACCTGGCTTATGGCCGCGGTTCCGCGGTCGTACTGTGCACGTGTTGTTGGAGATAGTGCCCTCAGAGTCAATTATTTGATCACAGGCACATGATTGCAATGATTGAGGGAGGACCTATTCCGGTAGGACAGTCTTACTCAAGATGATAGTATGCTATCTGGTTTATCTTTATCATCGTGTACTGCTTTAGGTGACCTTACAGGTCGCTATTACACGTTGATAGAGCCCATAGGATTCTTGCTTGACTGCCAGCAGTATGAGGGCGATCATATACGTGGGAGCTGGTAGTCTATAAGCACATCCTTAAAAGGTCCCTAGTCGTGGGAGTTTCGAGACAGGGCATCGATACTCCAGAGTAGACTAGTGTATACAGTCAAGACCTCGACGAGGGGCGGTGGCCGGTCTCACAAGCCGCTGGTGTCAGTTGGTTCACCTAAGATGTATACTGGTGCTCATTGGGTTACGAGTACACCGGACAGGACTCGCCGGGAACATGCTAGTTGGTCTTATACATGACGTCAGATAGCAGTTCCCTGGTGACATGTGTACAGGTTAGTTCATCGACCTGAGGATCGTCATTTGTCTCGTGTGAGTTCCCACTGTACTTTGATTACTACCCTACCACGCTCAAAGGAGACGTGCAAACAGGTTTTAGTTGGGTACAGTCCCAAGCCACATGGAGGCAGTGAGCGGATCTTCAGGGGTTCGTCTCTCCCGGTATTAGGGGTGAGGTCGCGCTGTGTCTAGGAGAGCCATTACACAAAGCCCTCGGCCGAGGCAGGAGATTTACTGTTAGGTATTCCAATAGTATCTCAGGGTGTTCTGGGCTTCACTCCGACACGACTTATACCGCTTTTGGGGGTCTGACTTTTACCAACCCCCTAGGCCCGCCATGCGATGCTCATAGACGAACGGACCGGACTGTACAGATATTGTCACTGACAGGCTCAGTAAGGTGTCAGTATGAGTTCGCTCACAGACGTCCCCTTTGGTCAATAGCTGGTGGCCCATCACGTATGGCTAATACCTCTGACGCGCTTGTGGTTAAATCCACAGCCATAGTATTGACGAGTCTTTAGAGTCCCCCACACAGACAGTTACTCAAGTTTCGGGCGAAACGCTGTAGAGGCCGTATGGAGATATGGCAGGGTTCAATCAGATACGTGCGGTATTGCACGGATCGTGATCGGACGGATTTTACTAGCGGGCTTTGGTTTAAGCCAGATCATAGTATTAGACAGTGTAGATTTTGTCTCTTTGCATTTGTGTTCAGTGGGAATACAAATGTGGGCATGTATATGCAGTCGCGGGGTATTCCTGTAATTTATTACGGGATCAGTTTTCTGAAGTTGCCAGTTTGCATTCCGTTCCGGCCAGTTTTCATTTGTTCCTTCCCGGCCGGACTTTTCCGATGAAGGGGGTAATTTGCAATTGGGCAAATTACTTATTGTGGAGGGGGTTTCTTGCATTTTGTGGCTTCATGATGGTTGTTGTCATCATGAGATTCCTTTTGGATCACTTGTCTTGCTTTTATTGTGATGGAAAAGAAAAGGATGTGGATTTTTCTTTTCTTTGATCATGACTTATTTTCTCATGATGATTCTTTTCTTGCATTATTTCCCTTTTATTCCCACCACCATTTTTATGAGGGGGCCGGCCACATGATATGAGGGGGAGAGATAAAGAGGTTCTTTTTTTTGGGTGTGTGATTTTTCTCATCTCATTCCTTGCAAAATTGAGATCTCCATTGTTCCTAACCTCTCCCAAAAAGTTCATTCTCTACACCTCCATCAATGGCAACTTCAACCCCAAAGAGACAAGCTACTACACTACACCTACAGTACCCTTGGACGCGTCGGCTTGCCAACTTCGCGCTCGAGTTGCCTCGGTCCAGAGGTGGGAGCCCGTAAAAGAAATCGTCCATGTGGTGCCCTTTCCGACGAGGAGGTGACGGACGGAGATTCCGCGAGAGATCGGAGTGGAGCCAAAGACCGAAGGACACGGATCGCTTGGTATATCTCTCTTCCCATCTTTTAGTTTGCTAGTAGCTAGGTTAATGGCCCGATCCGGGATTTTTGTGCGCGGTGGTGCCGGTTTACTAGTTTGTAAAGTTTTTCGTTTCCGCGTTTCCGGCGTCGGATCGACGGCCGGGGCACCGCCGTGCACTTACACTGGTATCAGAGCCACGCTATTAACCTAGTCTAGCTTGCTCTAGTATGTTTAAAGCTTCGATCGAACAAAAATCCCAAAAACCGTATTTTCTTGTGCATCAGGTTTCTGTCGAAATTTTTTGGGCTCTAAAAATTTTCCAGGTTGTTGCAGAAACATGTGCAGAGAATTCTAAGAACACTGTAAAAATTTGGTGACCTAATCCTTCAATAGAGCTACGAAACCGCCGCCATAACCCCACTTTGGCCGCGGTTCCGCCGCAGTAATATAGCTTCATTTAACCAATTTTTTCCAGTAGGCTTCTGACATGGAAATAGGGTTCTTGGAACATTCTTTTTGGGCCCAGATTTTCTGTGAATGCTACAGTACTGCTTGGGGCCCACTTCAGTACATTTGATCGATCGAGAATTTTAAACATGTTAGTTCACAG
Organism: Agapanthus africanus; assembly: GCA_030015575.1. Taxonomy (NCBI): domain Eukaryota; kingdom Viridiplantae; phylum Streptophyta; class Magnoliopsida; order Asparagales; family Amaryllidaceae; genus Agapanthus; species Agapanthus africanus. The sequence continues at coordinate 166,783,694 of JASDDO010000010.1, forward strand.
TATTTACATTATATCTGCGACCGTGAATGTCATTTGATCGGTAAATCCTGTTTATCTGCTATAGCCCTTTTAGACGGATTTGCGAACGTGACATTCACGTTGATGTTCTGTGTTGTGCTGTGATGTTATGGATTGGTCGTGGGGGATAGCCTGGATGCAATGTTAGTACAGTTTTGTTTTATATGTACATTTGATATTGCAGGGCGAGCGTCCGACATGTGGACTGCCGTTACTGCCTGATTGTATTATTCATTTGGGGCACGACCGGGTCGAGGTCGATGTACCCGTTGTATATATATTTTACTTTCTGTACTAGGATTACCCCACGGAGGTGTGCACGGATAGCCGGGTTCTAGAGGGCAACGGGCCCGCATCTCATGGCGTTGAGACGGAGGGGGCTTCACTCTAGAATTGGCGGGCTATTCGCCGCACTCGTAGGGGGTATAGGTTGACCCAGGAGGGGTGCCTAAGTTACCGGATTCCGTAAAGTGCTGGGTGGTCCATTCACGTTGCTGAAGGGGGCTGCCTCGCTTCAGGTTTTGGCAGGTAACTTGCCGCGCCCGTAGGGGTCTAGGATTTCATTGCACAGGCTATCCACACGACCAGGGAAACGCCGGGTTTCAGTAGTGGCTCTGTGAAACCCGGGGATCCCAGATATCTGTATTGTTCGATGCTGCTTATTACATTTCTGTGATGTTTCATTTTATCACGCCTTGAGCGAATATTATATATTGATATATATACTAGTAGATGTTGTATATATTTTGCATCCGCGCTAGTCCAGTCCCCGCTCTGTCGTTAGTTAACTAACTTAACGGGTGATGACGGGACCCAGTGGCGAATGCGGATGGCATATACGTACGTCATTATTTTCGTTCTTTATTGGTGTGATCAATTGATGGGACTGTGTTGATTCGGATCAATGCAAGCTAAACAAACCTATTCTGATGTTGTTGGAACATTTTTCAAAAAGCTGTTATTGCAAGGGCGTTCACTTTTGTTTTGCACAGTGGTATTCGGTTATGAATATCCAGCTCCTCAGTCGACGAGGCAAGGGCCGAGATCCCTTCACCGGGAGTGACCCCTTGGACAGAAGTTTGCGTCAGGGTAATAACTTCACTATAGCCAATTACTTTTGCTTTGCATCATGGTATTCAGTTGGAATATCCTGCACCTCATCCTATGGGGAAAGTGCCGAGATCCCTTCACCGGGAGTGACCTCTTTAGCAAAGGTTTTCGTCACTATATTTTTATAAAGCTATCAGTTCCTTCAACGATATCAAGTTCATTACGTTAAAGGTTTTTGCCAGAAACCATTCGTAGCCCTCCATCATTTCAGTTAAATATTCGGTAGTATTCAAGCTATGTATTTTGACCACACGCCAAGGCATACTGATTAGTAGCTGCCGGATATTTATCTGTTGCATAGATAGATGCGTTGGTTTGGGACAGTCGTACTACTATTTTGGCGTGAGAGAGAGAGAGATGAAAACATTTTAGCGTATGCTCTTACAAGATTAGATTGGTTATTATCTTATCTAATCAGGATATCTCCCACTGTTTTTGTCAAATCTTCCTTCAAACCCTAAAAGGTAAGATTAGCCGGGATTAATTACACCCTAGAATTTCGTCAATCTTTCAGCCAGATTAGTGTCGGTACTTGAGGGAGGTTCCCCGTGCTTTCGCACGGACCTAATTAAAGTAAACCTCGTTTTCCCAGAGGCGTAACCCCGTTAACACTTTTCTAGAAACCTACTTGATCGGCTAATTGTCATGTGTAAAACTCTCCCAGAAGTAACACTTACTCGCAGTTGGTATCGGGATCCAACTATGTCATAGGAGGTATGCAATCTCATTGCAAATTTCAACACTTGAAATTCCCGATAATATTTTGCCCCTAGTATGCTATGACCTTGACAGAGGTCAACAAACCATAGTGCACTAGTCAAGTTCAACCCGTCATTTCTTGATTGAATCAACCCACTCGCACGACCCTTGACAGAGGTCAACAAGGTCGTACGACAACCCTAATCCAATCACATCACATGCTTTACAGATAATTACTAATCAGCTACCGCACACTACGTCTTGATAGAGGTCAACAAACGTAGCACGAATACTAAATAGTCTTTATTTGAAATGACGGAGGGCTACGACAGGTTTTTCTGAAAACCTATTGCGTAATGAACTTGATATCGTCGTAGAATCAAGTGAAATTTTGAAATGGAGTGATTTTGAGGCTTTCATTAGTTTTGCTAAAAAGGTCACTCCCGGCGAAGGGATCTCGGCTCTTTCCTCATTGAATAAGGTGCATGACATATCATTTAAATCGCTGTGCAAAGAAAAACTCTAAAAGAAATCAAAAGACAAACCGAGTTTTATAGCATCTGCCAGTTTCGCTAAAGATGTCACTACCGGTGAAGGGATCTCGGCTCTTTCCTTATCGAATAAGGTGCACGGTATATCATATATACCGCTATGCAAAGCAAAACTGTAGCTACCCTTTTTATAAAGTTTTGATTCTACAACATCTTTTAGGTTTCTTTTCTTTTTATTAATCTCATTAATAAAATCCCAACAGCTTATGCTTCCTAAGCATCACAGAAGAAACAAAAGCAGTAATATTTATATATCAACATATATATATATAGTATAAGCATTCGTCTCAGGCAGTAATATGATCTCATCACAGAACATTGCAGCAGAAGAACATATATGAAATATTGGATATACTAGGACGTCCGTGTTTTCAATACGAGCCTGTATAAAACACGGATTCCACGGTCGCGATTAATAACCAAACCCATATCCCAAGTCCCCTACGAGAGCGGCAAGTAACACTGCCAATTTTAGGGTTAGGAGACCCGGTCTCGACTCCTCGAGATAGCCTCCCACTAGACCCTAGAACCCGGTTACTTGTGCTCCCCTCCTTTGGTCTACCTAATGCGGAAAAGTAAATAATATACACCGGTGACATCAACCTCAACCCGGAAGTGCCCCAATAAAAGAATATTACATACAAATGAATTTTACATGAATGAAAATAAAAACCCTCATCTCACATAAAACCCCCGGCTATTCAGAACACGACGATCCAATATAACATATCACAGCAACACATAATATCACATATCATCAACGTAAGTAAGTATGCATACACCGATTGTCGTTGACGTATAGCGACGAAAACCGGCAATACAACTACATACTACACTTAAGGACACAGAAAAGAAATTATAAAACTACAATATTTGGAATCCACAATCACTTTAGACATCGTAAATCCGAAATATCACATACTTCGCATTTCATGCCCAACTGTATGAATTCCACATATTGTATCATATTCCAGATAAATAGACAGTATTAAATTTTCCGAACAGATAATCAAATACCCAAAATTTCCTAAATTGCTTAACACTTGAGCGGAGTTCAAATAATCCCAGAATATGTCATAGTACCGGTGATCCAGCCGTAGAAGGGTCAAGCCAACGCCACACAAGTGGCACGCCGTACTGCCCCAAACCCTAAGGTTTGTAGGCAGTTCAAGACGGTCACATAATCGAGTTAAGGTTTGTTGTCTTCTAGAGGGTCCACCGTTCCGAAAGATTTAAACCCGATAAAAATTCAACACTTGAAAGTTTTACGTGCCGAGAAAAAATGAGTTAATGATATCCGTTCGAACATTTTAACATTTTCTAAATATCCGGAAATAATAACGATTTTAAATTTTCCGACCGAATCAACGATTACAAAATAAACCCCAGAACACTCAACACTTGAGTCAAATAAAAAATACCCAGAAATTATCACTAACAGAGACGGTTATAATAGTGTAAAACAAAAAGTCAAACATCACTGTACGGCCGCGGATCCGCGGCCCAAGCAAGGATTGGCCGCGGTTCCGCGGCAGTACATACGGTTTAGACTGTCGGTTTTCACTGTTATTCTTATATTTCCCTGCTGATATTTTTAGGTATTTTTAATTCAGAAAAATCACTGTTTTTGAAAAATATCCAGAGAGGTGTTTTATTTTGTCGGTTCGGGTTTGATCGGAGTTTTAACTTCGTATATACATCGCCTAATGCTCTAGCTAGGCTCTGATACCACTGTAGGGTTCCTAGGCACTCTTGTGAAGGTTCATAAGGCACCAAACATGCCCGAATAAAATTTTAGACGTGCCGAACAACCTAAAGCCGGAATCTTTGCTAGATTATTAGGGTTTAACATGCAAGTAAACATCTTTACCACTAAGTGTGAGGGATTACAACCTTTGTAGTCCGCACCTTCGCTTCACAAGCTCCGAGTAGAAGTCCCTTCGCCGTGATCCACGATCTCCCGGACTCAAGAGAGGCTCCACGACTCGAACGATCCATGCTAGCTTGTAGTGTTCCGCTTCTCCGATGATCTACGTCGAAGTTGCTATAACTCAAGCTCTCTCACTCTATTGAGGTGAACACCCTAATCTAATGGGCTAGATTAGATGAGGATGATGGAGTAGTATCTATGCTTTCTTTTTATATCATTTTCTCACAAGAAATCATCACAAAAGAAATAACTAGTGAGCTCTTTCAAAAACTCAAGAGAGAAGAAGATGAAGAATAATGAGATAAAATCCTTTTGTGATGAATAGTAGATAAGAATATATGATTGATTATGGAACCATGGTCAAGGATGAGAAGCTTAACCTTTGTAGAGAATAAACTAGGGCTAGGGTTTGGTTAGGTTAGAAAATGAGTCATGGATAAATATCAACCATAATATCTTAACCAAGACAAAAGCAAAGCTTCTAGATGGTGCAAGAAGAAGCTAACACTAATCAAACCCTAATCCCTTTTTATCATCTCTAAACTTGTTTCATTATCAATCATATCATGTTACTATAATATATATCACATATATATTATGTTTGTAACAAAAAAATAATACAATTAATTATCGCATATATATCAATGTATTATCCGGTGAGAAAATGAAATAATAAAGCGAGCCAATATTAGATAATGTAATACAATATATCATATATATTATTATACATCAAATCATCGAATCAACACTTGATCCGACGATCCGGCTATATCGAATATAACCAACTAATATATCATGTACCGATTCATTGAATCAACACTTGATCCGATGATCCGGTTCATATCTAAATATCGCGAGAATATAGTATGGTATCACATATCGTATTATCCTCGGTCCTGCACATATCACATATGTGTCTCTACTCCGTTTTGCCTGAGCCAAAAAACCTCTGTGTAGGACTCTAAAGAATCGTAAATACGCCGGTAGCAGGTGATGATCATATCAAACACCCACAAGCTGCAAGCGGTCAGCTAAACGTAACAGCCACCCAGGTATTGAGCGATCAGAAGATCAACAAGCTAGCTTATCCGTTCTCCTATGAATCCAATCAGTAACACTCCCGTACAGTCCGGTCTGTTCGTCTGATATGTCGCATATCAAGTCTAGGGGTGGTATACGTCAGACCCCAGTAACCGATAAGTCGTGTCGATGTGAGGCTCATAACAGGTCGAGAAACTACTGGTAACACTTACCAGTATATCTCTATATCAGCCCTGGCCAGGGACTTCCAGTTATAGCGAATCGAACATAGCACAACATCAACTCCCTATACCGGGAGAGACGAATCCCCTTCTATCGCTCATTGCCTCCATGTGATTCGGGACTGTGCCCAAAAGCCACCGTTTTGCATGCCCTCTTGGACGTGGTAAGGTGGGAATCAAAGCACAGTGGGAATCACACAAGACTCTATGTCGATCTCGGGTCTACAGACTACCCTGTACCAGTGTCACCGGAGAACTGCCATCTGACGTGTGGTATATCACCATCTGGGAGTTCTCGGTGAGTCCGTCCAGTGTACCCAGTCTCCACTGAGCACCCGTACACCATCTCCGATGTCAAACACCGATGGATATGGGATCATCCATCACCCATCATATGGGTCAAGATGTGTATACGCTAGTCTACTCTGGCGTATCGATGCCCTGTCTCGATATACCCTCGACTAGGATCATTTATAGGATGTACTCATCGACTACCGTGGCCCCTCTAGTATAATCTCATCATAGTCCCAGTAGTCGAGTACAGATCCTAAGGGCTTTATCAACATGTGAGAGAAAAACAGTAAACCAACACAAGTCAACATGTTAAGATAAAGTGAAACCAAATAGCATACTATCATGACGAGAAAGAAAGTCCTCTCTGTATATATCCAAGCATCCACCATAATATACATCATATGTACAACAATGGCCTCTAGGGCATATATATAACTAACATCAACAGTCCTCTCGCAACTGGCAGCTCTAACGATGGTCCGATCATCCGGTATAAAACCAAACACTCGCCTCAACAAGTGGTCACATCACAAACACTACATCGAGACGTTCCCATGTCACCAGAAAACACAATGGTCAATCCTCGTCCATGACGAGCTCGCCCTAACCGCATCACTAAGCAGCAGCTCAAACTGTGCCCAAACCATGGTGGCAAGAACCTCAATCGTGTATCGATAAAAACATATCAAAGGCATGAAAGGAAATGACAGATCCAGAATGGATACAAGATCATAAGAAAGAACAACATCAATGAAAGTATGATCATGGAATGAACAGAATCAAGGTGTAGGGTTGTCTACGACGGCAGCAAGGTTTCGGGAGGCATCGTCCATGCCAAATTTAAATTTTGCCGTTTTAGCTAACCCTAAACTAGATCGTCTACTAGAAATATACGGAATAATCTATGCAAACACTTTGCAATATATAAAGAGAGCGGGAATACAACCTTTGTAGACCGGTCCTTCACTTCAATAGCTACGTGTAGATTTCCCCTTCACTGCGATTGCAATCTCCGGACTCTAGAGAGGCTTCATGAAGAAATGAACGTGCTTGCTTCGATGACTTCGAGGCCGAAGATGATCTACGTCGAGGAGACATTAACTCAAGCTATTCCTTCACTAGGTCATGAACTTTGTGAAGAGAACACCCTATACTACATGTCAAGTAGTAGTGGATGATGAAGTAGGAAGTGAGCTCACTTTAGAATTGATTTTCTCACACTTTTTCTCAAACCACCATTGAAGCTAGCAAGCTTTTTAGGAGGAGGAAGAAGAAGAAGCTAGAACTTATCATATGAGTTAATCCAAAGAATAATGCAACCATGGGTGAGTTAAGACCTCATGCTTAACTCATGTAGAGAATTAACCAAGGTGTGAGGTTAAGGGTTGGGTTAACTAATATCCTAAGGAATGACAAAAGAGTTGACTTTGTCAATATTTCATACAAGCTTCTACAAGCTTGATAACTTTGACTAAAGTCTCCTCTCTTTTGTTTTTCTTAAGGAAATAAGTAAACACTAATTTAACCTAAACTTGATATAAGTCTCATACACCCATCTTGTATGTATCATCAAACATGACACAAACTTGTATACTTGCATATATCACATATATACAATGTGCACAATCTAGTGAGAAAATAAATCTTAAGTGAGCTAATACTAGTTAATGTAATGTAATATATCAAATATATAATTATACATTAAATTATTAAATTAACTCTTGATTTAATAATCCGGCTATAACCGACTAATACCATGTGGAACAACTGATCGAATCAACACTTGATCCGATAACCCGGCTATATCGCATATAACCGATCAATGTCACGAATCAGCGAGAATAGAATACGGTATCATATACTCGTATCAATCTCAGTCCCGCACATATCATATATGTGCTCCTACTCCGTTTCGTTTGAGCCAGGAAACACCCGTGTAGGACTCTAAAGACTCGTCAATACGCCGGCAGTAGGAGATGATCATATCAAACACCCACAAGCCGCAAGCGGTTTGCTTCACACTCCTGCGAATCCAATCAGTAACACTACCGTACAGTCCGTTCTCTTCGTATGATATGTCGCATATCTCGTCTAGGGATGGTAAACGACAGACCCCAATAACTCGATAAGTCATGCCGATGCAAGGTCCATAACGGTCGAGAAACTACTGGTAACACTTACCAGTAAATCTCAGCAGCCCTGGCCAAGGATTTCATGTTATGGCTAATCGAGCATAGCGCAACATCAACTACCTATACCGGGAGAGACGAAACCCCTCCTATCGCTCATTGCCTCCATGCGACTCGGGACTGTACCCAGAAGCCACCATTTTGCACGATCTCTTGACCGTGGTAAGGTGGAAATCAAAGTACAGTGGGAACCGCACAGGACTCTATGACGATCTCGGGTCTACAGACTAACCTGTACCAGTGTCACCAGAGAACTGCCATCTCACGATAGGTATAATACCATCTGGGAGTTCTCGGCAAGTCCGTCCAGTATACACAATCTCCACTGAGCACCCGTATACTGTCTCTGATGTCAAACACCAATGGATATGGGATCATCTATCGCCCATCTGTATGGCCGAGAATTTATACGCTAGTCTACTCTGGTATATCGATGCCCTGTCTCGATACACCTATGTCTAGGAACATTTGAAGGATGTACTTAGCGACTACACTGTCCTCACTAGTATGATCTACATCATAGTCCTGGTAGTCAAGTACTCATCCTAAGGGCTTTATCAACATGTAACATAGAGACAATCAGAGTACATGTTAAGATAAAGAGCAACCAGATAGCATACTATCATGTCGAGCAAGAAAGTCCTCCATATATATGTCCAAGCATCTACTACAATATACATCGTATGTACAGTAATGGCCTCTAGGGCATACATATCACTAACAATCTCCCACTTGCACTAAGGCCATCTGTTGTAGTATCTCATACCCAACAATCAGCAGTGGTTGACGTATCTCATACTCAACCATCCCATAAAAGTCTCTACTGGGAAATAGGCCTTTGTGAGTGGATCCACGCTGTTGTCCTCTGTGTCTACTCTTCTATCCTCGATCTCCCTGGAGATCAACCTTCTCCATGATCAGGTGATACTGCCTAAGAATATGTCCGGATCACTGATGGGACGGGGGTTCCTAGGCCAAAGCCACAACTCCATTGTCACACAATGGTAGGAACGAAGTTAATCTTATGAACTTATATACTTCTAGATAACCTCTTTGGTGGTATCGTAGGTTGCAATGTATTAGCCTTTATCGTCTAGTATGCCACGGTATCTAGCTTGGAACTCTTCCAACATACCGTCCCTCTACTGAGGGTAAAGAAAATGCTTGTGACTGACATTCAGTCGTCCTTACCACCCTGGATCCTATCCAATGATTCTCCTCAGGATCGATTGATACCATCTCACTACACCTAGTGAAAATCCTAATATCCAATTAGATCAATCTCATAGATCCAAAACCCAAGATCTAGGTGGTATCACCTTTATCCTATATGGAGAATCCTTGTGATAAGAGGAGATTGATCGATCGTAGCATAGGAAACTCTTTTCCTATCAAAAGTATGTCATCCACGTACAATACGAGGATCCTTACCATACTCCCTACAACCCTTTTTGTATATACAAGGTTCATGTATCATTTTGATGAAGTCAAACTCTTTGACTACCACATCAAAACAGATGTTCTAACTCCGTGATTCCTGCTTTAACTCATAAACCAACTTGCACTCGTTTCCGCTGCTCCCACTGTATACAAAGCCCTCTGGCTGTGTACTTATAGAAACTCTCTTCAAAATCATCATTTAGAATAGCAGTCATGACAACCAACCGCCAGATATCGTAGTCATGGTATGCAGCAGTGGCAAGTAGGATCTGGATGGACTTAAGCATAGGCACTAGAAAAGGTTTCATCATTATCCACACCTATTCGATGACGAGAACCATTTATAACTAGTCTTAGCTTTGAAAGTCTCAACTTTTCCATGTACACCAAGTAATCTTCTCAAGACATACTTGCTCCTGATGGGGATTTAACCCTTCAGATAAAGCAACCAAAGTCCATACTTTATTGGTGTATATGGACTCCATCTCAGATCGCTTAGAATCCAGCCATTCTCACAGAGTCCTCACTCTTGATGGCCTGCTCGAAAATAGTTGGGTCATCATCTCATGATGCACTGCTCGCTCCCACTGTCATAGAGAAATCGATGTATCTCTTAGGCGGATGAGGAACCCTACTAGATCGGCGGAGAGGCTGAGGTTCATTGGAAAGCTATTGAATCCTCCGGTTCTACCAAATCATCAGCTGCAGTTTGTATAGCTGGAACATCTTCCAGTTCTACCTTATGACCATAAATTTCTTCACAAGAAATCCTTTACTCAAAAAGGTAGCATGCCGAGAAATAAAATAGTTTTGTTCCTCGGTTCGGTAGAAGATATTCCTTTGCGAATGCTTGAGTTATCTAACAAACTTCCACAGAACTGACCTTGCCTCGAGCTTGTCCGGACATTGCTTTTGACATAAGCTGGACAACCCCAAATCTTAACATCCTTAAGAAATGGGCTCTTCCCATACCATATCGCATATGGAGTGGTAGGCAGTGATTTGATTAGAACCCTATTCAATAGGTATGCAGCTTCACAAGTTCATAGCTCCCCAAAAGGAAATAGGTAACTCAGTAGTACTCATCATAGAGCACACCTTATCACATAGGGTGCGATTGCTCCACCCCGATATACCAACGTGCCATGGTGTATACGGAGGAGTAATGCTTAGAGAGAATCTCATTCTCCTGTAGAATAGTCCAGGAATTCCGTGCTTAAGTATTCTCCTCCCTGATCTCATCATAGGACATAATACTTATACCCACTTTGGTTCTCTACTTCTAACTTATATTCTTTGAATATCTCAAAAGGTTCAGACTTTTGTTTCAACAGGAACATATGTCCGAATCTCGAGAGATCATCAGTGAATGTAATGAAGTACAAAGAACCAGTCCTGGCATATGTAGACAGGGGACCTACATACATCATCATGTATCAATCCCAAGAGTTCACTAACTCTTTCTCTGTTTCCAATAAATGGAGCTATGGTCATCTTATCTTTGTGACATGACTGGCAAGTTTCATAAGATGTAAATTCAAACCGATAAAAATATGCATCTTTATGTAACTTAGCTAGTCGGGTCGCAGTGGATATGACCTAGTCTACAATGCCTCAAGAAGGATTCGTTCATTTCTGAACTCTTCCTCTTGTGTGTGTTCTGTACGTTAAAGAACTGTGTTTTGATTTAGAACGTATATGTTTTTAGATAACGTGCCTGAACCGATCAACTCTTGATATAGGAAATGCTCAAAACAATTATCCAACAATACAAAATTATATCCTTCTTTACTAATAAAGAGATTGATATGATGTTGTACATCAGGTTCGGTATCTAATAACATTCGTTCAGAATCAATGTATTCGGTAATACAGGGTGATAACTGCCAACATACTTGGCTGCAACTCTTGCACCATTTTTAACTCTTAAAACTTATCACCCTTTCTCAGTTCTCTATCTATCTGTAGCCCATGTAACAGATTACATTTGTGGGATCCTGATCCGGTATCTCATACCCAGGACGTAAAGGATACTGAGAAACAATTCTCTGTAATGAACACACCCGAAGGAGATGCATCATCATGCACTTTCTTTGTTTGGGCGGCACGGGAATCCTGGTAATCTCCTATTTCCTGCTCGGTCTTATAATAATTATAAGTTGGAGCGTGACCAACGTTCCCCAGCTCAGTATAATAACCGGGTTCGGTCAATACATCCGTATTATTATCTTGATTAAGCCGTGACATGGTCTCTATCTGGAGAGAGAGAGAGAGAAGAAAATACTCAATGTATCCTCTTGCGAGATTAGATTGGTTATATATTTTATCTAATCAGGATGGCTCCCACTGTTTTTATCAAATCTTCATTCAAACCCTAAAAGGAAAGACTAGCCGGGATTAATTACACTCTACAAGTTCGCCAATCTTTCAGCCAGGCCAGTGTCGGTACTTTAAGGGAGGTTCCCCGTGCTTTCGCACGGACCTAATTAAAATAAATCTCGTTTTCCTAGAGGCGTAACCCCGTTGACACCTTTTTAGACACCTACTTGATCGGCTAATTGTAATGTGTAAAACTCTCCCAGGAGTAACTCTTACTCGCAGTGGGTATCAGGATCCAACTATCTCATAGGAGGTATGCAATCTCATTGCAAATTTCAACACTTGAAATTCCCAATAATGTTTTGCCCCTAGCATCCTATGATCTTGACGAAAGCCAACAAACCATAGGCTACTAGTCAAGTTCAACCCGTCATTCCCCAATTGAATTAAACCCACCCGCACGACCCTTGACGAAAGCCAACAAAGTCGCACGACTACCCTAACTCAATCGCATCATATGCTTATGAAGATAAGTATAAATAGCTACCGCACACTACGCCTTGACGAAAGCCAACAAACGGAGCACGAATACTATGAAGTACTTATCTAAAATGACGGAGGGCTACGCAGGTTTTTACGAAAACTATAAGCGTAATGAACTTGATCTCGTTGTAGAATCAAATGATTTAAATGGAGTGTTCTTGAGGCTTTTACTAGTTTTGCTAAAGAGGTCACTCCCGGTGAAAGGATCGTTGACTCTTTCTTTATCGAATAAGGTGCAGGATATTTCACAAATACCACTATGCAAAGCAAGAACTAAAAAAACAATCAAAAGAAAAACCGAGGGTTGTAGCATCTGCCAGTTATTGCTAAAGAGGTCACTCCCAGTGAAGGGATCTCGGCTCTTTCCTTATCCAATAAGGTGCTGGATGTTCTACAAGAAACACCGCTATGCAAAGCAAAAACTAAAGCTACCTGTTTTTGAAAATTCGAATCCACAACATCTTTAGGTTTCTTTTATTTCATTAATCTCATTAATGAAGTCCCATTATTTTAAGTTACCTAAACATCACAGATAAATACAACGTACATTTATACCATCCGCATTCGCCTCGATGTCCCTTCGTGCACCGTTAGGTTAGGTAAGTAACGGCAGAACGGGGCAGTGCTAGCGCGGGAGTAAAACATAAGCAACGTCCATATTGTAAGTCTACGATAGCACCCCGGCCGTCATTCTGACGCCAAACGCGGAATAAAAACTTTTATAACTGGCGCTATCGCATACTATAACCCGGATCTTGCCATTAACGCTAAACTAACAAACTGTAAAAAGGTAGAAAAGCTATACCGATCGATCCGAGTCCTTCGGTCTTCATCCATCATCCAACGCTCCTCACGGCAACTCCGATCTCTCGTCTCCTCATCGAGGTGGCACCACGTCAACAGATCTTTAAACGGGCTCCCGTCTCTATACCGAGGCAACTCAGTCATCAAGTCTGCTAAAAGAGATGACCAAGATAAAATAGAGAATGAGTAGAATACTTTGTCTCGAACACCTAGGGTTCTCATCGTATGAGAGGGATAGGGTGGAGGTAGAAGAAGATGCAAAGAGTTGGAAATGGTGAGCTCAAGAAAACTCAAGAGAGCAAGAACTCAAGTATAATAACTTGTTGTGTTTATTTCTTTTGTGAGTAGATATATATAAGGTTGTGTAAAGAAAATATCTCATGGAAATATCTCTCCCAAAAATATCTCCACAAACCATAAATATCTACACCCAAATCAAATTACCATTAATTTTATCATGACTCACTTAGTGACTCATTAGCATGAGTCACTAAGGAACATGCTAGAAGAAATGATTCACCAATATGAGTCACCCTTTCCAAAACTTAATAATCATTTAAACCAAAATGATTAATCCAAGAAGAAATGCATCTTCTAAAATATTCTCGTAACGGATTACGAAAATACCCCTCACCTGTATATATATACCTGTATCTGTATTCCGACCGAATACAAATACGAGAGACTAAAATATTCAGACTCAATATAATACATGGATCCGGCTTAAACCAAAGCCCACCAGTATTATCTGCCCGAAATATGACACGTGCACAAGTGTACATACAATTTCGAACTCTGCCATAAAACCATATGGCCTCTACAACGTTTCGCCCGAACTTGGGAAACTATCTGTGGGGGACTCTAAAGACTCGTCAGTACCCTTGCAGTGGGTTTAACCACAAGCACGTCAGCGGCACTAGCTGTGCGTAACGGCTGCTCATGTACTGACCTCAAGAGAAGCCGATGAGCGAACTAATCCTGGAACCCTACCGAGCCTATCAGTGACAATATACATACAGTCCGGTCCGTTCGTCTATGAGTATCGCATATCGGGCCTAGGGGGCTGGTAACATCAAATCCCCAATAGCCGTATAAGTCATGTCGGAGAGTAGCCCTGAACACCCTGAGAAACTACTGGAATGCCTACCAGTAATTCTCACCTGCCTTGGCCAAGGACTTGGTGTAATGGAATTCCTAGACACAGCGCGATCTCACCCCCAATACCGGGAGAGACGAATCCCCTGCCGATCCGCTAACTTGCCTCCATGTGGCTCGGGAATGTACCCAAAAAAGATCTGTTTGCACGACTCCTTTGAGCCGTGGTAGGGTAGAAATCAAAGCACAGTAGGAACTCACACGAGACAAATGACGACCTCAGGTCGATGAACTAACCTGTACACATGTCACCAGGGAACTTCTATCTGACGCTAGGTATAAATACCGACTAGCAGGTTCCCGGCGAGTCCTATCCGGTGTACTCATAATCCATTGAGCACCTGTATACATCTTAGGTGATCCAACTAACACCAGTGGCTTGTGAGACCGACCACCGCCCCTCTTCGGGGTCTCGACTGTATACACTAGTCTACTCCAGAGTATCGATGCCCTGTCTCGAAACTCCCACGACTAGGGACCACTTTTAAGGATGTGCTTATAGACTACCCAACTCTCACGTATATGATCACCATCATACTGTTGGTAGTCAATCAGGATCCTAAGGGCTCTATCAACGTGTAATAGTGATCTTGTCACCTAAAACTGTACACGACTGATAAAGGCAAACCAGATAGCATACTATCATCTCGAATAAGACTGTCCTACCGGTATAGGTCTTCCCTCAATCATTGCAATCACGTACCTGCGACCTAACAATTGACTTTGAGGGCACTATAGCCAACACATATAATATATCACATATACTATATCCTGTATCCTGTAAGTCGATGTAGTACACCCCAGTACTTGTGGGGAGGCGGATTTTACAAAAACGATCAAGTTTAAACAACGAACATCGACTAACCGCTTGAATCGAAGCTAAACTATAAATAACCGTATTCTATGAGTTTCTTTTCACAAGTGATTAGGGATTATACCTAATGAAACCGGTCCTTCTTCTTTACGTCCTCCTTTGTTCTCCTCGACCTTCTCTAGGTAGTAGACGATCCACCCGAGAGCGAAACTCCAAGCTAAACCTCTAACTTGAGGTAACTAATCAACTTTGATTGCTAATCAAAGATGAGAGGATGATATAGAGTGAAGGTTATGGATTGTTTAGTCTAATTAATCCTTTGATCTCAACACATGAGGCTTAAGGATTAGGGTTTGAAGATGAGAGCTTGAGGAGAGAGAATGTGTGATAAGATAATAAGAGAAGAGAGAGAGTGTATCATAATATTATGAAGCATTCTTATTTTCAAATAATCAAATAAAGGAAATGAATAAGCATGCTTCATAAAATATCTTGTGATGATTCATTAGCATGAGTCATTAAGCAATAAATGTGCATTAATGAAGTGAATGAATCACCACCATGACTCACTCTCTTATCCAAAAGAAACCTCCTTAGTCACATCTTCTAGAAGCTTCTCGAGTAATTACGAGAACGCCCCTCCGATCCGTAAAAATACGGAAAAACTTTAGACTGAAAAAATCCAATAACCGAATACCAGTAACTGGCTTAAACCAAAGCCGACTGGTAAAAACTGTCCGAAAGTCGTACGCGCGTAAACGCACGTATGCGTCCGAACCCTTTGTCGCAAAACCATGCAACCTCTATATCGTTTCGCCTGGAGTAGGAAACTCTCTGTGTGGGACTCTAGAGACTCGACTACTACGCTGGCAGTGGGTTTAACCACAGACAGCAAGCGGCACTAGCTGTACGTAACGGTCCCCAGGTAGTTGTCGATAAGAAGGCCGATGAGTAAACCCATCCGAACTCCTACTGAGTCTGATGTGACAATCTCCATACAGTCCGGTCCGTTCGTCCAAGACTATCGCATATCGGGCCTAGGGGGGCGGCAAGCGTCAGTCCCCTAATAGCGGTATAAGTCGTGTCGGAGTGAAGCCCATTACACCCTGAGAAACTACTGGAACCTACCAGCAAATCTCGCTTGCCCTGGCCAGGGACTTTGCGTAATGGCTCTCTGACACAGCACGATATCTACTCCCAATACCGGGAGGGACGAATCCTGTCTAACCGCCACTGCCTCCAAGTGCTCGGGACTGCACCCAACTGCCACCTGTTTGCACGACTCCTTTGAGCCGTGGTAGGGTAGCAATCTAAGAACAGTGGGACACACTCGAGGCGAAGTAGCAGTGTCAAGTCTGCGGACTACGCTGTACTCATGTCACCTGGGAACTGTTCACTGACGACTGGTATCAAACCAACCAACAGTTCCCTGTGAGTCCTGTCCGGTGTACCCGTAACCTAACGAGCACCTGTATACTATCTCCAGTACGACGTACTGACGGCTGTGGGACAGACCATCTCCCCAACTGGGATGAGAAGCGTACACACTAGTCTACTCCGGAGTATCGATGCTCTGTCTCGATAATCCAACGACCAGGGACCTGAATAAGGATGTGCTTGTAGACTACCCAGCCCCCACTAGTGTGACTGCCATCACAACGCTGGTAGACAAGCAAGATCCTAAGAGCTCTATCAATACGTATACTCACATATTAAGATAGAAAAAACCAAGTAGCATACTACCATGTTTAGCAAGACTGTTATATACATGTGAATATCCCAAGCTTCCATTAAGTAATATACAAGCTAGTATGATACAGTAATGGCCTTCTAGGGCATAAACACTAACAATCTCCCACTTTCACTAGGGCCATGTACTGGCATATCGCAGACCAATGATCTCGAGCAGCCTCTCGAACTGAATCTGAGGAAGGGCCTTCGTGAATGGATCAGCAATGTTCTCTTCTGAAGCAACTCTCCGAACCTCGATCTCCTGACGATCAATGATCTCCCTGATCAGGTGATACCGCCTCAAGATGTGTCTGGACTTCTGATGGGACCTTGGTTCCTTCGCTAAAGCTATAGCTCCGTTGTTGTCGCAATACAGAGGTATTGGATCAACTATGGTAGGAACCACCTGAAGTTCTGTTAGGAACTTCTTCATCCAGACTGCTTCTTTTGCGGCATCGCAAGCAGCTATATACTCCGCTTCCATCGTCGAGTCAGCAACGGTGTCCTGCTTGGAGCTCTTCCAGCACACCGCCCCTCCATTGAGGGTAAAGACATAACCCGACATGGACTTGGAATCGTCCTTATCACTCTGGAAGCCGGAATCAGCAAAGGCCTCCAACCTGAGGTCTTTTCCGCCGTAAACCAAGAACATCTCCTTAGTCCTCCTTAGGTACTTGAGAATGTTCTTTACTGCTATCCAGTGTTTCTCCCCTGGGTCTGACTGATACCGGCTTACCACGCTCAGTGCGTAAGCTACATCTGGTCTGGTACACAACATTGCATACATTATAGAGCCTACCGCAGAAGCGTAGGGTATAATAGACATGCGTTCCCTTTCCAAATCAGTCTTGGGAGACATGTCTTTGGAGAGGGTGATTCCGTGACAAGCCGGTAGATTACCGCGCTTAGAATCTTCCATACTGAATCTTTTCAGTACAGTGTCGATATACCTGGACTGCGAAAGTCCCAACATCCTCTTGGATCTATCACGATAGATCCGGATCCCCAGAATGTAAGAGGCATCACCCAGGTCTTTCATGGAGAACCTGTGTGACAAGAATCCTTTGACAGATTGTAGCATAGGAATGTCATTTCCTATCAATAGAATGTCATCCACGTACAAGACGAGGAATACGACACTTCTGGCCACAACTTTAATATATATGCACGGTTCATCTGGATTTTTGATAAAGTCATATTCTTTGACTGTCTCATCAAAACAGATGTTCCAACTCCGCGATGCCTGCTTTAGTCCATAAATAGACTTAAGCAGCTTGCATACTTTCCCGCTGCTCCCACTCTGATTGAAACCCTCTGGCTGATCCATATAGACGCTCTCTTCTAAATTTCCATTTAGAAAAGCCGTCTTTACGTCCATCTGCCAGATTTCATAATCATGGAAGGCAGCAATAGCAAGAAGGACCCGAATGGATTTGAGCATAGCCACTGGAGAAAAGGTTTCATCATAGTCCAAACCAGGTCTTTGACGAAAACCCTTTGCAACAAGTCTAGCCTTATAGGTTTCCACCTGTCCATCTACACCAATCTTTTTCTTGAAGATCCATTTGCATCCTATGGGTTTTACACCATCTGGAGCAAAGTCCAAAGTCCATACTTTGTTGGTGTACATGGACTCCATCTCGGTCCGCATTGCATCTAGCCATCGTACCGAGTCACCGCTCTGGATGGCCTGCTGGAAGTCAGTAGGTTCATCATCATCTATGATGCAATCCTCTCTATCCCCGTCTATGAGAAAACCGTAGTATCTCTCAGGCGGATGAGACGGCCTACTACTCCTGCGGAGGGGTGCGGGAATGTTCTGTTCTTCTTGAACCTCTGGTTCTACCAAACTTTCAGTAGCAGTTTGTGGTTCTGGAATTTCTTCCAGTTCTATTTCGCTCCCACTCTTCTGATTTTCCAAAAATTCAGTTTCTAAGAAGCGGGCATGACGAGAAACAAAAACCTTTTGTTCCTCTGCGTAATAGAAATAATATCCCATAGAGTTCTTTGGATATCCCACAAACTTACACTCTACTGAGCGTGCCTCGAGCTTGTCCACATGCTGCTTTTTAACAAAAGCTGGACATCCCCATGTCTTCAGGTACTGAAGACAGGGTTTCTTCCCACTCCATATCTGATATGGTGTGGTAGGCACAGTTTTGGTTGGAACTTTGTTCAAAAGATATGCCGCCGATTCTAGCGCATAACCCCAGAAAGATCGCGGTAACTCAGCATTACTCATCATGGATCGTACCATATCCAATAGGGTTCGATTCCGTCTCTCCGATACACCGTTATGCTGTGGAGTGTATGGAGGAGTAAGCTGAGAGAGAATTCCTTTCTCTTTTAGGTAACCTAGGAACTCGGCACTCAAGTATTCACCACCTCGATCAGATCTAAGTGTCTTTATACTTTTGCCGGTTTGGTTTTCTACTTCATTCTTATACTCTTGGAATTTCTCAAAAGCCTCGGATTTATGTTTCATCAGATAAATGAATCCGTATCTTGAGTAATCATCCGTGAAAGTAATGAAATAGGAATAACCACCTCTCGCATGTGTAGACATTGGACCGCATACATCGCTGTGTATGAGTCCTAAGAGCTCGCTCGCTCTTACTCCTTGTCCAGTGAATGGAGTCTTTGTCATCTTTCCTTTGAGACAAGATTGACAAGTGTCATAAGTTTGATATTCGAACGTGTCCAAATATCCTTCTCTATGCAACTTAGTCAACCTTCTCTCATTGATGT
Organism: Agapanthus africanus; assembly: GCA_030015575.1. Lineage (NCBI taxonomy): Eukaryota > Viridiplantae > Streptophyta > Magnoliopsida > Asparagales > Amaryllidaceae > Agapanthus > Agapanthus africanus. Next base: position 166,803,301 of record JASDDO010000010.1, read on the forward strand.
GACCCAGTCTACAATGCCATAAGAAAGCTTTATTTAAATCTGGAGACTTTCTTTTTAGTGTGTTCTGGACATTGAAAATTTGGAGTTGGTTTAACACATATATGTCGTTATTTAGAGTACCGGACCCAATCAAACCATGATTAAGGTGGATGTTGACAACATCTCTTACAAACGTGAAATCATAACCTTTATTTGATAACAAGGAAACTGATATGATATTACACGTTAAGCTGGGTACAAAATAACAGTTATGTAAAACCAAAATGTGTCCACTCGTCAATCCTAGGTGATAATCCCCGACGGACGCAGCTCCCACGCTAGCTCCGTTAGCAACCCTGAGGATCATATCACCTTCCTTCAGCACTCTACGGTTTCTCAGTGCCTGCAATGAATTGCAAATATGAGATCCTGACCCGGTATCCAATACCCAGGAAGTAGAGTTGATCGACAGGCAATTCTCAATTACTAACACACCTGAAGTCGAAGCCACAGCCTGCTTCGGTTCCTGGTTCTTGGCGTTCCACGCCTTGCAATATTTCTTCCAGTGCCCTTTCCTGTGACAATGGAAGCACTCATCCAGGCCAACTACCGGTGCTGTAAACTTTTTCTTTCCCTTCTTTCCCACTTTACTAACACCTCCTCTAGGTCTGGGTGCGGCCTTCTTCTTCCTTCCTTTGGCCCTAGCCTTGGACCCGGAAGAAGATGAACCGCCAACAAACATAGCGGGTGTTTCCCTTGCCTTCTGCAAGGTGCCCTCTGCACTCCTTAACATGTTCAGGAGTTCCGCAAGTTCAACTTCTTTTCCTTGAAGATTGAAGTTGAGGATAAACTGGGCGTAGGTGGGAGGAAGGGACTGGAGAACAAGGTCTGTATAGAGCTCATTATCCAAAGTCGTCCCAAGGTCCGCGAGCTCTTCAATATAGCCGATCATCTGTAGGACATGTTCACCTACCGATGACCCGACAGCCAACCTCGCTCGAAACAGTTTCTTAGAGGTCTCGTATCTTGCTATACGAGATTGCTCTCCATAAAGTTCCTTTGTATGGAGAAATATGCCATCAAGGGACATATCCTCGTGCCTCCTCTGATGTTCATTGTTCATCGAGGCAAGCACGATGCACTTGGCTCTCGCGCAATCTAAATCCCAGGTTTTACGGATTTCCTTATCCGCATTGCTGGATTTGGGACCAAGGACAGCAGGTGCTGTAGCGGTGAGGACGTACCCCAGTTTGTCATAGGTCAAAGCCATCTTGACATTCCGCAGCCAATCTTTATAGTTTGGCCCTGTCAGTATATTTTTCTCTAAAAGTAACTTAAGTCCAGTCATTTTCAGGGTCGCTGCAATTAGGAGAGAGAGAAGAAAACTCTTTAGCATGATGCTCTTGCAAGTTTAGAGTGGTTTTTAGTTTATCTAAACTGGATGGCTCCCACTGTTTCTCGAATCCTTCCTCAAACCATAAAAGAAGAATTAGCCAAGACTATTCCCACCGTACAATACTTGCTTAACCGTTCAGCCAGGCCGGTGTCGATACTTCGAGGGAGGTTTTCCAACGCTTTCGCGAAGTTCCTTAATTAAATAACCTCTTTTCTCTGGGGGCGTAACCCCGCTGACACTTTTCTGGACACCTACTAGGTTTATAGCATTGATCGTTAAGCGACGAATATCCTGATAAGTAGCATATACTCACAGTAGGATCGCGATCCAAATATCATCGTCTGATAATGTTGAAGGAATCCTACCAACATTCATCAAACTCCAAATGGTATGCATCTCTTTGCAAATTTCAGTTTCTTTAGAAATTCCCGATATAAGTTTTTGCCCCATGCTCTTATGACCTTGACGAAAGCCAACAAATCATAAGTCACATGTCAAGTTCTGCCCATCATTATCTTGTTAATTTGAACCCATCCGTATATACCCTTGACGAAAGCCAACAAGGTAATGCGACTGTCCCAAACCAACACATCTATCTATGTAACAAATGAATACCCCAGCAGCTACCAAACACTATGTCTTGACGAAAGCCAACAAACATAGCTTGAATACTACTGACTATCCATAAGAAATGACGGAGGGCTACGACTGGTTTTGGCGAAACCGTGAACGTAGTGAACTTGATATAATCGAAGGAACCTTGATAGCTTTTAAAAGGAGTGGTTAAATCTCCGCATTTAAAAATATCTGTTTTAAAAATAACCGAGTGGTTTCTTTTAAATTGTTCCAACGATTGAAACTTTGGTTTGTTTTACTTTGCATTATTGATAATGCGTCCCATCATTAACCTATCATTGCAGAAAACAACGAAAATATAACGTCCTCTTATGCCATCCGCATTCGCCACGGGGTCCCGTCATCACCCGTTAGGTTACTTAACTAACGACAGAGCGGGGGCTGGGCTAGCGCGGGTGTAAAACATAAGTGACGTCTAAATAGCTATAATAAATATAGATATTTTACATTCGTCTGACGCAATGATATTCATTCAAGAACACAGATAAACAATATTGGATTTGCAAGCAATCTGTATTTCTTTTGAGCCTGCAAGAAAAGACAGATTACACAATTGTGATGAATAGCCGTTTACCCCACCCTCGACCCCTACGGGTACGGCAAACTACCCACCCGGCAGTTTGTGTACCCCACCTTGGGTCAGTCCTAGGAGCAAAAACAGTAAAATGAAATAATACAACGGTGGCTACAACCGCAACCTGGAAGTGCCCCGCGAAAATAATATTACAACAAATTACATTTACAACAAATGAATAAATCAATAAACCATTGCTAACCCCGGCTATACACCACAACAGTCTAATACAGTTTATATGCACAAACAGATATAACCATTTCAGAAATGTGCAACCCCCTGCCAACCGACATACTAGCAGTTAGGGGAGGTTTACGAACACATTAAACAATCACAGATATAATCCAATACGCAAATACTGTACAATTCGATCGAATAAACAACATCGATATTGCTCTAAAATCTGCTCTGTTAAACAGTAACCTGAGCAATAATTAAATATTCCAGAAAACCCCAAATATCACAGGGGACCCACCCAAAAAAATTGAGCCCATGACTCGGCAACTCGGCCGCGGAAGCGCGGCGGATCGGTGCGATCCGCCTCGCTTCCGCGGCGCTTTAGTCGAATCATTGGCTCGAATTTCTTGGGTGTTCTCCTGTAGTCATGTCAAGCTCTCTGAACACACCAGAAAAATTTTAGGACTTTATTTTAAGTTCGACAGAAACTAAACAGAATTAGGGTTTTCCGGCTTCGTTTTTTCGTTCGAAATTCGTACAAATTTGCGATTAAGTTATTTAGTGTTTAGCGAGGCTCTGATACCACTGTAAGTCGATGTAGTACACCCCAGTACTTGTGGGGAGGCGGATTTTACAAAAACGATCAAGTTTAAACAACGAACATCGACTAACCGCTTGAATCGAAGCTAAACTATAAATAACCGTATTCTATGAGTTTCTTTTCACAAGTGATTAGGGATTATACCTAATGAAACCGGTCCTTCTTCTTTACGTCCTCCTTTGTTCTCCTCGACCTTCTCTAGGTAGTAGACGATCCACCCGAGAGCGAAACTCCAAGCTAAACCTCTAACTTGAGGTAACTAATCAACTTTGATTGCTAATCAAAGATGAGAGGATGATATAGAGTGAAGGTTATGGATTGTTTAGTCTAATTAATCCTTTGATCTCAACACATGAGGATTAAGGATTAGGGTTTGAAGATGAGAGCTTGAGGAGAGAGAATGTGTGATAAGATAATGAGAGAAGAGAGAGAGTGTATCATAATATTATGAAGCATTCTTATTTTCAAATAATCAAATAAAGGAAATGAATAAGCATGCTTCATAAAATATCTTGTGATGATTCATTAGCATGAGTCATTAAGCAATAAATGTGCATTAATGAAGTGAATGAATCACCACCATGACTCACTCTCTTATCCAAAAGAAACCTCCTTAGTCACATCTTCTAGAAGCTTCTCGAGTAATTACGAGAACGCCCCTCCGATCCGTAAAAATACGGAAAAACTTTAGACTGAAAAAATCCAATAACCGGATACCAGTAACTGGCTTAAACCAAAGCCGACTGGTAAAAACTGTCCGAAAGTCGTACGCGCGTAAACGCACGTATGCGTCCGAACCCTTTGTCGCAAAACCATGCAACCTCTATATCGTTTCGCCTGGAGTAGGAAACTCTCTGTGTGGGACTCTAGAGACTCGACTACTACGCTGGCAGTGGGTTTAACCACAGACCGCAAGCGGCACTAGCTGTACGTAACGGTCCCCAGGTAGTTGTCGATAAGAAGGCCGATGAGTAAACCCATCCGAACTCCTACTGAGTCTGATGTGACAATCTCCATACAGTCCGGTCCGTTCGTCCAAGACTATCGCATATTGGGCCTAGGGGGGCGGCAAGCGTCAGTCCCCTAATAGCGGTATAAGTCGTGTCGGAGTGAAGCCCATTACACCCTGAGAAACTACTGGAACCTACCAGCAAATCTCGCTTGCCCCTGGCCAGGGACTTTGCGTAATGGCTCTCTGACACAGCACGATATCTACTCCCAATACCGGGAGGGACGAATCCTGTCTAACCGCCACTGCCTCCAAGTGCTCGGGACTGCACCCAACTGCCACCTGTTTGCACGACTCCTTTGAGCCGTGGTAGGGTAGCAATCTAAGAACAGTGGGACACACTCGAGGCGAAGTAGCAGTGTCAAGTCTGCGGACTACGCTGTACTCATGTCACCTGGGAACTGTTCACTGACGACTGGTATCAAACCAACCAACAGTTCCCTGTGAGTCCTGTCCGGTGTACCCGTAACCTAACGAGCACCTGTATACTATCTCCAGTACGACGTACTGACGGCTGTGGGACAGACCATCTCCCCAACTGGGATGAGAAGCGTACACACTAGTCTACTCCGGAGTATCGATGCTCTGTCTCGATAATCCAACGACCAGGGACCTAAATAAGGATGTGCTTGTAGACTACCCAGCCCCCACTAGTGTGACTGCCATCACAACGCTGGTAGACAAGCAAGATCCTAAGAGCTCTATCAATACGTATACTCACATATTAAGATAGAAAAAACCAAGTAGCATACTACCATGTTTAGCAAGACTGTTATATACATGTGAATATCCCAAGCTTCCATTAAGTAATATACAAGCTAGTATGATACAGTAATGGCCTTCTAGGGCATAAACACTAACATATCCATCTCAACATATCAAATGATCACATCACAGATATCGTAGCAGAAGAACAACATATGAAATATTGGATATACTAGGATTTCCGTGTTTTAAATTAAGGCTGTATAAAACACGGATTCCATGGTCGTGATGAATAGCCAATCCCACACCCCTAGACCCCTACGAGAGCGACAAGAAACCTTACCAATTCTAGAGTTAGGAGACCCGGTCTCGACTCCTCGAGATGATCTCCCACTGGACTCCAGAACCCGGTTACTTATGCTCCGCGCCTTGGGTCTATCCTAATGCGGAAAAGTAAATAATATACAATGGTGACATCATCCTCAACCCGAAAGTGCCCTAATAAAAGAATATTACATATAATGAATTTTACATGAATGAAAATAAATACTCTCATCTCACATAAAACCCCCGGCTATTCAAAACACGACGATCCAATATAACATATCCAAGCAACACATAACATCACATGTCATCAACGTAAGTAAATATGCGTATCCCAATTGTCGTTGGCATATAGCAACGAAACCAGCGATACACCACATATTACACTTATGGTCACAGAAAAAAAAGTGAAAAACTACAACAGTTGGAATTCGCAACCACCTTAGACATCACATGCCTAACCAAATGAATTCCTTAGACATCGCATGCCTACCGATTATAAACCCCGCATTTTAGTCTCAATATCGAAAACACTTTTCAATATCTAGTCGGGCAATTCAACAAGATTCCCGACACCCTGATCGAATGCTCGTCGGAAACTTTAGTAGACGGCCGCACCCCCGATGCCGTCGACGAAGTGCACTAAGGCGGAACACCGCTGCCGCGAGCACCCGAACGGATGCTTTTGGCGACGGGGTTCTTCTACAGTCACTTGGTCAGGGCTATAGGGCGTGGCTATCTATTAAGTTTACCCGGCGAGTATTCGCGTACACTACGTGATTGCGACGGACTTTTGATCTCATCAAAATCCCGTGGCAACCGATCAAATGAAACTAAACTGCTAGATTTATAACATTCAAATTAGTTATCTCATAACTACATGTGGATTCCAAATATTGTATCCCATCACATAATATCTAGACGAAGCTAAACCCTTCGATCGATTCATCAAAGTCCCACAATTTCCCGACAGCTCAACACTTGAGCACAGTTTTAGTAATACCCTGAAGATGCCTCAGTACCTATGAACCAGCTGTAGAAGGGTCAAACCAACGCCTCACATGTGAAACGCTAAACTGCCACAAACCCTAGGGTTCAAGTGGCGGTTTTGACGTCCACATAATCGAGTTAAGGTTTCGTTCTTCTATAGGGTCCACGGAATCACTTGCATGTTTTTCCGAGTATGTTAAACTTGGAAAAATGGGTTTTTGACATTCGATCGAACCTTTTAACATTGTCTAGACAATATGTGAAACACCCGAAACATTGTTAAAACTATAAATACGAAACACTCCGAATTGCTTAAAGTGCAAGATTACATCACATGCAAAATTAAAAAACACCTGAAACCCCAAACCACAGAGCAAAGACCAAGGAAAAAATTTGGGACCATTCTAACAATGCAGGGCCAGCCACCTCGGATTCCTAGGCCATGTGCTCGGTCCAATTCCGAGCACATGGTCCCAACTTTGTCCCATGGTCTTAGGTTTTCCCATAGATGATTCTGCACTTGTTTGAAAAAAATTTCGAGCTCATTTTGAAATCGACAGAAACATCGATCTAGCGTTTCAAGTTACGGAGTTATTTCGGTTTCGTGATCTTAACAAAATCCGTATTTATTTCTAGCATGGCACTGATACCACTGTAGGGTTGTCTACGACGGTAGCAAGGTTTCGGGAGGTATCATCCATGACAAATTTAAATTTTTCCTTTTTAGCTAACCCTAAACTAGATCGTCTACTAGAAATATACGGGATAATCTACGCAAACACTTTGCAATATATAAAGAGAGCGGGAATACAACTTTTGTAGACCAGTCCTTCACTTCAATAGCTCAATGTAGATGTCCCCTTCGCTGCGAATGCAAGCTCCGGGCTCTAGAGAGGCTTCACGAAGAAATGAACGTGCTTGCTTCGATGACTTTGAGGCCGAAGATGATCTACGTCGAGGAGACACTAACTCAAGCTATTCCTTCAATAGGTCATGAACTTTGTGAAGAGAACACCCTATACTACATGGCAAGTAGTAAAGGATGATAAAGTAGGAAGTGGGCTCACTTTAGAATTGATTTTCTCACACTTTTTCTCAAACCACCATTGAAGCTAGCAAGCTTTTTAGGAGGAAGAAGAAGAAGAAGCTAGAACTCATCATATGAGTTAATCCAAAGAATAATGCAACCATGGGTGAGTTAAGCCCTTATGCTTAACTCATGTAGAGAATTAACCAAGGTGTGAGGTTAAGGGTTGGGTTAACTAATATCCTAAGGAATGACAAAAGAGTTGACTTTGTCGATGTTTCATACAAGCTTCTACAAGCTTGATAACTTTGACTAAAGTCTCCTCTCTTTTGTTATTCTTAAGGAAATAAGTAAACCCTAATTTAACCTAAATTTGATATAAGTCTCATACACCCATCTTGTATGTATCATCAAACATGACACAAACTTGTACACTTGCATATATCACATATACACAATGTGCACAATCTAGTGAGAAAATAAATATTAAGTGAGCTAATACTAGTTAATGTAATGTAATATATCAAATATATAATTATACATTAAATTATTAAATCAACTCTTGATTTAATAATCCCGCTATAATCGACTAATATCATGTGCAACAACTTATCGAATCAACACTTGATCCGATAACCCGGCTATATCGCATAAAACCGATCAATGTCACGAATCAGCGAGAATAGAATACGGTATCATATACTCGTATCAATCTCAGTCCTGCACATATCATAGATGTGCTCCTACTCCATTTCGCTTGAGCCAGGAAACCCTTATGTAGGACTCTAAAGACTCATCAATACGCCGGCAGTAGGTGATGATCATATCAAACACCCACAAGCCGCAAGCGGTCTGCTAAACGTAACGGCCACCCGGGTATTGAGTGATCAGAAGATCAACAAGCAAGCCTGCTCACACTCCTGTGAATCCAATCAGTAACACTACCGTACAGTCCGGTCTCTTCGTCTGATATGTCGCATATCTCGTCTAGGGGTGGTAAACGTCAGACCCCAATAACTCGATAAGTCATGCCGATGTAAGGTCCATAATGGTCGAGAAACGACTGGTAAGACTTACCAGTAAATCTCAACAACCCTGGCCAGGGATTTCATGTTATGGCCAATTGAGCATAGCGCAACATCAACTACCTATACCGGGAGAGACGAAACCCCTCCTATCGCTCATTGCCTCCATGTGATTCGGAACTGTACCCAAAAGCCACCGTTTTGCACAATCTCTTGACCGTGGTAAGGTGGAAATCAAAGCACAGTGGGAACCACACAAGATTCTATGACGATCTCGGGTCTATAGACTAACCAGTGTCACTAGAGAACTGCCATCTGACGATAGGTATAATACCATCTGGGAGTTCTCGGCGAGTCCGTCCAGTGTACCCAGTTTTTCACTGAGCACCCGTATATCTTCTCTGATGTCAAACACCAATGGATATGGGATCATCCATCGCCCATCTGTATGGGTCGAGAAGCTATACGCTAGTCTACTCTGGTATATCGATGCCCTGTCTCGATACACCTACGACTAGGAACATTTGAAGGATGTACATAGCGACTACATTGTCCCCGCTAGTATGATCTACAACATAGTCCTGGTAATCAAGTATTCATCCTAAGGGCTTTATCAACATGTAACATAGAGACAATCAGAGTACATGTTAAGATAAAGAGCAACCAAATAGCATACTATCATGTCGAGCAAGAAAGTCCTCCATATATATGTCCAAGCATCCACTACAATATACATCGTATGTACAGTAATGGCCTCTAGGGCATACATATCACTAACATAAGGATCTCAAATGGATGTATAATCATGGATATGAAGAGAATCACGGATCTCAAAATATGTACATCCTAAGGTTTCTTTAGTGGAGTATCGTATCGTAAATATGCCGCGGAACATACGTACGGTACGTCACTCTACACAAGCTACCTACTCCATCAATCAGGGTCAACCTATAAAACGAAAGTTCGGGTCTAATACCTCCCGTTCAAGTCTAAGTTCCGTAAGGTCATGCCTAGGTTCCGAGATATATACACGCCCTAGACTCCGCATAGTCAAACATAGACTCGAACCAAGGTTAAACCTAGCGCTCTGATACCAACTTTGTCACGACCCGAAATATTAGCTCGTGACCGGCACTTAAATCATGCTACGTCTAAAGGCGTAACGTAATTCTAGTAAGCCGAAACCCAGAAATCTAAACCTTTTTAAGAAAATAAAAAAGGTGAAGTTTTGAAATAAAGGTATAGTGAAATCAAACGTTTTCTTAATGCATAATAGTGGAACATGAAAAATGCAAGTGAAATTTATTAGTTGAAAAACATGTTTCGTCTTTTAAAAATTTGGGCAGCACCTCCTTTGTATTTTTTTTGATCCAAAACCACAATACATAATATAAAGGCATCCCAAGCGGGAGCTAGCTCTTCGCCAATCGGCGGATCCACAACCACGCGAAGCATAAATATAAGTATACGACGCCCAACGGCAAAGATCACCCTAAAAGATAAAGAAATAAGCAAGTCATCAAAACCACAAGTAGCGGAATACCTCTCGCTCTAAGTCTCGCAACCACAACTCTCACTAAGTCTTATTACTTAAACAATTGCTAATTTTGATTGATGGAGTTGACTAGATACAATATGAATAAAGAATACAAGAGTGGCACGATCCAAATATGTACCACCTACCAAAGCAAAACACCCGAATGCAAGCGGTGTGCCAGTGATGCCGCTACGGATCCATGCGGTCAACCTGCAAGAACTGTGGCATAACGGGGGTGAATTGCCAACTCGTGAGTAAAAAAACATCAACAAGTAGAAATCGAATAAACAACGACTCCTATGTCAACTGTATCATAAAGACAATACTATGATATCTAGGGTGACCGTAACTGCATATGTGCCAACAATGTAATCAATGTCTTCATGCATGCGGATATCATCCAACAATATAATCAATGCCATTATGCATGTGGATCTCGTCCACGTGTCAACCAATGACACAACAATATCATGCATGTAAATATCATGAAAACATATGCATGTAAATATGAGGATATAAATCAACGTGTGTTCCTCGCGACACATCACAATCATGGAACCTGAGTGTCCAACATCGACCCTCGAAACATCATGAAACCCATGTCCAGCATCGACAGGTAAATTCTCATATGTCTCAGGCGCCGCATCCTCAGATCAGCCCTCATATCTATCTCATCTCAGGCGCCGCATATTCTGATCGGCCCTCATATCCATATCATGACTCCAACCGGTATCCTTCGGACAACCATCGGGTCCAACCAATCACCAGTAGGTAGTGGTCCCTCTGCCAGGCTCATTGTCATCCCCACGAAATCGCTCTCTCGCCCTGGGGTACCATACCGGGTCCACTATGTACCCGCAGACGGTTCCTCCACTCCTCGAATCGGGTCTCGAAAACAAATCTCAGAACCGAGAAAACTCATGGTGGACATCTCAAAATATCATATCAAGAGAAACCGGGTTTTTTAAATAATACATACTTTCTTTTGAAATGACCACAGTTCTCAACTCCAGAAATCTCATGAAAATAGCATATCTCAATACGTATAATCATAAAGCATGATGTATGCGACATATAACGGAATGTAAGCATATCCGTATATCATGCAACATGGGACAGTGATGTGAACATAGCGAGTAAATCATGCAAGGAGTCATATCATGATGCATCAATCAACTGTGTAGTGATATGGCAATTATCGATGGTGAAGTGTGTGAGCCGGCCAATCTGTGTAAGTGTAACATACACATCATCGATAATGGTGTAGGTGTACTAGCACATGTATATGTAATGCAATGAGAGTGACATGAGCGTAGCATAAATTAAATCGTATGCAAATGCTAAAAGGGTATACGACTCTATCATATATCTGAGTCGGTGAATTTATCAATCGACCTTATTCCTCACAACATCACGTACGGTATAATCCATCATACTGAATCCTCGGGTCAAGGGCATGGATCAATCATCAAGTCAAACTCATCGCGTACGGAAAATCATCGTACGGCGGCATTAAACCAATAGGGATCCTATCAACCTATAAGACAATGAGGGTACGGACCTAACTTCTCGTACGACATATCACTCAAGATTCACAACATTATACACACACACACCCCCCTATGTCCCAGGTCACATCCATAACAATCTCATATCAGGGGACCGGCAAAGGTATCAATCCGCTCAAATCGACTCGCATCCGTATACCGACATATCAATCCATTCATCATATCACATCAAATATTCTTTTCATCATATAAATATTCTCGCATCAGATCATCCTATATGTTTTTATCTCATTTGACCGATCTCATAACACATCTAACTCAATCTCATCATATTCAACGATCTCATTTCCTATCCTTATACATCTCGTTTCATATCCTATATCAATCATATCCGCTCATATTATCTTATCTCATTAAGTCATCTTACATCAAGTCTATTTTGTATAAACATTCTACCTTATACATCAAATATCATGCTACTCTAAAACTCATACCTATTCTAGTGCAACTACATGTCTATAAGTCGTGATTCACATTAAATGTTCATATCCCTAAGCTTTCATCTCATATCCCAATGTATATATATTCGATCACTTATATCATCTCTAACTATCTTTTTAACCCTAACCCTAGTTCATAATCTAGGTTTCTACGACAGTATCCTATAGATCGGTTTCCATTTATAATTTGCGGGCGTGCTATACGCCATCCACCCGACTTTCCCCGTAGATATAGATCTACTCACTTTGCTCCTTGCTTGCCGAAGTTGATGACGCCATGCTCCGTCGTCTCGAAATCCACGCGAAGGTACCTACAATATCAACACATATCGCAATACCATTAACATCACGTCTGGAAAACCAATACGGCACACGGTGCGCTCATAGGTTAGAACCTAAAGCCTACGCGTGCAAAAGCAATCAATTATCCCTTGTCGTTGATGTACAAACATCCAACAACCAAATACAAATCCAAATATCAAAACTTATCATTCAAAATACGGAAAAAATGAAAACAACAATATAGGAAAACCCTTCCCAGATTTCACTATAAGACAGACTAAGGGATTTTGCACATAGGGTTGCTCTAGATATAGGATAACAATGCCCCAGACCAAAAATCACAAAGTTTCACTCCAACTTTGCCGAATTTGCGGCCTATAGCAATAAATCTGCGGTCAGAAGAAAGAATCAGGGATTCAGGTTTCAGGGGGTGGTTCATGGTTGCCTGCACGTCTCATGGTCAAGGGAACTTCTTTTACAATGGTCTCGGGTCATCCCAGATCTCTAAATACTATCACAAAATCCACAAAAACCCGATATCGACGGATCTAAAATTCGTATTTTGGGGTTTTGGTCACTGGTCCAGGTCAAGAATTGGTCTCTAGGGTCTTGTAACAGGCACTTGGCATCACCCAATCCACATAACACTCAAACCCCTCACTAGCAATTTCCAAGTTCACAAATCCACATCTTAACCCAATTTCTAAACTAACTAGAATGCTAGGAAAACATAACTAACTAAGTGGAGGGAAATATACCTCATGAATGCCACTAAGCAAAACTCTAGAAGTCCAAAGTCCTCAAAATCCAACATTGATGGGTCCAAAGTGTAGAGGGTGAATAGGGGATCAACTTTTGTGAAGGGGGTTTAGGGTTTTGGTGAACATTTGGAGATGATTCCTTGGGATGGAGGTGGAGGGAGATGAGGTTGGAGGAAGATGAAGAAAGAAAAGTAATGAGGGAAATGAAATGGTGTGGCCGCCCTCTCTCTTCCCTCTCTCATCCTCACCCACTCTCTCACTATTTATCCTTTTACCATTTTCTTTTTAATTTTAAAACCAAATCACATAATACCCATAAAACAACACAAATGCAACATGTAACAAAAATGCAACATGACATGGTGCACTAGCCATGAAAAACTGTAGAAACACGGATTTGGCTTAATCGCGATTAGCAGTGCACTAATCGGGTTTTCATTTAACTACATATAATTGATTTTAAAAAAGCCAAATCCTTTAAATGTATTTTTAAATGAATAAATCATTTTAATTTCCAATTATTTCACAATTATTGGTATATATATTTATACCTTTTTTTCGAACGCCCCAATTTTGCAAATCGGGCAGTTTTCGGAAAAATATATTATTTTAATATTAAATTCCAAAAATAATATTTTATTTTTTCCGAAATGTTACAGAAATCTTGCTGTCGTGCCGAACATTCCTACACAATCGGCAACAGAAAAGGGAAAGGGAAATCCAGAAGGCATTGAGGACAGTGCCTATTTCAAGTTTGGGGGTGTTGATAGGTTCATAGTATATAGTTCATTTGCACGTTTCCTGCATTTTCGCACTTTCATTCATGTACTTTTTTCCTTTATTTTTATATAGTTGCATTGCATATTTGCTTTTGTACTGCATTTGGCTTATTGTTCAATAAAAAAAATTCTTGAAAAACATAAAAAATTTGTTATGTTCGCTAGCGGGGGAACTTAGATTCAAAGTCTGATGGTTCGGTTGATAAGTTGAAATAACTAAATCTTTTTTATGAAACCGACAACCCAAAAAATAACCCTCCTTTGTGTTTAACATAACTGATATATGTCTTTTATATCACTTACACGTGTCATATTGTAGCGCCTTGAAAAGTCGTTTTGGTGTTTTCCCGAAAATCGGTGAAAATGTGGTATTTTTCCGTAAATTGTCTTTTTTGTTATTTTGCAGTTTAGGACTAATTATACCTAATTTGGATAGGTAATTGCTAGTTTTTAGTAGCAAATGAGTTACTTATGAAATTCTGGTCGTTTAAAAATTTTCCCTAATTTTTCAATTTTTAATATTATTTTAAGCCGGTAAGAAAATACATTAAATTAGCGATAAATACAAATTTAAATGGGCTAAATTTAAGCTTTAAAATCATGTTAATTAAAATCTAGTTGTAATATAAATTTTTAGTATTTTATTCTAAGTTTTAACTAATTTTTTTATGGAAAACGAAATTTATTGAATTTTAAGCTAAAACTTGCAATTTTGGACTTGTGGGGGGTCTTTTTGCATAGAATTTCTTTGTAAAATTTCTCTCACTCACTCCCCTCCTCTAGGCCGGCCCCACCATCATCAGGTCCAGAAATTTCCTTGCCTCACTTTGACTTTATTCATGTGAAGAAATGAGGTGTTTTGAAAGGTTTTTAATATGTTAATTTTGGAGGTATGGTGTACTTGTTAGGAGAGGGGTTTGACTTTGAGTTTTCCACACAAATCACACACACACCTCCCCTTCCCATTTCTGGCCGAGAGCAGCTCCCCCCTCCATTATTTTTTTCCTTCTCTTTTCTCTCATTTTCTTCAAGAAAATTCCAAAAAAATTCAACAAAAATCAAAGATTTCCTTCACAATTTCAAAGCAAAACCTTATTCCCTCTCTTCTCTAACCTAATTGGTTCAAATCTTGGAGAAAAATGGCATCTTTGGAGGCATATTGTTCTTGCTAGATCTCTAGTTGAGGTATAATTTCAATACTTGGCTAATTTGTAGTTTAAAGTGTGTTAATTAGAACTTGAAAGTGTTAATTTTAGTGCTAATTTCTAATCTAGGTTTTTTTTAGTTCATGTCTTGAATTTTAGTTAGGGTTTAGAAAACCATTATTAGGTTAATTAATTTATTTTGCTCTCTAGTGTTTTGCTAACCTAAATCTAAGTGGTTAACTTGCTAATTGGGCTAAAGTCTAGTGTTAATTTAGGGTTTTCATGTATAGTTTGGATTAAGATTGCTAATCCCTTGCGAATGCTTGGGATTTTCGACAAACTACTACAGGACTGACTTTGCCTCGAGCTTGTTCTGATTTTGCTTTTGACATAGGCCGGACAACCCCAAATCTTAACATCCTTAAGAGATGGGCTGTTTCCATACCATATCACATATGGAGTGGTAGGCATCTGATTTGATTGGAACCCTATTCAATAGGTATGCAGCTTCTCAAGTGCATAACTCCTAAAAGGAAATAGGAAATTCAGTAATACTCATCATAGAGCGCACCATATCTAATAGTTGTGATTGCTCCTCCCCGATACACTGATGTGCTGTGGTGTATACGGAGGAGTGATGCTGAGAGAGAATCTCATTCTCCTTTAGAATAGTCCAGCAATCTCCGTGCTCAAGTATTCTCCTCCCTGATCTCATCAAAGGAAAAATAATACTTATACCCATTTTTGGTTCTCTACTTCTAATTTATATTCATTGAATTTCTCAAAAGTTTCAGACTTGTGTTTCAACAGGAACATATGTCCGGATCTTGAGAGATAATCAGTGAATGTAATGAAGTATAAAGAACCGGTCTTGGCATGTGTAGACAGGGGACCTTCATACATCAGCATGTATCAATCTTAAGATTTCACTAACTCTTTCTCTGTTTCCAATAAACAGAGCTCTGGTCATTTTATCTTTGTGACATGACTGGCAAGTTTTACAAGATGTAAATCCAAACTAATTTAAATATGCATCTTTATGTAACTTCAGCTAGTCGGGTCGCATTAATATGACCTAGTCTATAATGCCTCAAGAAGGATTCGTTCATTTCTGAACTGTTCCTTTTGTGTGTGTTCTATACATTAAGAACTGTAGTTTGATTTAGAACGTCTATGCCTTTAGATAACGTACCTGAACCGATCAATTCTTGATATATAAAATGTTCAAAACATTATCCAACAATACAAAATTATATCCTTCTTTACTAATAAAGAGACTAATATGATGTTGTATATCAGGTTTGGTATCTAATAACATTCGTTCAGAATCAAAGTATTTGTTAATACAGGGTGATAACTACCAACAGACTTGGCTGCAACACTTGCACCGTTTCTATCTCATGAAACTTATCACCCATTCTCAGTTCTCTACCTATCTGTAGCCCATGTAACAAATTACATATGTGGGATCCTGATCCGGTATCTCATACTCAGGACGTAAAGGATACTGAGAAACAGTTCTCTATAATGAACACACCCGAAGATGATGCATCAGCATGCACTTTCTTCGTTTGGGCGGCACGGGAAGTCTGGTAATCCCCTATTTCCTACTCGGTCTTATAACATTTATAAGTTGGAGCGGGACCAACGTTCCCTAGCGCAGTATAACAAGCGGGTTCGGTCAATTCATCCGTATTATTATCTTGATTAAGGCGTTACATGGTCGCTACCTGGAGAGAGAGAGAAGAAAACACTCAGCGTGCGCTTTTTACAAGATTAGATTGGTTATCAATTTATCTAATCAGGATGGCTCCCACTGTTTTAGGCAAATCTTCCTTCAAACCCTAAAAGGAAAGGCTAGCCGGGATTAATTACACTATACAAGTTTGCCAATCTTTCAGCCAGGCCAGTGCCTGTACTTTGAGAGAGGTTCCCCGTGCTTTCGCACGGTCCTAATTAAAATAAACCTCGTTTTCCCAAGGGCGTAACCCCGTTAACACCTTTCTAGACACATACTTGATCGGCTAATTGTAATGTGTAAAACTCTCTTAGGAGTAGCTCTTACTCGCAGCGGGTATCGGGATCCAACTATCTCATAGAAGGTATGCAATCTCATTGCAAATTTCAATACTTGAAATTCCCAATAATATTCTACCCCTAGCACTTATGACCTTAACTAAGATCAACATATCATAAGCATTAGCCAAGTTCTACCCGTCATTTCATGATTAATCAGACCCACCCTACATGACCCTCAACTATGGTCGACATAATCACATGAATGTCCTAACTAATCGCATCATATGCTGTGTTGGAAGACATCACTTAGCTACCGTACACCACGCCTTAACTAAAGTCGACATACGCAGCACGAATACTAAGTACTCTACTTCCAAAAATGACGGAGGGCTACGACAGGTTTTTATGAAAACCTTTTGTGTAATGAACTTGATATCGTTGGAGAATCGAGTGATTTTAAATGAAGTGTTTTTGAGGCCTTTTCTAGTTTCGCTAAAGATGTCACTCCCGGTGAAGGGATCGTCGTCTCTTTCCTCATCGAATAAGGTGCGGTATATTTCATAAATACCGCTGCGCAAAGCAAGAACTATAGAAGCAGTCAAAAGACAAACCGAGTGTGTAGCATATGCTAGTTTCGCTAAAGTGGTCACTCCCTGTGAAGGGATCTCGGCTCTTTCCTTATCGAATAAGGTGCTGGATGTTCTACAAGGAACACCGCTATGCAAAGCAAGAACTAGAGCTACCAGTTTTTGAGACAAGTTTCTACAACATCTTTAGGTTTCTTTTAGTTTCATTAATCTCATTAATGAAGTCCCATTTTATTATGCTTCACAAGCATCATATTTGAAACGAAATCTGCAATATAACATATATCTCATATATATAATATAAACATTCATCTCAGGCAGTAATATGATCTCATCACAGAACATTGCAGCAGAAGAACATATATGTAATATTGGATATACTAGGAGGTCCGTGTTTTTAATACGAGCCTGTATAAAACACGGATACCACGGTCGTGATGAATAGACAAACCCACATCCCTAGACCCCTACGAGAGCGGCAAGTAACCCTGCCAGTTCTAGAGTTAGGAGACCCGGTCTCGACTCCTCGAGATGGTCTCCCTCTGGACCCCAGAACCCGGTTACTTGTGCTCCCCACCTTGGGTCTATCCTAATGCGGTAAAGTAAATAATATATACAATGGTGACATCATCCTGAGCCCGGAAGTGCCCCAATAAAAGAATATTACATACAACTGAATTTTACATGAATGAAAAAGAAAAACTCTCATCTCACATAAAACCTCCGGCTATTCAAAATACAACGATCCAATATAACATATTACAGCAATACATAATATCACATATCATCAACGTAAGTAAATATGCGTATCCGAATTGTCGTTGATATATAGCAACGAAACCAGAGATACACCACATATTACACTTACGGTCATAGGAAAGAAAATGTAAAACTACAACAGTTGGAATCTGCAACCTCCTTAGACATCGTATGCCTAACCAAATGAATTCCTTAGACATCGCATGCCTAATAATTATAAACCCCGCATTTTAGTATCGATGTCAAAGACACTTTTCAATATATAGCCGGGCAATTCAATAAGATTCCCGATATCCTAATCGAATGCTCGTCGAAAACTTTAGTAGACGGCCGCACCCCCGATGCCGTCGACGAAGTGAGCTAAGGCGGAACACCGCTGCCGCGAGCACCCGAATGGATGCTTTTGGCGATGGGGTTCTCCTACAATCACTTGGTCGGGGCTATGGGGCGTGGCTGTCTATTAAGTTTATCCGGCGAGTATCCGCGTACGCTACGTGATTGCGACGGACTTTTGATCGCATCAAAATCCCGTGGCAACCGATCATCTGAGACTAAACTGCTAGATTTATAACATTCAAATTAGTTATCTCATAACTACTGGTGGATTCCAAATATTGTATCACAATCCAGATAAATAGACAATGTTAAACTTTCCGATCGAATAATCAAACACCCAAGTTTTCCCAAATGGTTCTCAACACTTGAGCAGAGTTTAAAAGCATCCATCACATGCCACAGTACCAATGGTCCAGCCGTAGAAGGGTCAAACCAACGCCTCACATGTGGCAATGCCGTGCTGCCATAAACCCTAAGATTTAGAGGCAGTTCAGACGGTCACATAATCGAGTTAAGGTTTGTGTTCTTCTAGAGGGTCCACCGTGTTACTTACACGACTAAGAACGTTCTTAAACTACGGAAAAATCCAACACTTGGAAATTTTCCGGCAGGGGAAAAAGTGAGTTATTGATATCCGTTCGAACTTTTTAACACGTTCTAAAACATCCGGAAAAACATAAACGAAGTTAAACTTTCCGATCGAATCAACGAGTTCCCAATACATCCCAGAAAACTCAACACTTGAGTAAAATTAAAAATTCCCAGAAGCACTAGGTAACACCTACGGATCAACTGTTGAAATAAGATCCCTTGATCCTCAATTATTGCCGCGGAACCGCCGCCAATACCCTGGTTTGGCCGCGGTTCCGCGGCGCTTTGATGGAATCATGGGGTCGTTTTTCATACATATCCATAAAATCACCTGCTGAATTTTCTGAGTATTTTTAATACGAAAAAATCAACATTTTTAAAAAATTTCCAAAAACTAGGTTTTATCGGGTATTCGGAGTTCGATCGGACTTTAAATTTCGCTTAGACTTCGCCTAAAGCTCTAGCTTGGCTCTGATACTACTGTAGGGTTACTAGGCACTCTTACAAGGGTCTACAAGGCATCAACCATTCCTGATTAAATTTTAGACATGCCGAACAACCCTAACCAGATCGTAGACTAGAGATTATGCGAAAACAATAAGCAAGTAAACAACTTTACTTCTACGAGTTTGGGATTACAACCTTTGTAGTCCGGTCCTTCACTTCAATAGCTCCGTGCAGTAGTCCCTTCGCTGTGATCACGATCGTCCGGACTCTAGAGAGGCTCCCGCGAAGAAATGAACGTGCTTGTTTCGATGACTTTGAGGCCGAAGATGATCTACGTCGAGGAGACACTGAATCAAGCTATTCCTTCACTAGGTCATGAAATTTATGAAGAGAACACACTATACTATATGGCATGTGGTAGAGGATGAAGAAGTAAGAGGTGGGCTCACTTTGGAATTGATTTCTGACACTTTTTCTCAAAACTCCATTAGAGATAGCAAGCTTTTTCATGGAGCTTGAAGAAGAAGAAGAAGACTTGTGAATAATTCATCCAAATGAATTATTGCACCCATGGTTGAGTTAAGCCCTCATGGCTAACTCTTTGTAGAGAATTAACTCATGGCTATGGTTAAAGGTTGGGTTTGATAAATATCTTAAACTAGACAAAAGGGTTGACTTTGTCAAAGCTTAACCATAAGCTTTTGTGCAAGCTATAGCATAACAAACTCAATCTCTTTTGAATTAGGTTAACATAAATAGAAACCCTAACTTAACCTAGCATTGTGTTAATCTCATACACCCATCTTGCATGTATCATCAAACATGACACAATCCATGTACACAAATGTACATATCGCGTATATATATACAATGTGCACATCATATTAGAAAAGAAATAAATAGTGAGCTAAATATTAGTTAATGTAATATAATATATCAAATATATATAATTATACATTAAATTATCAAATCAACACTTGATTTAATAATCCAGCTATATCACATATAACCGACTAATATCAAATGCAACATCTTATCGAATCAACGCTCGATCCGATAACTCGGCTATATCACATATAACCAATCATGTCACACATCACGAGAATATAATGCGGTATCACATACTCGCATTAATCTCGTTCCCACACATATCACATATGCACTCCTACTCCGTTTCGCTTGAGCCAGGAAACCTCTGTGTAGGACTCTAAAGACTCGTCAATTACGCCGGCAGTAGGTGATGATCATATCAAACACCCACAAGCCGCAAGCAGTCTGCTAAATGTAACCGCCACCCCCGGGTATTGAGCAATCAGAAGATCAACAAGCAAGCTTGTACATTCTCCAGCGAATCCAATCAGTAACACTCCCCGTACAGTCCGGTCTCTTCGTCTGATATGCCGCATATCTTGCTTAAGGGTGGTAAACGTCAGACCCCAGTAGCTTGATAAGTCGTGTCGATATGAGATTTATAACAGTTCGAGAAACTACTGATAACACTTACCAGTAATCTCAGCAACCCTGGCCAGGGATTTCCAGTTATAGCCAATCAACACAGCGCGACATCAACTCCCTATACCGGGAGAGACGAAACCCCTCCTATCGCTCATTGCCTCCATGTGATTCGGGACTGTACCCAAAAGCCACTGTTTTGCATGCCCTTTCGGACGTGGTATGATGGAAATGAAAGCAGAGTGGAATCACACAAGACTCTATTACGATCTCGGGTCTTCAGACTAACCTGTACCAGTGTCACCAGAGAACTGCCATCTGACGTGAGGTATAACACCATCTGGGAGTTCTCGGCGAGTCCGTTTTGTGTACCCAGTTTTTCACTAAGCACCCGTATACCTTCTCTGATGTCAAACACCAATGGATATGGGATCATCCATCACCCATCATATGGGTTGAGAAGCGCATATGCTAGTCTACTCTGGAGTATCGATGCCCTGTCTTGGTACTCCCATGACTAGGAACATTTGAAGGATGTACTTGGCGACTACACTGTCCCCACTAGTATGATCTGCATCATAGTCCTGGTAATCAAGTACTTATCCTAAGGGCTTTATCAATATGTAACATAGAGACAATCAGAGTACGTGTTAAGATAAAGAGCAACCAGATATCATACTATCATGTCGAGCAAGAAAGTCCTACCTATATATGTCCAAGCATCCACTACAATATACATCGTATGTACAGTAATGGCCTCTAGGGCATACATATAACTAACAACCTGGAGGTTTAACGGCTTGTTACACATGCTCAGTGCAATCGCGTTCCCTGCGAAAGTGAGGCTTGGATTTTTTGTTTTGCTCGGGACGAGCAAAAGATAAGTTTGGGGGTATTTTGTTCAGCACGATTTTTTACATTATAACACCGCCCATTTTTATCATTTTGTCAATAAACAGTGCTATTTAATATTTGTCTGCTCATTTATACAGATAAGAAGTACGCAGACAGAAACACTGAAATTTCTACACAACATGCTCAAGAAGACGGGTTTTTAGCTGGAACTGCAAACGGGACAGAATACAGATCAAGATTTAAAAAAATTTGCAACAGTTCGCGACGAGTCCTGTCCAGTGTACTCGTAACCTAACAAGCACCCGCATACTATCTCAAGTACGACGTACTGACGGCTGTGGAACAGACCGTCTCCCCTGCTGGGATGAGAAGCGCATACGCTAGTATACTCTGGAGTATCGATGCCCTGTCTCGATAGTCCTACGACTAGGGACCTGTATAAGGATGTGCTTGTAGATTACCCAGCCCCCACTAGTGTGACTGCCATCACAACGCTGGTAATCAAGCAAAGATCCTAAGGACTCCACTAATGTGTATAGGCGATATGCTAAAAGAAACACATGCACACATTAAAGTAGAAACAAACCAAGTAACATACTACCATTTCGAGCAAGATTGTCTATACAACTGTGAATATCCCAAGCTTCCATCAAGTAATATACAAACTAGTATGATACAGTAATGGCTTCTAGGGCATTTACACTAACAATCTCCAACTTGCACTAAGACCATGTACTGGCGTATCGAAGACCTGTCGTCTCGATCAGCCGCACGAACTGAGTCTGGGGTAAGGCCTTTGTGAATGGATCTGCAGTTCTATCTTCCGTAGCAACCCTCCAGATCTCGATCTCCCAGCGATCTACGATCTCCCTGATCAGGTGATACCGCCTCAAGATGTGTCTGGACTTCTGATAGGACCTGGGTTCCTTCGCTAAAGCTATAGCCCTGTTGTTGTCACAATACAGAGGTATTGGATCAACAATGGACGGAACCACCTGAAGTTCTTTCAAGAACTTCCTCATCCAGATGGCTTCTTTTGCGGCATCAGATGCAGCGATATATTCCGCTTCCATCGTCGAGTCAGCAACGGTTTCCTGTTTGGAACTCTTCCAACACACCGCCCCTCCATTGAGGGTAAAGACATAACCCGACATGGACTTGGAATCATCCTTGTCACTCTGGAAGCTGGAGTCAGCAAAGGCCTCGATCTGGAGGTCTTTTCCGCCATACACCAAGAACATCTCCTTAGTCCTTCTCAGATACTTAAGAATGTTCTTTACCGCTATCCAGTGCTTCTCCCCAGGGTTTGACTGATACCGGCTTACCACACTCAGTGCATAAGCTACATCTGGTCTAGTACACAACATCGCATATATTATAGAGCCTACCGCAGAAGCGTAGGGTATAATAGACATGCGATCCCTTTCCAAATCAGCCTTGGGAGACATCTCTTTGGAGAGGGTGATCCCGTGACAAGCTGGTAAATTACCGCGCTTGGAATCTTCCATACTGAATCTTTTCAGTATGGTGTCGATGTACCTGGACTGTGAAAGTCCTAGTATCCTCTTGGATCTATCACGATGGATCCGGATCCCCAGAATGTAAGAGGCGTCACCCAGGTCTTTCATGGAGAACCTTTCATGGAGAACCTGTGTGATAAGAACCCTTTGACTGATTGTAGCATAGGAATGTCATTTCCTATCAAGAGAATGTCATCCACGTATAAAACGAGGAATACGACAGTTCGTGCTACAATTTTACTATAGATGCATGGTTCATCTGGATTTTTGATAAAGCCAAAATCTTTGACCGTCTCATCAAAACAGATGTTCCAACTCCGCGATGCCTGCTTTAGTCCGTAAATGGACTTAAGCAACTTGCACACCTTTCCGCTGCTCCCACTCTGAATGAAACCCTTCGGTTGGTCCATATAGACACAATTCTCTAAATTTCCATTTAGAAAAGCGGTCTTTACGTCCATCTGCCAAATCTCTTAATCATGGAAGGCAGCAATGGCAAGAAGGATCCGAATGGATTTCAGCATAGCCACTGGAGAAAAGGTTTCGTCATAGTCCAAACCAGGTCTTTGACGAAAACCCTTTGCAACAAGTCTAGCCTTATAGGTCTCAACCTGTCCATTTACACCAATCTTCCTTTTGAAGATCCACTTGCATCCTACGGGTTTTACCCCATCTGGAGCAACGTCCAAAGTCCATACTTTGTTGGTGTACATGGACTCCATTTCGGTCCGCATTGCATCCAGCCATTTTACCGAGTCAACGCTCTGAATGGCCTGCTGGAAGCTAGTCGGCTCATCACTATCAATGATGCAATCCTCTCTTTCCCCGTCTATGAGAAAACTGTAGTATCTCTCGGGCGGATGAGACTGCCTACTACTCCTGCGGAGCGGCATAGGAATGTCCTGTTCTTTCGAACCCTCTGGTTCTACTAAGCTTTCAGTAATAGCTCGTGGTTCTGGAATTTCTTCTAGTTCTATTGCGCTCCCACTTATCTGATTTTCCAAAAATTCAGTTTCCAAGAAGTGGGCATGACGAGAAACAAAAACCTTTTGTTCCTCTTCGCAATAGAAGAAATAACCCTTTGGGTTCTTTGGATATCCCACAAGCTTGCACTGTACTGAGCGTGCCTCGAGTTTGTCCGCATGCTGCTTTTTGACAAAAGCTGGACATCCCCATGTCTTAATGTGCTTAAGATAGGGTTTCTTCCCACTCCACATCTGATATGGTGTGGTAGGCACAGTCTTAGTTGGAACTCGGTTCAAATGGTATGCAGTTGATTCTAGTGCATATCCCCAGAATGATCGCGGTAACTCAGCGTTACTCATCATGGAACACACCATATCCAATAGGGTTCGGTTCCGTCTCTCCGATACACCATTATGTTACGGAGTGTATGGAGGAGTAAGCTGAGAGAGAATTCCATTCTCTTTTAGGTAATCCAGGAACTCGGCACTCAAGTATTCACCACCTCGATCAGATCTCAGTGTCTTGATACTTTTGCCTGTTTGTTTTTCTACTTCATTCTTGTATTCCTGGAATTTTCCAATGGCTTCAGATTTATGTTTCATTAAGAAGACATATCCGTACCTTGAAAATTCATCCGTAAAAGTAATGTAGTAAGAATAACCACTTTGCGCATGTGTAGACATTGGACCGCACACATCGCTTTGTATGAGTCCCAAGAGCTCGCTCGCTCTTACTCCATGTCCAATGAACGGAGTCATTGTCATCTTTCCTTTGAGACAGGATTGACAAGTTGCATATGATTGATATTCGAACGGATCCAAATATCCTTCTGTATGCAACTTCGTCAACCTTCTCTCATTGATGTAACCCAGTCTACAATGCCATAAGAAAGCATGATTTATTTCTGGAGACTTTCTTTTGTGTGTATTCTGGACATTGGAAATCTGTGGTTGGTTTAATACGTATATACATGCTTAATGTACCTGACCCAATCAGAACTTGATTAAGGTGAATGTTTACAACATTGCTTACAAATGCAAATTCATAACCTTCTTTAGACATTAAAGATACATATATGATATTACAAGTTGCATTGGGTACAAAATAACAATCCCATAAAACCAAAACATGTCCATCTGACAATCCCAAGTGATAGTCCCCTACGGACTCAGCATCCATGCCAGCTCCGTTTGCAACTCTGAGGGTCATATCACCTGCCTTCAAAACCCAACACTTTCTCAGTGCCTGCAAAGAATTACAGATATGAGATTCTGATCCGGTATCCAATACCCAGGAAGTAGAGTTTATTGATAGACAGTTTTCAATAACATACACACCTGAAGCCGAAGCAGCAACTTGCTTCGGGTCCTGGTTTCTGGCCTTCCAAGCCCTGCAATCCCTTTTCCAGTGTCCACTCTTGTGACAGTAAAAGCACTCTTCCTTTCCCACAAGCTTTCCCACTGCCTTTGTTGCTTTTGCCTTTCCCTTCGTTTCCACTTTACTAACACCGCCCCTTGGTTTGGTGGGGTTTTTCTTCTTCTTTCCCTTGGGTTTCGCCTTGGACCTAGAAGATGAAGGTCCTCCAACAAACAAAGTGGATGTTTCCCTACCTTTCTGTAGGGTGCCCTTTGCACTCCTCAACATGTTGAGGAGCTCCGGAAGTTCAACTTCTTTTCCTTGCAAGTTGAAGTTCAAGATAAACTGAGCGTAAGTGGAAGGAAGAGACTGGAGAATCAAGTCCGTATAGAGCGCGTTCTCTAACGTGGTCCCAAGGTCCGCGAGCTCTTCAATGAAGCCAATCATCTTAAGCACGTGTTTCGCTACCGATGATCCGACGACCAATCTTGCCGAAAACAACTTTTTCGAGACTTCGTATCTGGCGATATGGGATTGCTCCCCATACAGATCCTTAGTATGGAGAAATATGGATTCGAGGTCCATATTCTCGTGCCTCCTCTGATGTTCATTGTCCATAGAGGCAAGCACGAGGCACTTGGCCTTCGCGCGGTCAATCTCCCAAGTCTTACGGATTTCTTTATCCGCGACGCTGGAGGTGGGACCTGGGACAGGGGGAGCTTTGGTGGTAAGGAGATTCCCCAACTTGTCATAAGTGATTGCCATTTTGACATTCCTGAGCCAATCTTTGTAGTTTGGCCCTGTCAGTATATTTTTATCTTGTAGTAACTTAAGTCCGGTCATGATGTTTGGTCACTGCAATTAGGAGAGAGAGAAGAAACACTTTAGCATGATGCTCTTGCAAGTTTAGAGTGCTTTTTAGTTTGTCTAAACAGGATGGCTCCCACTGTTTCTCGAATCCTTCCTAAAACCAAAAAGGAAGAATTAGTCGGGATCAATCTCACCGTACAATACTTGCTTAACCGTTCAGCCAGGCCGGTGTTGGTACTTCGAGAGAGGTTTTCCAACGCTTTCACGAAGTTCTTTAATTAAAGAACCTCTTTTCCCTGGGGACGTAGCCCCGCTAACACCTTTCTAGACACCTACTTGGTTTATATCATTGATCGTTAAGTGAGAAATTTCCTGAGGAGTTGCATATACTCACGGTAGGATCGGGATCCAAATATCATCGTGTGACAAAACTGAAGGAATCCTACTAGAATCATCACACTCCAAATGGTATGCAGCGCTAGCAAGTTTCGGTTTCTTTAGAAACTCCCGATGTGGATTTTTTCCCCATGCTCTTATGACCTTGACTTTGGCCAACAAATCATAAGTCACATGACAAGTTCTACCAGTCATTCTCCAGGTTAATTTGAACCCACCCGTACCCACCCTTGACTTTGGCCAACAAGGCAGTACGACTTTCCCAAACCAACGCATCTATCTATGCTGCATATGAATATCCAATAGCTACCAATCACTGTGCCTTGACTTTGGCCAACAAACACAGCTTGAGTACTATTGACTATCCATAAGAAATGACGGAGGGCTACGAATGGTTTTGGCGAAACCGTGAACGTAGTGAAATTGATATAATCGATGGAATGTGATAGCTTTTAAAAGGAGTGGCTTAAGCTCCGCATTTGAAAGTTGTTTTTGAAAAGAAACCGAGTGGTTTTGAAATTGTTCCAACGACTTTACTTTGGTTTATTTTCGTGCATTAATTTAATGCGTCACATCATTTAATCCTACCATTGCAGAAAACAACGAAAATATGATGTACGCTTATGCCATCCGCATTCGCCACGGGGCCCCGTCATTACCCGTTAGGTTACTTAACTAACGACAGAGCGGGGGCTGGACTAGCGCGGATGCAAAACATAAGCAACGCCAAAATAGATATCATATATAGATATATACATTCGTCAGATGTAATGATAGCCATTCCAGATCACAGATGAACACATTGGATATACTAGGAATCCGCGTTTCGTTCGAGCCTACAACGAAAAGCGGATTACACGGTCGCGATGAATAGCCAAGACCCCACTCTAGACCCCTACGGGTGCGGAAAACTACCCGCCAAATACCCGAAGTGAAGCAACCTCCCTCAACAACGTGAGTAGGACACTCAGCACTTCAAGGTATCCGGTAGTTTGTGCACCCCACCTTGGGTCTATCCTAGGAGCAAAAACAGTAAAAGAAATAATATACAATGGCGGCTACAACCTCATCCCGGATGTGCGGCCATAAAAATAATATTACATCAATTACATATTACATCAAATGAAAAGTTAAAGAAAACTCTCATCTCACAACCCCCGGCTATTCATCCGCGACAATCCAACGAATTCATATACACATACCAGCAACATTACAGATCACAGATATATATAACCCCCACTAATTGACGTATAGCGATTAGCAGACGTTCAATACATATATCACATCACAGATATAACCCATTAGCTAACGTCTAAAGAAGTTCGATCAAAATACGGATTTGTAACCACCCCAAACACAAATTTGTTTTCTGGAAATCTGGGCAGAAACAACATATTCTAAAAATCCCAAAACAGCACACTAAGCACACTGCAGGAAAAATGAGCCACGGCCGAGTCAACTCGGTCGCGGATCCGCGGCAAGAAGCATGTTCTTGCCACGGTTCCGCAGTGAGTTGGTCGACTCGTTGGCTCGTTTTTCTTCTGTGTTCATTTAAAACCCTGAGTCGATTTTTGGTATGTGTCAAATTATTTTTAGAGCAGTTTAAAAATCGACAGAAAGTTTAAATCTCAGGCGTGTTTTGTGATTTTTTTCTCCGATAAAATTCTAGATACTTTGCTAACATGCTAGACAGTGTTTAGCTAGGCTCTGATACCACTGTAAGTCCACGTTACCCGTCCCGGTTCTTTCGGGGTTGCGGAAATGGTGAAAAACGATTTTTCGGTGAAGGGTAACATGGACTAGAAACTGGATCTTTGCTAAACAAACTATCTAACATCCTAACTAAGAGTTTACCTACTATGTTAGGGGTTATACCTAATCTTGAACTCCTTCTCTTCGACTCCTTGTAGTGGTCGGATCGGCCTCACCTCGTCGTCTTCTTGTGCTGAAGATGGATCCACCCGAAAGCTTCTACCTTTGGCTCCTTCCTCAATCGAGAGGAAACTAAAATCCTTGGCTTGCTAGACCTTGAACTTTAGAGTGAGTAGAGAAGTATTTTAAGGGTTTTATCTCAATGGTTCTTGTTTCTCAACTCATGAGACAAGAGAACCATGAGCAAGAGGAAGAGGGAGAGCGTGGATGAGAGAGAGTGGAAATGATAGAATGAAAAAGACTTTTTACAACCATGCTCTTAAAAACAAAAATAATCATGATAATAATAATAATTAAGTATTTATGATGGTTCATGTCAATGGCATTATCATTTCATGCATTTAATGCATTTTGTAAACAACAAGCAAGCAAAAGTCATAGCCATAAAATGATAGCCATGAAATGATGTTGGTCAACAAGTCCAAAATAGTCAACCGGTCAACAAAGTCAACAAGTCAACAAAGTCAAACTTTCAACCCAACCATGACACAATAATACTTAATTAATATTATTATTAATCATATTTCTTATTCTTATTAGGGTTTAGAAAAGGTCAACAGTCAACAACCCTAATGAGAATCCTTTGCCTCTGTCTCAGTCAACCGTGCATACACACCCGCATCCGTGTTCCGAGGAACACGAATACAAACGAGATAAAACCAATCCCAAAACGCATACTACGATCTGGCTTAAACCAAAGCCCGCTAGTAATAACTGCCCGGACACCAAACGTGCGCAAGTGCGCGGATGTGAACGAACCCTATCGCAAAACCATGCGGCCTCTACTCTGTTTTGCCCAAAGGCGAATAGCTCTCTGTGTGGGACTCTAAAGACTCGACACTACACTGGCAGTGGGATTAAACACAGGCCGCAAGCGGTACTAGCTGTACGCAACGGTCCCCAGGTAGATGCGGATAAGAAGACTGATGAGATGAACCCATCCGAATTCCTACTGAGCCTGAATGTGACAGTCTCCGTACAGTCCGGTCTGTTCGTCTGAGAATATCGCATGGCGGGCCTAGGGGAGCGGTAAACGTCAATCGCCTAATAGCGGTACAAGTCGTATCGGAGGCCCAGAACACCCTGAGATAACACTAGAAACCTACCAATATATCTCGCTTGCCCTGGCCAGGGACGACTATGTGTAATAGCTATCCTTGACACAGCGCGATATCAACTCCCAATACCGCGAAAGACGAATCCTGTCTAACCGTCACTGCCTCCAAGTGCTTCGGGACTACACCCAAGTACTACCTATTTGCACGACTCCTTTGAGCCGTGGTAGGGTAGTAATCAAAGTACAGTGGGAACACACTCGAGGCGAAGTTACAGTGTCAAGTCAGCGGACTAAGCTGTACTCATGTCACCTAGGAACTGATAACAGACGATAGGTATAGTACCAACCAACAGTTCCCGACGAGTCCTGTCCAGTGTACTCGTAACCTAACGAGCACTCGCATACTATCTCAAGTACGAAGTACTGACGGCTGTGGGACAGACCATCTCTCCTGCTGGGATGAGAAGCGCATACGCTAGTCTACTCCGGAGTATCGATGCCCTGTCTCGATAGTCCTACGACTAGGGACCTGTATAAGGATGTGCTTGTAGATTACCCAGCCCCCACTAGTGTGACTGCCATCACAACGCTGGTAATCAAGCAAAGATCCTAAGGGCTCCACTAATGTGTATAGGCGATATGCTAAAAGAAACACATGCACACATTAAAGTAGAAACAAACCAAGTAGCATACTACCATTTCGAGCAAGATTGTCTATACAACTGTGAATATCCCAAGCTTCTATCAAGTAATATACAAACTAGTATGATACAGTAATGGCCTCTTGGGCATATACACTAACAATTGACATAAAGTTTTCAATCACAAACACACCCGAATCCGAAGCCACAACGTGCTTCGGATCCTCGTTTCTGGCATTCCAAGCCCTACAATCCTTCTGCCAATGCCCTTTCCCGTGACAATAGGAACAATCCTCCTTCCCTACTGTTAGCCTCGAAACTTTTGCCCTTCCCTTTCCTTCTACCTTACTGACACCACCTATCGGCTTGGTGAAGGCCTTCTTCTTCTTTCCCTTGGCTTTCTCCTTGGATCTAGAAGAGGAAGATTCCCCAATAAGCAGAACGGGTGTCTCCCTAGTTTCCTTCAAGGCGTAAGTAGAAGGGAGGGACTGTAGAATCAAGTTAGTGCATAACTCGTTCTCCAATGTGGTCCACAGGTCCGTGAGCTCTTCAATATAGCTAATCATCGTAAGGACGTAGTCCCCTACAGATGACCCGACATCCAACCTCGCCTGAAGCAATTCCTTTGAGGTCCCATATCTTGCGATATGAGATTGCTCTCCATATAAATCTTTGGTATGGAGGAAGATAGAAGCAAAGTCCATCTTCTCGTGCTGCCTCTGGTGTTCATTATCCATTGAGGCTAACACGAAGCACTTGGCATTCGCACTGTCTTTTTCCCTTGTCTTACAAATATCAACATTCACGATGGTGGAAAATTGGACCTGGGACGGCGGGGGATTTAGCAGTAGGGAGGTGTCCCAGCTTGTCATAGGTAATGGACATATGGACAAACCTTTGCCAATCAATATAGTTTGGCTCAGTCAATTTATTATCTAGATGTAACCTAAGTCCGGTCATCTAGTCGCTGCAATCAAGAGAGAGAGAGAGGAGGAAACACTCAACATGATACTCTTGCAAGTTTAGATTGGTTGTTATTTTATCTAAACAGGATGGCACCCACTGTATCTCGAATCCTTCCTCAAACCATAAAAGAAGAATTAGTCAGGATTAATCTCACTCTTACAATACTTGGTTAACCTTTCGGCTAGGCTGGTGTTGGTACTTCGAGGGAGGTTTTCCAACGCTTTTGCGAAGTTCCTTAATTACATAACCACTTTTCCCTGGAGGCGTAGCCCTGCTAACACCGTTCTAGACATCTACTTGGTTTATAGCATTGATTGCTTAGTGAAAAAATCTCCTGAAGAGTAGCGGATACTCTCAGTAGGATCGGGATCCAAATATCATCGTGTGACAACTTTGAAGGAATACTACTAAAATCATCAAACTCCAAATGGTATGCAACACTAGCAAGTTTCAGTTTTCTTAGAAACTCCCGATGTGGATTTTTGCCCCAAGCTTTTATGACCTGACGAAGGCCAACATATCATAAGTCGCAAGTCAAGTTCTACCCGTCATTGTCCAGATTAATTTGAACCCACCCGTACATACCCTTGACGAAGGCCAAAATAGTAGTACGACTATCCCAAACCAACATATCTATCTATGCTACAGAAGAATACCCAGCAGCTACCAATCACTATGCCTTGGCGAAGGTCAAAATATATAGCTTGAATACTACTGAATACCCAACTGAAATGACGGAGGGCTACGATTGGTTTTGGCGAAACCGTGAACGTAATGAACTTAATATAATCGAAGGAACCATGATAGCTTTTAAAGGAGTGGTTTAAGCTCCGCATTTAAAAGTTGCTTTTTAAAAAAAACCGAGTGGTTTTTGAAACTGTTCGCACGATTCAGCTTTGGTTTGTTTACTTTTCATTAATCAATTAATGCAGTCCCATCATTTACACCTATCATTGCAGAAAGAAACGAAAATACCACGTACGCTTACGCCATCCGCATTCGCTACTGGGCCCCGTCTTACACCGTTAGGTTACTTAACTAACGCCAGAGCAGGGGCTGGACTAGCACGGGTGCAAAACATAAGCAACGTCTATTATATAACATATATAATATATCCATTCATCTCATGCAATAATAGGCATTCCAGATCACAGATGAACATATTGGATATACTAGGAATTCCGTGTTTCGTTTAAGCCCATAACGAAAGACATATTCCACGGTCATGACGAATAGACAAACCCCATCCTAGACCCCTACGGGTGCGGCAAACTACCCGCCAAATTCTCGAAGTGAGGCAGCCTCCCTCAGTAAAATGAGTAGGTCACTCGGAATTTCAAGAACCAGGTAGTTTGTGCACCCCACCTTGGGTCTATCCTAGGAGCAAAAAACAGTAAATGAAATAATACAACGGCGGCTACAACCTCAACCTGGATGTGCCCCGCAAAATAATATACATCACTTTACAATTTACATCGAATGAAAGAAAGAAAACTCTCTTCTCACATCCCCTGGCTATTCATCCATGACGATCCAATATTCCATATCCACAAACTAACATCACAGATATGTGCAACCCCCAACTAACCGACATATAGAAATTAGCGGAAGTTTATGAACACATATATCCAAACACAGAAAACCCAATAGCGAAGAACTTTAGAATTTCGATTGAAATATATTTTCCATGTCTATCCTAAGTGCAAACCAGCACACAAAGAATACTGGGTAGAAACCAAATATACCAGAAAACAGAACACCAATAAAAAGAATCACAGAAGAAAACCGAGTTGACTCGGCCTCGACTCGGTCGCGGAACGGCGGCGAAACCCACTGTTTCGCCGTGCTTCCGCGGTCGTCTTGGCTAGTCAGTGACTCGTTTTACTTAAGTGTTCTTAGAATACCCTGCTTGCAATTTTCATTCCTATGAAATTATTTTTCTGACAGTTTTAAAAATCGATAGAAAGCTTGGTTTTTGGTGATCTGATTTCATATTATCCCGACGATCAAAGTTCTAACTACTTGCTAACTAGCTACTAAAGGTTTAGTAGGCTCTGATACCACTGTAAGTCGATCTCGCGCACCCCACGCACTTGTGGGGATGCGGAATATGCAAAAAATGATTTTTCTATGTTTCACAACACCGACTAAACTCTAGGATCGATACTAAACCTTAACTTGCTAAACTGTATAAGGTTAACTACTCGGAAAAAATGTTATACCTCATAGTATCAAGTCCTTCGGTTCATCTGGCTGTCCTCCTCCTCGTCATAAGCTCCTCGGATCGTATACGGATCGGGCCTCCTCGTCGGTCTCCTCAAGTCAAAGACGATCCACCCGAGAGTCTATAGTCCGAGCTCCAACCTCAAATTCGACGTAACTAAGGCAACTAGTTCGCTAAACTAGATGTCTTAGATGATGTAGAGAGTGAAGATGGATTAGTCTGTCTCTAAATACCCAAGGTTTCTTAACACAAGAGACATTTAGGGTTAGAGGAAGAAGAAGGGGAGGTTGAAGAAGTGAGAGTGTAGAATGAACATTAGAGAATGAAGATGGCTCTAGAGTAGTGATAATATCACGCATCCAATAATGCAAATGCAAAATATCAAGCATACCTGAATAGTCACATAGTGAGTCACCTTCATAAGTCACCTCATGAGTCACCTAAGAGCCATACTTCATTTAATGTAAATCTCCACCTTATACCTCCACCTCATTTATCTTTTAATCAAAAGATTAAATACAAAATGAGGTGTACTTGAGCAAATTACAAGAATAACCCTCACCGTATATACATACCCGTATCCGTATTTCGAAAAATACGAATACAAAGAGACGAAAATAATCCATCAATATAATACTAGGATCCGGCTTAAACTAAAGCCCACTAGTATTATCCGCCCGAACATCATCCGTGCACAAGTATACGTGTGTGATCGAAGCCCTTACATAAAACCATATGGCCTCTACATCTTTTTCCCGATGCAGGGAAACCCTCTATGTTGGACTCTAAAGGCTCGACACTATGCTGGCAGTGGTTTAACCACAAGTCGTCAGCGGTACTAGCTGCACGTAACGGCTACCCAGCTATCTGTCGATCAGAAGGCCGATGAGCAAATTCATCCAAACTCTTACTGAGCCTATCTGTGACAATCTCAGTACAGTCCGGTCTGTTCATCTAAGAGTATTGCATATCGGTCCTTGGGGGCGGTAACCATCAGACCCCTAATAGCACAATAAGTCATGCCGGAGTGTAGCCCAAAACACCTTGAGAAACTACTGGAGTACCTACCAGTAAATCTTGCTAGCCCTGGCCAGGGACTTTGTGTGTCATGACCCGAAAGTACGGAACATGACCAGCACTTATACTACGAAACGTCTCGAGGCGTACGTAATCTAAGTAAGCCGAAAACCTAGAAATCCAAACCAAGAAAAGTAGTAGAGTGAAGGAAAAAACCAATTTAAATCAAGTAGTTTGCAACATAAGCCGTAATATGCATTTTAAAATCACAAGTCTTTTCTAAAAATTTCGGCAGAGTTTCCTTTGTAAAAACAGACCCCAAACGGGTACAAAACCTGATAAAACATATATAATGAATAAAGGCATCCCCAAGCGGGAGCTAGCTCTTCGTCAATCGACGGTCACAACAACGCAAGAAATATAATATACAACGCCGAAAGGCGAGGATCACAACAGAAAAGGAAACTCAAAACAGCAAGAAATCCATAGAAATACAACGCGCGACTCTAAGGTCGAACGAATAAACATCACTTGTCTCTATCTGAAATAAATACATGTTTGGTTGATGGAGCTTCTAGATACAACAGAATAATAATATACAAAGTATAATGATGGTCACGATACAAGTGAACCCACATACTAGCAAATCACCCGGAAATGGAAGTAGTGCCAGCAAAGCCGTAATGAAACCTGTACGTCAAAACCTGCAAGAACTGTGGCACAACGGGGGTGAGTTGCCAACTCATGAGTAGAAAACATCTACGAGCAGAAATTGCATGAATAACACAATCCTAGGTCATACGATCACTATATATATATAATCCTCAAAATGACAAGTCTAGAGCATTAAAAGGTGGCAAGGGTAAATATCTAACCCAAGTGTAATCCTATGTGCTCGTGTCAGTGCCTCAGGTAGAAATATATCATATGGATGAGGTATGAATGCATGAAAACAGAATACATGTAAATGAAGAAACTTCTTTCATAACTTAGTGAGATTTCTGTATTTTTAAAACGAGGTATCATAAATGAAATCGGCATAAACAGTGTCTAGTATCGACACAAAACATAAATCCCAATATCTCAAAATCTCAGGCTCCGGCTATCCGGACTGGCCTGTATCATCAAATCTCAGTATCTCAATATCTCAATATCTAGGGCGCCGTCAGTCCAGACCGGCCCCTAACATCCATAACAAGACCACGACGGCATCCTCCGGATATGCGACGCGTCGGGTAAAATCACAGGTAGGTAGTCTTCCCCTGCCTGGATCATTGTCTACTACTCGAACTTCTTGCCTCGGGGTACCTTACCCGGTCCACCATGTACCCGAGACGGTTCATCCAACTCCTCGAATCGGGTCTCGAAATCCATCAGCAAACTCATGGTGGACGACTCATACATCATGAGAAAACCGCACTTTTCATTTTAAAAAGAGAGAAGAAGTATATAAATGTTCTTTCGGTTTTCCCCAAAATCCAGGAAATCTCATGAAAATCCGAATCTAAATCATCAATAGCACGTAAAATAGTGAATATAGGCATAAAATCCATGAATGCGGCATAACAGTGAATAACAATATGCATGAAGTAGCAAGTAATAACTACAATGTCTAAACTAGCATATAAGACAGGTACACTAATATCATGTCGAAACTATTAGCTAACAAGCTATGTCAATGTAATAGTATTCTCTAAAGTGTACGTGACAAAGCAATTACCGATGATGATGTGTGTGAGCCGGCATGTAAGTGTACATAGAACATACGCATCATCGGTAATGGTGATGGTGTCCTAACAGCATGATATCAATAATGGAATATGAAATCACAATATAAGTATGCGATGCGGAGCGAACATCAATAATGTGCGGGAGCTGAATACTAGACACAACGATAACTAATCTGCATTTAATATAATATAAATCATACAGTAGTGACTTTTGAAATAATATGAATCGCGGTGTTTTGAAAATAAGGGCTACGGTGTTTTTAAGAAAAGTTACGTTCTTTGAAATATCCGTAGAATCCCTTGACCCGTCTTTTAAAATACCCACGATTCGTTGGTTTTTGAAATAGGTAGGAATCGAACCTAGTCTAACATCTACACTAAATTATAGGGCTGAGCTAACAGGCAAACTGAAGGTAAGGGAACCGCCTAACATCTGAGTCGAAATATATATATATATATATATTAGTCGGTGATCCCGCCTCAATAATATCACATCCGATACCATATCTATAATCAGACATTCCCAAGTCAAGAGTGCGGATCTATCATCAATATATAGCTCGTACGTAAATCCGTCGTACGGCATCCCAAATTAGGGTACGGGTCAATATCGCATTCGTCATATAATTCATCTGGTATCCTCTTTATCAAAGATCATAATCCGGGTACTGATCTATGTCTAGTACAATACTGATACCACCTAGGTATGCATGCACGTGTATGAAACACTATGTCAATGGACCCGCTAAAACATCATGTCGTATCTCAAATATGAACCCTGCCATATCACCGATCTCACGGCCTCAAATCAAATCTCATCGACTCATCTCAAATCCCAAGTACTATCCTCAAATCCAGTATATGAACACATAGTCCCATACCCATGTGAACACATAAATATCTATTCCCATATACGCACATGTGAAAGAAGGAATGTATGCATGTATGTGTGTGCGTGTATGTGTGGGTGCAACCACTACTCTAGGGTTTCGCAACTACACTAAACCAATCCAAGAACAACAAAATCCATCTTTATCATCAATAATCTCAATCAACATATAAAATCTATATGTTTGTATACGTATCCGTATACATCAGCACGAACTACGGGGGTGCTATACGCCATCCACCCGACTTCTCCCCATAGATATAAATCTACTCACCTTGCTTCTCGTGTGCCGACGTCGATGCCGACGTCTTCATCTTCAACGCCTCGACATCATGTAGGGTACTGTAACGTTTTGAAAATCGTTTCGGTGAAATTTCGAAAAAACGGTAAAATAAGGGGGTTTTCTGTAAAAAGTCAAAATGCAAATATCTTTATTATAAAATTAAATATACATATTCTAGCTATGTAATTGATAGTATTTGGTGTTTATTGAGCCACTGGTGAAATTTCAAATTTTCTGAAAAATTTTCCGAAATTAATTATTTTAAGCCGTCAATAATATATTTAATTAGGGAAAATTACAAATTGGAATGAGTTGAAACAAATTTTGTGCATCATAAAACATTAAATAAAATTTTATCATATGATTTTTGAAATGAAATCGTTTGCCAAAACGGTTTAGAAAATATCGAAGAAAAATACTTTTTTCGGTGAAATTAGTGTTAATGGGAATTGGGGTAATACATTTATCTTTTCCCTAACCCACACACCCACACCTCACCCTCTCTCCCCCTCCCCATGTGGCTGGCCCACTTTGACAGCCCCTCCCCCTCTCTCTCTCCAATCACCTCACATTTCAAAAGAAAAGAAAAGAAAAGAAAAGTCAAAGAGGTGTAGAATTTGTCTTTTCTCCCCACTTTCTTCACCTCTCTCTCTCCTCACTCCCCCCACACCACATGGCCGAAATTTCAGTCCCAAATCAGCAGCAGGCCCTCCCCCAAATGCCCTCCATTTTTCATCAAAAAAAATCCACAATTTTGCCTCAAAATCCTTGCAAAATCGAAGCTAATTCAAAATCCAAGCCTTACCCATTATTTCTTGACTACTATAGTATGATTCTTAGTGAAAAGTTTTCATTTTGGAGGCCAAGATTTTGGTGCTAGATTCATTTTTGATCTCTTGATCAGGAGGTATAATTCTAACATTTCTTTTAAATTGTTGTTAATTGCCTTAGGTTAGCTTAATTATATGTTTAAATAGGTTTTTAATTAGTTCTAAGTGCATGATTTAAAATTCAAGAGAGGGGTTTGAATTCAAAATGGGGTTTTGTGTTGTGAGATTATGGTTGTGTGATATATTTGACATATTAGTGTTATGCTAAATCAAATCAAGTTTCTAGTTTGCTTTTTTTGTAAATTTTAATTGTGATAATTATATAAATTGCAAACTAGGTTTTAAAAAAATATATATTTTGGTGAGATAAAAATCTAATTAGGGTATTCATAACATTATTACCATTTTAAATTGTAGTTTAATAGTTTAGTTCATGAAAATCCAAGCTAAATTGTTATTTGTGCATTTTTGCTATAAAATTGTTAAAATTGGGTATATTGTAAACTAGAATTTTTGGGTTAATGAAATTTATTGGGATTAAATTATGGAAATTGTTTTTTATGACTTATTTAAGATATTTAATAAGTATTATGGCCGCTAGATTTGTTTAATCGTCGAGTTTTGTTCTAAAACGGGTAATTTTTGCTTAATAGATTTTCGGAAAAATGGCTTTTAAGGTGAATTTGGGGTTTTTGTGAATTTTAACCTATTTTATATTATAATTAGTGTTCGTGAATGCGCAAATGAGAGTGTTTGGATTTTTCTCGATGGTTTGACGTTTGTAAATTGACATCGAGGGTTGGTTTGGCTATTCTTGCCTGCGTAGGCGATAGGTTTTGACCTATGCGTGATACGCGTGCCGATTTGATTTTCGTATGCAGTTTCGATTTCGAAATTGGTTTTAATGCGATACGGTGCGTTATGATATGTAGGTACCCCATGTAGACTTCGAGACGACAAGCAAGCGCCTGGCGACGTCGACACCGGCGAGCGAGGACCGGGTGAGTAGATTTATATCTACGGGAAGAAGTCGGGTGGATGGCGTATAGCACCTCCGCAGTCCGTGGTGGTGTATACAGATGCGTATACACACCAACATTTATTATATGTTATTTGGGATTAATAACGATGTTTAGGATGGATATTGATGTGTTGGATTATTTTAGTGTTGCGAACCCTAGGGTGGTGTTTACACACATACATACTTGCATACATTCCTATTTATATGTGCTCATGGGATTCTTTTTAGTTAGGTGTTCACATGGGTATAGGACTATGTGTTCACA
Source organism: Agapanthus africanus (assembly GCA_030015575.1). NCBI lineage: Eukaryota > Viridiplantae > Streptophyta > Magnoliopsida > Asparagales > Amaryllidaceae > Agapanthus > Agapanthus africanus. The sequence goes on from JASDDO010000010.1 coordinate 166,843,205, forward strand.
TACGGATTTGAGGATGATACTTGGGATTGAGCTGAGTCGATGAGACATGTTTTGTGGTTGTGATATCGGTGATATGGCAGGATTCGTACATGAACTACGTCCTGCTGTTATAGCGGATCTTGGCGCGGCGATACGGGTGAATAGTGTTATAAATAAAATGGTCGACATGTGATCGTGATATGAGGCATGATATGCTAGGATATTGATCCTAGGCTGTATTGGGCGATGTATACCCCTTGATGATGCTATGTGCTGACGGTATCGGTTTGTACGAGATTGTCGATCTGTAGTCAGATCATGACTATATTGATGATATTAGTATTGTATTAGACATAGGTCAGTACCTTAGACTATGATATTTGATAAAGAAGATACCAGATGAATAGTGTGATTGAATGTGATATTAATCCGTACCCAGATTTGGGATGCCGTACGAAGGATTTACGTACGAGCTATATTGATGATTGATCCGCACTCTTGACTTGGGATGCCTGATTTTAGATATGGTATCGGATATGATATTATTGAGGCGGGATCACCGACTATACATATACAGGTATGTATATGTATCGACTCAGATGATAGGCGGTTTCCTTACCTGTAGTTCAGCTTGTTAGTTCAGCCGTATAGTTTAGTGTGGTTGTTAGATTACATTAGATTTCTTACCTATTTCAAAAACTAACGAATCGTGGGCATTTTTAAAGACAGCCCAAGGGATCCTACGGATATTTCAAAAGACGTAGCTTTTCATAAAAACACCGTAGCCCCTATTTTCAAAACCCCATGATTCGTGTTATTTCAAAAGGCACCATTCGTAGGACTTATATTAGATTATTGCAGATTAGTTATCGTTGTGTCTAGTATTCAGCTCCCGCACATTATTGCTGTTCGCTCTGCCTCGCATATTTATTTTGCTGCATATTCCATTATTGATATCATGCTGTTAGGACACCAGCACCATTACCGATGATGCGTATGTACCACGTACACCTACTTGCCGGCTCACACACATCTTCATCGGTAATTGCCATGTCACGTACACTTTAGAGAATATAATTGCTTTACTTAGATTGTTAGCTGGTAGTTTTGACATGATATTAGTGTACTTCCCTTTTATGCCATATTAGACATTGTAGTTATTACCTACCACTTCATGCATACTGTTATTCAGTTGTTCATGCCTAGTTCATTATCATTGACATATGCACTTGTGATGATTTCTTGAGATTTATGATATTTCTGGATTTCGGGGAAAGCCGCAAAATTTACAACTTATGATCTTTTAAAATATAAAATGTTGCGGTTTTCTAGTGATGTAAAGTGTCGTCCACCATGAGTTTGCTGTGGTTTTGGAGATCCGTGTCGAGGAGTGGAGGAACCGTCACGGGTACATGGTGGGCCCGGTGCGGTACCCCGGGGCAAGATGAATGTGGTGATGACGTTGAGCCTGGCAGGGGAGCACTACCGACCGATGATTTTTACCTGATGCGTCGGATATCCGGAGGATACCGTCGTGGTCTTGAGATGGATGGTAGGGGCCGGTCTGGACTGACGGCGCCCTAGATATTGAGATTGAGACATTGATATTTCGAGACAGTGAGATTTATGTTTTGTGTCGATGCTAGACACTGTTGATACTGATTTCATTATGATACCTCAATTTAAAAATACGAAGGAAATCTCACTAATTTATGAAAACAGTTTCTTCATTTACATGTATTCTGTTTTCATGCATTCATACCTCATTCATATGATATATTGCTACCTGAGGCACTGACACTGGCACATGAAATTACACTCGGGTTAGATATTACCCTAGCCATTGTTATAGGCTGCATGTTATACCTATATTTGAGGATATATTATGATCATTGACTTAGGTTGCGTTATTTATGCGATTTCTGTGCGTAGATGTTTTTCTATTCACGAGTTGGCAACTCACCCCCGTTGTGCCCCAGCTTCTTGCAGGTTTTGCCGTACAGTTTTCATTATGGCTTTGCGGGCTCAGTTTCATTCGGGTGACTTGCTAGTAGGTGGGTTTTTCTTGTATCGTACCCATCATATTACCTTGTATAATATTATTCAGTTGTATCTAGTAAATTCCATCAACCAAACATGTATTTTTTGAGATAGAGACCAGTGCTGTTTATTCTTTCGACCTTAGAGTCGCTCGTTATATTTCTGGTGGTTTTGAGTTCCTTTTGATTTTTGATCCTCGCCGTTGGCGTTGTATATTATATTGCATGTGTGGTTGTGACCGTCGATTGACGAAGAGCTAGCTCCCGCTTGGGGATGCCTTTTTATTGATTTCGTATACTATTCATGTTGTATCCCGTTTGGGGGCCAGTATTTACAAAGGAGACTCTGCCGAAATTTTTAGGAAATATTTGATGTTTTTAAAAATGCATTATTCGGCTTATGCTAATAAATTTACTTGATTTAAATTGGTTTTTCCTTCACTCTACTACTTTTCTTGGTTTGGATTTCTGGGTTTTCGGCTTACTTAGATTACGTACGCCTCGAGACGTTTCGTAGTTTAAGTGCCGGTCATGTTCCGTACTTTTGGGACGTGACAAAGTTGGTATCAGAGCGTTAGGTTTTACCTTCGGAGCGTAGGATGACCCTTGGTTGATGGAATAGGTGACTAAAGTAGAGTGACGTACCGTTGGTATGTTCCGCGGCATATTTACGACACGCCACTCCACTTAAGAAGCCTTAGGATGTACATTTCCTTGTTCAGTATTATATTCCTTCCTGATCTAGCCTCATCGTTACCAGTTTGGTTATGCTGCCACGATTTCGGGCAGGGAGAGATACGGCTAGAGTTGCTGTCAATAGGAGCTCTTCACAAACGAGGACTGACCGGGGCGTGATTCCGGCGACACCCAATTGCAGAGATGTGTCTTTTTATTGTGTTTCCGCGCCACGAGCGTTTGGTGGATCGCCTTTATGAGGTTACTCGGAGGTGCTGATCGACACTAGAGAATTGAGCCAATGATGGAGGCCAGCCAGATTTTGATGACCGTTGGTGTGTTGCTTACTCCTGATGATTGAGGCACGGTTCAGCATGCAGACGAGTGAGCCAGTTATTGCTGCGAACGACGAGATATCGCCCCAGATGTTGGAGCTATTGCAGTATAAGTTGTACTAAGAGATTATAGGAGGTCGCTGGTCATCTAGGATGAATGACTAGGACATGTGGATCGTTCGCTTACCCCGATGCGAGGTCATCAGATAGATTGATTCCAGCTAGAGACGACTTCACGCAGAGACGTGAGGGTCGACAGAGACGATCGAATGTCGGAAACCTATTATTCCAAGTTTAAAGTAGTCGGAAAGACATGCAGGCAATTCTATGGTCCCTCTAGAAGAATGAAACCCTAACTCGACTTAATGACCGTGTGAAAGCCTTTGAACCTTCAGGTTTGCGGCAGTTTTACGGCGCCATTAGTAAGGCTTGGGTTTGCCCTTCTACGGCTGGACCACCGATGCTGTGGTATGTACTCGATACTAATAAACTGTGCCCAAGAGGTTGAGCTCTTGGGGAATTATGAGGTTTTGACTACTCGATCGGATGGCTCGACTTAATTCGGATGCTAGGTGGTGAGATGCATTTCTTGGGAGACTCCCGATACGAGGATAGCCGTTGGAGCTCAGTCCATGTAGCCACGATGAGACGAGTCCGAAGCAGTCGACATTAGAGAAAATGGAGTAAAGAGGTCCGTACAAGATTTGGATAAGACGGCGTTCCACTCCACCGACATCAGAGATGCGATACGCATGCCGAGGCAGAGTACTGGATATACCTTCCGGAAGGAGTCGCGATCGGTATGCTGTCGTTCCAGAGCAAGATGCAGATATAGGAAAGGACGATGACTTCCGGACGGTTGGTAGAGACGAGACATGAAAGAGAGCGTGAGCAGGATTCCTTCCAGGACACTGCTGCAATGATACTTGCACCCAGGATCAGATGTGTCACGTACATTCAGAGAGCCAGAGGCCGACGCCAGTGATATGTTGTCTTACGAGTGGTCGCGATGATCGACCGAGAGATGACCAGAGAAGTGCCAGAACGGGATCACCCCCGTTAGCACACCTGACAGAGCCGATGAGCCGATGGACCGAGAGATTGGTAATTCACAGTGAAGACCTTGACCCAGGAATGGTCATTGTTATGTACACCAGCAGGCCAGAGTTCATGATCATCGACGAGACGTCCCACTAGTGACCGTGACAGTTGGCCCGAGATTCTTAGAGGATGCACTTGAGCGGTACTATGCCGCCATTATTGATTTCGATGTTTTGGGTGATTTATTCGAATGATTTGATTTTGATGATTGAGGATTTACGATCTTTGCACAGTGTTGCACTTGATATTGTTTTCGTGCTTGGGTTTCACATGTTTGTGATTTTACGGTTTTAGACATTTGAGTTGATTTTGTGCGTATGCACGCACACGATTTGATTCATGCACTCTGTATAGTTTATATATGCTTGCAGTGCAGTGATATGCCTTTTGTGCACTTAGATGCACTGGACTTCGATTTCGATTGTGATACTCGATATTATTTTGAGCACTTTGTGCACCAGATTGGATTTTGCGCATGTTCGGCACTTGATTTTGGATTTCATGATTTCATGCATGATGGATGCACCAGATTTGAATTTTTAGCGCATGTTGGGCGCCTGTTATGAGATGCGATTTGGTACACACCAGATGCACTGAATCGGGATTTTTCGTGCAAGTCAGATGCACCTGATTTTGCTGTCAGGTATACCCGTTGCCTATGAATGATGTTGTGTGCACACCCGTTGCACCTAGATGTTGTTTCTGTACACATGTATGGCACACTTATAGATTTTTATTTCCGTGCGAACCTGACGCACGTAGTATTCATATATATTTATGATTGATTTCTTATGGAGCAGTACGTTTTTATGATATTGTTATGTGTTTTCGTACTGAGCAGGACTAGTCAGAGGACAGTACCTGAATATATTTTACATGTACAGTTTTGAGTTATATCATATTGGTTTTTCTTGGATTTGGTATTGATGTCTTCCCCTTGACTCCGATGATTGCGGGATGCTTGACGGAGTTCCGATTTGAGTTATATGCTCATTTTTCATGCGCATGCGTTGCGCTACGATTTGTTTGATGTATTTATGATTTCGGAGCCCCGGCGATTTGATGGTTTTGGCTGAAATATTTTAGTATTTGGGTGAAGTTTTAATTTAAATTCGGGGACCGAATTTCTTTAACGGGGGAAGATTGTAACGTTTTGAAAATCGTTTCGGTGAAATTTCGAAAAAACGGTAAAATAAGGGGGTTTTCTGTAAGAAGTCAAAATGCAAATATCTTTATTATAAAATTAAATATACATATTCTAGCTATGTAATTGATAGTATTTGGTGTTTATTGAGCCACTGGTGAAATTTCAAATTTTCTGAAAAATTTTCCGAAATTAATTATTTTAATATTATTTTAAGCCGTCACTAATATATTTAATTAGGGAAAATTACAAATTGGAATGAGTTCAAACAAATTTTGTGCATCATAAAACATTAAATAAAATTTTATCATGTGATTTTTGAAATGAAATCGTTTGCCAAAACGGTGTAGAAAATATCGAAGAAAAATGCTTTTTTCGGTGAAATTAGTGTTAATGGGAATTGGGGTAATACATTTATCTTTTCCCTAACCCACACACCCACACCTCACCCTCTCTCCCCCTCCCCATGTGGCTGGCCCACTTTGACAGCCCCTCCCCCTCTCTCTCTCCTATCACCTCACATTTCAAAAGAAAAGAAAAGAAAAGAAAAGTCAAAGAGGTGTAGAATTTGTCTTTTCTCCCCACTTTCTTCACCTCTCTCTCTCTCCTCACTCCCCCCACACCACATGGCCGAAATTTCAGTCCCAAATCAGCAGCAGCCCTTCCCCCAAATCCCCTCCATTTTTCATCAAAACAAATCCACAATTTTGCCTCAAAATCCTTGCAAAATCGAAGCTAATTCAAAATCCAAGCCTTACCCATTATTTCTTGACTACTATAGTATGATTCTTAGTGAAAAGTTTTCATTTTGGAGGCCAAGATTTTTGTGCTAGATTCATTTTTGATCTCTTGATCAGGAGGTATAATTCTAACATTTCTCTTAAATTGTTGTTAATTGCCTTAGGTTAGCTTAATTATATGTTTAAATAGGTTTTTAATTAGTTCTAAGTGCATGATTTAAAATTCAAGAGAGGGGTTTGAATTCAAAATGGGGTTTTGTGTTGTGAGATTATGGTTGTGTGATATATTTGACATATTAGTGTTATGCTAAATCAAATCAAGTTTCTAGTTTGCTTTTTTTGTAAATTTTAATTGTGATAATTATATAAATTGCAAACTAGGTTTTAAAAATATATATATTTTGGTGAGATAAAAATCTAATTAGGGTATTCATAACATTATTACCATTTTAAATTATAGTTTAATAGTTTAGTTCATGAAAATCCAAGCTAAATTGTTATTTGTGCATTTTTGCTATAAAATTGTTAAAATTGGGTATATTGTAAACTAGAATTTTTGGGTTAATAAAATTTATTGGGATTAAATTATGGAAATTGTTTTTTATGACTTGTTTAAGATATTTAATAAGTATTATGGCCGCTAGATTTGTTTAAACGTCGAGTTTTGTACTAAAACGGGTAATTTTTGCTTGCTAGATTTTCGGAAAAATGGCTTTTAAGGTGAATTTGGGGGTTTTGTGAATTTTAACCTATTTTATATTATAATTAGTGTTCGTGAATGCGCAAATGAGAGTGTTTGGATTTTTCTCGATGGTTTGACGTTTGTAAATCGACATCGAGGGTTGGTTTGGCTATTCTTGCCTGCGTAGGCGATAGGTTTTGACCTATGCGTGATACGCATGCCGATTTGATTTTCGTATGCAGTTTCGATTTCGAAATTGGTTTTAATGCGATACGGTGCGTTATGATATGTAGGTACCCCATGTAGACTTCGAGACGACAAGCAAGCGCCTGGCGACGTCGACACCGGCGAGCGAGGACCAGGTGAGTAGATTTATATCTACGGGGAGAAGTCGGGTGGATGGCGTATAGCACCCCCGCAGTCCGTGGTGGTGTATACGGATGCGTATACACACCAACATTTATTATATGTTATTTTGGATTAATAACGATGTTTAGGATGGATACTGATGTGCTGGATTATTTTAGTGTTGCGAACCCTAGGGTGGTGTTTACACACATACATACTTGCATACATTCCTATTTATATATGCTCATGGGATTCTTTTTAGTTATGTGTTCACATAGGTATGGGACTATGTGTTCACATACGGATTTGAGGATGATACTTGGGATTGAGCTGAGTCGATGAGACTTGTTTTGTGGTTGTGATATCGGTGATATGGCAGGATTCGTACTTGAACTACGTCCTGGTGTTATAGCGGATCTTGGGGCGGCGATACGGGTGAATAGTGTTATAAATAAAATGGTCGACATGTGATCGTGATATGAGGCATGATATGCTAGGATATTGATCCTAGGCTGTATTGGGCGATGTATACCCCTTGATGATGCTATGTACTGACGGTATCGGTTTGTACGAGATTGTCGATCTGTAGTCAGATCATGACTATATTGATGATATTAGTATTGTATTAGACATAGGTCAGTACCTTAGACTATGATATTTGATAAAGAAGATACCAGATGAATAGTGTGATTGAATGTGATATTAACCCGTACCCAGATTTGGGATGGCGTACGAAGAATTTACGTACGAGCTATATTGATGATTGATCCGCACTCTTGACTTGGGATGCCTGATTTTAGATATGGTATCGGATATGATATTATTGAGGCGGGATCACCGACTATACATATACAGGTATGTATATGTATCGACTCAGATGATAGGCGGTTTCCTAACCTGTAGTTCACCTTGTTAGTTCAGCCGTATAGTTTAGTGTGGTTGTTAGATTAGATTAGATTTTTACCTATTTCAAAAACTAACGAATCGTGGGCATTTTTAAAGACAGCCCAAGGGATCCTACGGATATTTCAAAAGACGTAGCTTTTCATAAAAACACCGTAGCCCCTATTTTCAAAATCCCATGATTCGTGTTATTTCAAAAGGCACCATTCGTAGGACTTATATTAGATTATTGCAGATTAGTTATCGTTGTGTCTAGTATTCAGCTCCCGCACATTATTGATGTTCGCTCTGCCTCGCATATTTATTTTACTACATATTCCATTATTGATATCATGCTGTTAGGACAACAGCACCATTACCGATGATGCGTATGTACCACGTACACCTACTTGCCGGCTCACACACATCTTCATCGGTAATTGCCATGTCACGTACACTTTAGAGAATATAATTGCTCTACTTAGATTGTTAGCTGGTAGTTTTGACATGATATTAGTGTACTTCCCTTTTATGCCATATTAGACATTGTAGTTATTACCTACCACTTCATGCATACTGTTATTCAGTTGTTCATACCTAGTTCATTATCATTGACATATGCACTTGTGATAATTTCTTGAGATTTATGATATTTCTGGATTTCGGGGAAAGCCGCAAAATTTACAACTTATGATCTTTTGAAATATAAAATGTTGCGGTTTTCTAGTGATGTAAAGTGTCGTCCACCATGAGTTTGCTGTGGTTTTGGAGATCCGTGTCGAGGAGTGGAGGAACCGTCACGGGTACATGGTGGGCCCGGTGCGGTACCCCGGGGCAAGATGAATGTGGTGATGACGTTGAGCCTGGCAAGGGAGCACTACCGACCGGTGATTTTACCTGACGCGTCGGATATCCGGAGGATACCGTCGTGGTCTTGAGATGGATGGTAGGGGCCGGTCTGGACTGACGGCGCCCTAGATATTGAGATTGAGACATTGATATTTCGAGACAGTGAGATTTATGTTTTGTGTCGATGCTAGACACTGTTGATACTGATTTCATTATGATACCTCAATTTAAAAATACGAAGGAAATCTCACTAATTTATGAAAACAGTTTCTTCATTTACATGTATTCTGTTTTCATGCATTCATACCTCATTCATATGATATATTGCTACCTGAGGCACTGACACTGGCACATGAAATTACACTCGGGTTAGATATTACCCTAGCCATTGTTATAGGCTGCATGTTATACCTATATTTGAGGATATATTATGATCATTGACCTAGCTTGCGTTATTTATGCGATTTCTGTGCGTAGATGTTTTTCTATTCACGAGTTAGCAACTCACCCCCGTTGTGCCCCAGCTTCTTGCAGGTTTTGCCGTACAGTTTTCATTATGGCTTTGCGGGCTCAGTTTCATTCGGGTGACTTGCTAGTAGGTGGGTTTTTCTTGTATCGTACCCATCATATTACCTTGTATAATATTATTCAGTTGTATCTAGTAAATTCCATCAACCAAACATGTATTTTTTGAGATAGAGACCAGTGCTGTTTATTCTTTCGACCTTAGAGTCGCTCGTTATATTTCTGGTGGTTTTGAGTTCCTTTTGAGTTTTGATCCTCGCCGTTGGCGTTGTATATTATATTGCTTGTGTGGTTGTGACCGTCGATTGACGAAGAGCTAGCTCCCGCTTGGGGATGCCTTTTTATTGATTTCGTATACTATTCATGTTGTATCCCGTTTGGGGGCCAGTATTTACAAAGGAGACTCTGCCGAAATTTTCAGGAAATATTTGATGTTTTTAAAAATGCATAATTCGGCTTATGCTAATAAATTTACTTGATTTAAATTGGTTTTTCCTTCACTCTACTACTTTTCTTGGTTTGGATTTCTGGGTTTTCTGCTTACTTAGATTACGTACGCCTCGAGACGTTTCGTAGTTTAAGTGCCGGTCATGTTTCGTACTTTTGGGACGTGACAGGTACCTACAACGATAACACAATTGCAAAAGAATCCTGAAAATCACATCGGAAAACCAAGACGGCACATGATACTCTCATAGGTAAAAACCTATAGTCTCGCATGCAAACACGACCAATAACCCTTTGCCGTTGACGTTCAAACGCCACCCGACAGAAACGAATCATCAAATACCAAAACTTGAATTCAAAAACAATGGAAAGCATAAGGCAGCAACATTGAAAACATGTTCCGGATTTTGCTTAAAGTGAAAACAAAGTTCTAAAACAACACTAGGGTCATATATAGGGTACGCATGACATACAGAAGAAACCTGGTCCCGATCCCACACCAAGTGGCCGAGCCCCATAAAGGAAAAACCGGCCGGGCTGGCCCTGGGTGCTCCAATTTGTTTCGTCTCGCTACAAGGGGTTCCTAGGGTCTCAAATCGGTCTTTGGACTTGTTTATTTTTCTAGTTTCGGTCGCGGGTCGCTCCAGATTTCCCAACACGCTCCAAACCCTCACAAAACAGACATGAAAGTTTCTATTTTCAGTAAACTTGGTTTGTTTCAAATAGATCTGGGTTTCTAACCTCATAGGGGGTTTAAGGTCATCTCTAAGGTCCAATTGCACTAACACCACTCAAAATCCCACACAAGTATTTCCAGATTTTGACTCAGGTCAAATAAAGCCAAGCAAACAAGTCTAGGGTAATGTATATAGTATAGGTGAGCTACTGAACCAACCTAGGCTCCAAACCTCACCAAGTGGCCGGTCCCTATACCCAAAATTCCGATGTCGCCGGCCCAAGGGTCTCAGTTTGGGTTCATCAGGTCAACTTGGTCTGCTAGTAATATGTCTAGGCTCCTAGTATTGTTTGGTTGTCTCAGATATTCCCTGGGTTGCTCCAGATACCCCTTAGGCACACTCAAAGTCACAAAAGTAATATAGGTCAATTTCCTGAGTTCATGCAACGGCTCAGCTTTATGGCTCAGGTCATGAATCATGTTACCATGGTCAAGCAAACACTCACCAAAGTCCCCAGAATTCACCTATAGTCATTACAGAAAAATCAAGTACAACCAAATACCCCTAAACACCTTCAGGTAACTACCCTACAAAATCCAAACCCTATCTCTCCTGTTCAGCGGAAATCGCCGGAATTTGTCCATTGGTCGCCGACCCATGACCGGTAGGAAGGGGTAGGGTTTTAGGTGGTCACCTAGGGCTACCGGTACAACACTATGATACTGTTTGTTTTTCCCAGTGAGGGCTCGGGGTTACAGCAGGTCAACAACATCTAAAACGACACTAAAACACGATATCACACGCAACTAATCTAAAGGGAAGAAATTATACCTCATCTAGTCCACTCTAGGCAGCGCTAACTTCCCAACGTCGTCAAAATCCCATTTTGCTCGGTCCATCGTGTAGAAGAGGAGATGGGGATTAAGTTTTGTGAAGGGATTGTTGCGTTTTGGGATATGGTTGGAGATAGATCTAGGGTTTAAATGGAGGGTGGGGGAGTTGAGGAAGATGAAGAGGGTGATGGAAATGGTGGGGGATTTCATTTTGGGCAGCATCCTCCCTCTCTCTCTCACTAATACTCACTCTCTCTTCTCTCTCCAAGTACACCTAACCTAATGATTATGTCTCTCCCCTTTGACCCTTTTCTTTTTCTCATTTCCTTTTTCTCTCTAAATCCTTCTCATACAAATAGTAAACCCAAAACAAACCATGGTAAGGTGAAGAGAAGGCAAAGAAACACATGAAACACAAGTGTAAAAATCATATGTGCATATTTTGCACAAAAATTCTAAAAATCCGATTAGCGATTTTTAATCGCGATTAGCACTAAATTAGTGTCAAATAATTCATAAAAACTTTAAAATGGCATAATTCCATAAAATACCCTATTTTAGAATTTCTATAATTTTTTTCCAAAATTTTTCCCATTTATCTGTATTTAATTATACCGAAATATTAAAATATTCATTAAAAATTAATATTAAATTATAAAAATTTCCAAAAATAATATTTTATTTTTTTGAAATGTTACAATCTTCCCCACTTAAAGAAATTCGGTCCCCGAATTTAAATTTAAACCCCCAAATTCTAAAACATTTCAATAGAATGTCCAAGTCGTCGGGGCTCCGAAATCATCAATACACAAAACGCATCATAGCGCAATGCATGCGCATGAGAAATGAGCACATAACTCAAAATCGAAACTCCGTCAAGCATCCCGCAATCATCGGAGTCAAGGTAAAGACACGAATGCCAAATCCAAAGCAAAACCAATATGATATAAATCAGAACTATACAGGTAAATATCAAATCTATACATGTAAGTATCTAAAGGAAATGCATGCCAAATCTTTTAAAGTCGCTGTGCAATGCGCATAATACTGCACAGTGGCGGACGTCTCTTATAAGAAAATAACCATTTGCGTATATATCTTTTGTTTAATATGTACGTTCCGCCGTTTTGAAAACAATTTAGAAGGGTTTTCTTGTTTTAAAAGTTTCGTGTCATATCAGACACGTAGGTAAATACTGAGACTATAGCTCGGTTTTGGAAATCCCTTCGATAACTATCATTGCATGCAAAATATATCAAGGTACTGTCTTCTGACTAGTCCTGTTCAGTACGAAAACAAATCGCAAATATCATAAAAACGTACTGCTTCATAAGAAATCAATCCCAAGATATGCACATGAATACTACGTGCGTCTAGTACGCACGGAAATCAAAATCCATATATGTGCCATACATGTGCACAGAAACAAAATCTAAGTGCATCGGGTGTGCACGAAACATCTGTCAAGGGCAACAGGTGTGCCTGACAGCAAAAACAGGTGCATCTGACATGCACGAAGAATCTCGATTTAGTGCATCTGGTGTGCACCAAAATCGTATCTCATAACATACGCCCAACACACGCGAAAACCCAAATCAGGTGCATCCATCATGCACGAAATCATGAAATCCAATATCAAGCGCCGAACATGCACAAAATCTAATCAGGCGCACAAGGTACAAAACAAATATCGAACATCATAATCGAAATCGAAGTCCAGTGCAACTGTGGTGCACAAAATGCGTATCACTGAACTGCAAGCATATGTGAACTATACCGAGTGCAAAAACCAAATCGTGTGCGTACATATGCACAAAATCAATTCAACTGTATGAAACCCATAAAATCATAAACATATGAAACCAAGGCACGAAAACGGTCACAAGTGCAACAACTGTGCAAAAGTCATAAATACTCAGTAGGTGCAACCATGGTGCATGAAAACAAATATCATGAAACTCAATCATCAAAATCAGTCATGCGAATAGACCGCCCAAATTACCGAAATCAAATATGGAAGAATAGTCCCGCTCAAGCACATCCTCCAAGAATCTCTGGCCATCTGTCGTGGTCACTCATAGCATGTCTCATCGACGATCCTGAAATCTGGCCTGCTGGTGTGCGTAACATGACCGCTCCTGGGTCCAAGTCTTCTCATAAATTTATTCCAGAAAGGTCCTGTCGAGGTCTCTCCCAAATCTCGTCTCTGCCTAACTGTTCGAAAGTCATCGTCCTTTATTATATCTGTTTCTTGTTCCGGAACGGCTGCGTACTCATCTCGACTATTTCTGGAAGGTATATCCAAGTACAATGCCTCGGCATGCGTATCGCATCTCTGATGTCGGCGGAGAGGAACGTCATCTTATCCAGATCTTGTACAAACCTCTTACTCAACTTTTCTCTAATTTCGACTGCTTCGGACTCGTCTCGTCGTGGCTGAATGGGCTGAGCTCCAACACTATCCTCGTATCTGGAGTCTCCCAAGAAGTGCATCTCACCACCTGGTATCCGAATGAAGTCGAACCATTTGATCGATTCGTCAAAACCTCATAATCCCCAAGAGCTCAACATCTTGGGTACAGTATGATAGTATCGAGTACATACCACAGCATCGGTGGTCCAGCCGTAGAAGGGCAAACTCAAGCCTCACTAATGGCGCCGTGGAACTGCCTCAAACCCTAAGGTTCAAAGGCTTTCACACGGTCATTATGTCGAGTTAGGGTTTCATTCTTCTGAGGGTCCATAGAATTGCCTGCATGTCTTTCCGAATACTTTAAACTTGGAATAATAAGTTTCTGACATTCGACCGTCTCTGTCGACTCTCAACGCATCCGCGTGAAGTCGTCTCTAGCTGGAATCAATCTATCTGATGACCTCGCATCGGGGTAGGCGAACGAACCACATGTCGTAGTCATTTATCCTCGGTGAATAGCAACCTTCTATCATCTCTTAGTACAACTCGTACTGCAATAGCTCCAGCCTCTGGGGCGATACTTCATTGTTCGCAGCAACAGCTGGCTCACTCGTCTGCACGCTGAACAGTGCCTCAATCAACATGAATACGCAATACATCAACGGTCATCAAAATCTGGCTGGCCTCTATCAGTGGCCTAATCCTCTGGTGCTGATCTGCACGTCCGTGTAATCTCATACAGTGACCCATCAAATGCTCGTAGCGCGAAAACACAATAAAAAGACACATCTCTGCAATCATGTGTTGCCGGAATCACGCCCCGGTCAGTCCTTGTTCGTGACGAGCTCGTGCTGACCGCAACTCCAGCCGTAGCTCTCCCTGCCCGTAATCGTAGCAGCAAAACCATAACCGGTACCGATGAGGCTAGATCATGAATGTATATAGTACTGAACAAAGAAATGTACATCCTAAGGCTTCTTAAGTGGAGAAGCGTATCGTAAATATGCCGCGGAACATACATACGGTACGTCACTCTACTCAAGCTACCTACTCCATCAACCAAGGGTCATCCTACGCTCCGAATGTAAAACCTAACGCTCTGATACCAACTTTGTCACGACCCGAAAGTACAGAACATGACCGGCACTTAAACTACGAAACGTCTCGAGACGTACGTAATCTAAGTAAGCCGAAAACCCAGAAATCCAAATCAAGAAAAGTAGTAGAGTGAAGGAAAAACCAATTCAAATCAAGTAGTTTGCAACATACGCCGAAATATGCATTTTAAAATCACAAGTCTTTTATAAAAATTTCGACAGAGTTTCCTTTGTAAAAACAGACCCCAAATGGGTACAAAACCTGATAAAGCATATATAATGAATAAAGGCATCCCCAAGAGGGAGCTAGCTCTTCGTCAATCGACGGTCACAACCACGCAAGCAATATAATATACAACGCCGAAAGGCGAGGATCACAACAGAAAAGGAAACTCAAAACAGCAAGAAATCCATAGAAATACAACGCGCGACTCTAAGGTTGAAAGAATAAATATCACTGGTCTCTATCTGAAATAAATACATGTTTGGTTGATGGAGCTTCTAGATACAACAGAATAATAATATACAAAGTATAATGATGGTCACGATGCAAGTGAACCCACCTACTAGCAAATCACCCGGAAATGGAAGTAGTGCCAGCAAAGCCGTAATGAAACCTGTACGGCAAAACCTGCAAAAACTGTGGCACAACGGGGGTGGGTTGCTAAGTCGTGAGTAGAAAACATCTACGAGCAGAAATCGCATGAATAATGCAATCCTAGGTCATACGATCACTATATATATATATATATAATCCTCAAAATAACAAGTCTAGAGCATGAAAAGGTGGCAAGGGTAAATATCTAACCGAAGTGTAATCTCATGTACTCGTGTCAGTGCCTCAGGTAGCAATATATCATATGGATGAGGTATGAATGCATGAAAACAGAATACATGTAAATGAAGAAACTGCTTTCATAACTTAGTGAGATTTCTGTATTTTTAAAACGAGGTATCATAAATGAAATCTGCATAAACAGTGTCTAGCATCGACACAAAAAATAAATCCCAATGTCTCAAAATCTCAGGCTCCGGCTATCCGAACTGGCCTGTATCATCAAATCTCAGTACCTCAATATCTCATTATCTAGGGCGCCGTCAGTCCAGACCGGCCCCTAGCATCCATAACAAGACCACGACGGTATCCTCCGGATATCCGACGCGTCGGGTAAAATCACCGTTAGGTAGTCTTCCCCTGCCTGGCTCATCGTCTACTACTCGAACTTCTTGCCCCGGGATACCTTACCGGGTCCACCATGTACCCGAGACGGTTCATCTAACTCCTCGAATCGGGTCTCGAAATCCATCAGTAAACTCATGGCGGACGACTCATACATCATGGGAAAACCGCACTTTTCATTTTAAAAAGAGGGAGAAGAAGTTTATATATGTTCTTGCGGTTTTCCCCCAAATCCAGGAAATCTCATGAAAATCCGAATCCAAATCATCAATAGAACGTAAAACAGTGAATATAGGCATAAAATCCATGAATGCGCATAACAGTGAATAACAATATGCATGAAGTAGCAAGTAATAACTACAATGTCTAAACTAGCATATAAGGCAGGTACACTAATATCTTGTCGAAACTATTAGCTAACAGGCTATGTCTATGTAATAGTATTCTCTAAAGCGTACGTGACATGGAAATTACCGATGATGATGTGTGTGAGCCGGCAAGTAAGTGTACATGGAACATACGCATCATCGGTAATGGTACTGGTGTCCTAATAGCATGATATCAATAATGGAATATGAAATCACAATATAAGTATGCGATGCGGAGCGAACATCAATAATGTGCGGGAGCTGAATACTAGACACAACGATAACTAATCTGCATTTAATATAATATAAATCATACAGTAGTGCCTTTTGAAATAATACGAATCGCGGTGTTTTGAAAATAAGGGCTACGGTGTTTTTAAGAAAAGATACGCTCTTTGAAATATCCGTAGAATCCCTTGACCAGTCTTTTAAAATACCCACGATTCGTTGGTTTTTAAATAGGTAGGAATCGAACCTTGTAACATTTTCAAAAATATAAAATATTAATTTTGGGAATTTTTATAATTTAATATTATTTTATTGATTATTTTAATATTAAATGCAAATAAATAGGAAAAATGTTAGAAAAATTATGAAAAATTATGGAAAATTCTAAAATAGGGTAGATTAGTGAATTATGACATTTTTAAGTTTTTGTGATTAGTTTGACGCTAATTTAGCGCTAATCGCGATTAAAAGTCGCTAATCGGTTTTTTTTTGGCTTTTTGTGCAAAACTTGCACATATCACTTTCTCCTACACTTGTGTATTTTCTTACCATGCTTTATCTTTTGGGTTTACTATTGGGGTGAGAAGAGTTTAGAAAAGGAAAAGAAAAGAAATAGAAAATGGTATAATGAGAGAGAGAGAACAAGTCAACCCCACCTTTTTGCACCATGCCTTCATCATTTCCCCATCTCTTTTCTCTCTCCCCTTTCCCTTGTTGCTGCTGCTGCCCTCTTCCCTCACTCACCCTCTTCACTAAAAACCCTAGATCCATCAAGAAAACAATGCCAAAACCCCATTCCCACTTCACAAAAAAATGGTCCCAAGCTCACTAGCTTCACTTTGAGCCTAATAAGATTGGATTTGGAGCACTTTGAGCAACTCAAGAAAATTCTTGAGTTGCCAAAGGAGGTAATTTCTGCACCCTCTTGTAGCATTTCAATTTCCTTATGCATCAATTCTAGTTTAGTATCGATATCGTGTCATTTTGCGGACTTTTGAGATTTCAAGTGAGAGTTTAGGGTAAAACTGAAACTAAGATGAAATTGAGGCTTGTTGAGACCCTAGAAACCCTGGTGTGATGCTAAATTGAACCCAAACCTGAAATGGGAACCAGAATACGGATTTTAGAAACCAATATCGGGGAAAAACTGGAATCTGCCACTGTTTTTGAGAATCTGCTAACACCCCGAGACCCCTAAAATAATATTGAGTGGAAATTGAGATGTGCAGGCACCATAGAGGAAACACCCAAAACCCTAGCTCCCCACTCCACCTTGAGGCCGCCAAAACCTCCTTTCTGGCCGCAATTTGCGGCCAGACCAGTGAGGAATTTCCTCGTTTTCTGTGCACAGCCCCAGCTCCTCTAGTGTTGACCCAGGGTACTTATAGTTTTGACAGATTCTATCTAGGGTGAAATCTGGGACATATATCCTAAGTTGCTATTTTGGATTCGTGTTTCCGTATTCCGTATTTTCATTTCTGAAATGGTGGAATGTGTTTTGCCTCGACTATTTGTCGTTTATACGACGATATAGAGGATTTATTGATGGTTTTGAAGGCGTGCCATAGGTTCTCACCTATAGGCCCCCTTATCGTATCGTTTTGGATTTCATGCGCCGTTTTAGCTTGGATTTGGTTTTAATGCGCATATACGATATTTGATGTGTTGGTACCCATGAAGACTTCGGGACGACAAGCAATTGCGTGGTGATGTCCGCAAATGATGATTCAAGTGAGTAGATTATATCTACAGGGGGAAGTCGGGTGGATGGCGTATAGCACCCCCGCAGTCCGTAGATAGATTATTATGTAGTTATGGTGACATTAGGTGTATTATGGATAGTATAGGGTTAGAAGTGACTAGTGTAGTTCATAGTCGCGAACCCTAGGATAGAATTACACCTATACACACACCTTTGCTTATCACTTGTACTTGCACTGTGATTGATGTTATGTGATGACTTGGAGGTGAGTCGATGATGTGGGCTTGGTGCCCTGGGATCGGTGATTTGATACGATTCATATGTGGGATATGACTTATGATTCTTGCGGGCTTGGGATATGTGTTTACCCCTGCATGCATACTTACTGATGTTACCGTTTGTACTAGACATAGAGTGGTACTCTAGACTATATGATCTGATGATGGTGATATCTGTTATATGATGAGACAGTGAGATGTTGACCCCTACCTAGCTATGGGGATGCCGTACGATGATTTACCGTACGTGCCGATATTGATGATAGATCCGCACTCATAACTCGAGGATATCTTATGATATGACATTGAGGCGAGATCACCGACTATATATCTATATATATATACCGACTCAGATTTAGGTGGTTTCCACACTTACCCCTCCTGATTGACCTGATACTTAGGTGTAGTTTGCATAGTAGATACTTCACTGTGATGTTGACTACCAGATTTCTGCATCTTCATGCTATTCATATTGCTGGCATATGTTCATTGCTATATTATTATCATGCTGTTAGGACACCAGCACCATTATCGATGATGCGTATGTTCCACGTACACTATTTGCCGGCTCACACACTTCATCATCGATAATTGCCATGCCACTACACTGTAGTACTATTGCATTCATGAGATGATTCTTCCTTCGACTTATGCACATTACTATTCCATGTTGCATGATTCCCGATATGATTACCTTTCCTTATATGTCGCATACATCATGGATTGATTGCATAGCACATCGCATTGGATTGACTTCCTGATGTTGGATTTTCATGTGATTTCTGGATTTGGGAACCGTAGCCTTTTCGAATAAGTAACCATTTAAAAACCCGGTTCCCTTGATATGTTATTTGGGGCGTCGTCCCGTGTTTTCTCGGTGCTAGAGGATGCATTGAGAGAGGGATGACCCGGACTGACGGATTCCCGATATAAACTTTGATATAGGGCATGATCCGGAATGACGGATGCCCGATGGATTGATATAGGGCATGATCCGGAATGACGGATGCCCGATGCATTGAGAGAGGGATGACCCGGACTGACGGATTCCCGATATATACTTTGATATAGGGCATGATCCGGAATGACGGATGCCCGATGGATTGATATAGGGCATGATCCGGAATGACGGATGCCCGATGCATTGAGAGAGGGATGACTCGGACTGACGGATTCCCGATATGTACTTTGATGTAGGGCATGATCCGGAATGACGGATGCCCGATACAGGAGGATTTACGTGTCGATGCTAGGCACGGTTTTCATGATGTTTTTCCATGATTTTGTTTATATCCTCACATTGCATACATGATGCTTATTGTCATTGGGTGACGGGTGGACGGGTTCCACATACATACAAACATGGATTATATACAGACTTGGATCATAGACAGACTGGTTTTACATTGATCATACTTTATTTGTATATATAACAGGGTATGAGGGCGCTGTTATATATACCCTTACACCAATATTAGTGGTATGGGACGCTAATATATGTGTATTGATATCATTGATATTTCTTCATGGTTACTTCATGCAGACATACCTTACATTGATGACATGTGATTACCTGAGTACCTGGCACTACATACATGATTAGATGTTACCTTGCCACCCTATTACACTCAGATGTACTCTTGTGGATTATATTATTGATCGTTGACTTAGGTTTATGTCTTGCATTCGGTTTCTGCTTGTAGATGTTTCTATTCACGAGTTGGCAACTCACCCCCGTTGTGCCACAGTTCTTGCAGGTTCTGCCGTACAGGTTCTTTTGCGGCATTTCTGGCACACTTCGTTCTTGCGGGTGACTTGCTTTTGGTAGGTGGATTCTTTCGCATCAAGAATCACCATTGTATTATTTTATTTCATTGTACCTAGAAATTGTCCATCAACCAAAACTTGTATTCTTTCAGACTTAGAGACAGTGTTGTATTATTCGACCTTAGAGTCGCGCTTAGTAGTATTGCGGTTTTCTTGTTGCTTTTGAGCTTTCTTTGGATTTGATCCTCCCCACTTGGCGTTGTATCTTATTATATCATTGTGTGGTTGTGACTGTCGATTGACGAAGAGCTAGCTCCCGCTTGGGGATGCCTTTATCATTGCATATATATCGTTATTCTTGTTTTACCCCATTCGGGGCCATTTTTACAAAAGAAACTCTGCCGAAATTTCGGGAAAAGATTGTACTGTTTTTAAAATGCACATTCGGCTTAGTTATTTAAAAACCTTGATTTCAAACATGTTTTCTTCACTTCTTTAAACCAGTTTCTTTACATATTCTTCAAAATGGTTTTAGATTTCTGGGCTTTTGGCTTACTTGAATCAGATGGAGTCCTATAGGCTTCATATGGTTCAAGGGCCAGTCACGTGCTCTTTCGGGTCGTGACAAAGTTGGTATCAGAGCGCTAGGTTGACCTTGGTTCGAGTCTGAGTTTGACTATGTGGAGCTTAGGGAGTTATTTATATACGGAACTTAGGCTTGACCTTACGGAACTTAGACTTGGTCGAGGGGGTATTAGACCCGAACTTTCGTCGTATTAGGATGACCCTTGGTTGATGGATTAGGTGACTAAAGTAGAGTGACGTACCGTTGGTATGTTCCGAGGCATACTTACGACACGCCACTCCGCTTAAGGAACCTTAGGATGTACATTTTTTTTTGAGATCAGTGATTCTCTTCATATCCAGGATTATACATCCATTTGAGATTCCCGAATCTATTAGTTTCATGATCATACCTCCATTGATGCTGTTCCTTCCTATGATCATGTATCCACTTTGGATCTGTTGTTTCCTTTCTTGCCATTGATGTGCTCTTTTGATACTCGATTGAGGTTCCTGTCACCATGGTTGAGCGCAGTTTGGGCTGCTGCTAGGGTTACGGCCGGTGTGAGCTCGTTTGGTACGAGGACCGACCATTGTGTTTTCTGGTGACATGGGAACGTCTCGAGTTAGTGTTGGTGATTGTGACCTCTAACAGAGGCGAGTGCTTGGTCTTGCACCGGATGATCGGGCCTTTGTTAGAGCTGCCAGTTGAGAGAGGACTGTTGATGTACAGCATACCTCAGAGGTTGTGATGTCGCCTATCGTGCAGATAGATGGACCGGCTGTTGCTGAGATTGACATGATGTTGCTTTCGGAGCGTACGAGCTGAGACTGCCGGAGCTTTCGGGCAGTCATGCGACTGATGATAGCCAGTCTACCCGATTTAAGAGACGAAGGTGATACGTCCGATTTTGCGCCAGAGCGGGCCCAGATGAGTTGAAGATTTCCAGTGTGGAGAGTCTTACTCAGATCTAGAGCAGACCGACTCAGAGATGACCGCTTATGCGTCGCCTTTCCTGGAGGATTGAGGCGTTGTTCGGCGTACAGGCGTATGAGCCAGTTGCTGCTGCAAATGACGAGATATCGCCCAGATGGTTGGAGCTACTGCAGCATGAGCATGTTCTTGGAGATATGATAGCGAATCGCTAGTCACCGAGGATGAATGACTAGGACGAGTGGTGAGTTCGCTTACCCCGATGCGAGGTCATCAGGTGGATTGATTCCAGCTAGAGACGACTTCACGCAGGTTCGTTGAGAGTCGATTGAGACGATCGAATGTCAGGAGCCTATTTTCCAAGTTTAAAGTATACGGAAAGACATGCAGGTGATTCTATGGACCCTCTAGAAGAATGAAACCCTAACTCGACTTAATGACCGTGTGACAGCCTTTGAACCTTAGGGTTTACGGCGGTTCCGCGGCGCCATTAGTGAGGCTTGGGTTTGCCCTTCTACGGCTGGACCACCGACGCTGTGGCATGTACTCGATACTATTAACTGTACCCGAGATGTGAGCTCTTGGGGGATTATGAGGATCTGACGAGTCGATCGGATGGTTCGACATCTTTTGGATATCGTGATGGGACACTGCTTAGGAGATTCCAGATGCGAGCATAACCGTTGGAGCACAGTGCATGCAGCCATGTTGAGACAAGTCCGAATCAGTCGACATTGACGCAGAGTGAAGAAAAGAGTTCGTACGAGATTTCGACGAGATGACGTCCCACTCCGCTGACGTCAGAGGTGTGATATGCAACCCGAGGCGTGGTATATGGATATATCTTCCAGAAGAAGCGTGATAAGTAGGCAGCCATTCCGGAATAAGCTTTAGCTTCAGCATTGGATGATGACTTCCGGGCTTTTCGGCAGGATTGAGATTTGAGAAGGGAACCTCGACAGGACCCTTCTGGAAAACGATATGAGAAGACCTAGACCAGGAGTGGTCGTATTGCGCGCACCCAGCAGGCCAGAGTTCGGCATTGTCGACGAGGTAGTTGACCAGGTTCGGATAAAGGAAATTATTGTGCTGAGGACACAGGTGTCTTTTGAGCAAGAAGTGGTTGTGCCGGAAGGCCGACCTCTGTACAGATCGGCATAGGCATGCTTGGAAGAGACCTTGAGCGGGATTCCTTCCAGGACATTGCTGCCATGATGATTGCACCCAGGATCAGATGTGTGACGTGCTTTCAGAGACCCAGAGGCCGACGCCAGTGATTTGCTGCCTTACGACTGGTCGTGAGGTTTGACCGAGAGGTAACCAGAGAAGTGCCAGAACGGAATCGTCCCCGTTAGCACATCTGACAGGGCCGATGAGCCGGTTGACTGTGAGATTGGAAATCCACAGAGAAGATAAGGACCCAGAGAGCCAGAGGATGCCAGATCGTGAGCAAGAGACAGGTAGATATCCTGCGCTTCTAGCAGTGGATTGCACCGACTCCTTCTCGACCTTGAAGGAGGAACTACCGAAGACGGTATTTATGATTTGTGATTTAGTGATTCGATTATCACGTATCCGTCATTTTGGATTTCGGTATTTTGGGCGTTCTGTTTGCATGATTTAGTTTTGATGACTGAGTTTCATGATATTGATTTCATGCACCCACTGGATATTTATATATTTTGCGCAGAGTTATTATATTTGAGATATTGATTGAGATTTCATGCCTACAGTATGCAGTGATTTGATTTGCACTCCTAGCATGGTTTTCATGCACCTTTAGTGTTTTGATATATGATTTTGGTGCACGCCAGATGCACTAAATCGGGATTCTTCGTGCATGTCACATGCACCTGATTTTTTCTGTCAGGCACACATGTTGCCTACGACAGATGTTTCGTGCACGCCCGTTGCACCTAGATGTTGTTTTGTATACCTGTTTGACACATTTATGGATTTTGATTCCTTGCGCACCAGACGCATAGGATATTCTTATATATGCATTTTGGGGATTTATTTCTAGTAGAGCAGTATATTTTTATGATATTCTTATGTGTTGATATTTTCGGAGCCCCGACAAATTGGATTATTACTGAAATTGTTTTTAGTATTGGGGGTTTAAATTTAAATTCGGGGACCGAATTTCTTTAAGGGGGGTAGATTGTAACATTTTCAAAAATATAAAATATTAATTTTGGGAATTTTTATAATTTAATATTATTTTATTGATTATTTTAATATTAAATGCAAATAAATAGGAAAAATGTTAGAAAAATTATGAAAAATTATGGAAAATTCTAAAATAGGGTAGATTAGTGAATTATGACATTTTTAAGTTTTTGTGATTAGTTTGACGCTAATTTAGCGCTAATCGCGATTAAAAGTCGCTAATCGGTTTTTTTTTGGCTTTTTGTGCAAAACTTGCACATATCACTTTTTCCTACACTTGTGTATTTTCTTGCCATGCTTTATCTTTTGGGTTTACTATTGGGGTGAGAAGAATTTAGAAAAGGAAAAGAAAAGAAATAGAAAATGGTATAATGAGAGAGAGAGAACAAGTCAACCCCACCTTTTTGCACCATGCCTTCATCATTTCCCCATCTCTTTTCTCTCTCCCCTTTCCCTTGTTGCTGCTGCTGCCCTCTTCCCTCACTCTCCCTCTTCACTAAAAACCCTAGATCCATCAAGAAAACAATGCCAAAACCCCATTCCCACTTCACAAAAAAATGGTCCCAAGCTCACTAGCTTCACTTTGAGCCTAATAAGATTGGATTTGGAGCACTTTGAGCAACTCAAGAAAATTCTTGAGTTGCCAAAGGAGGTAATTTCTGCACCCTCTTGTAGCATTTCAATTTCCTTATGCATCAATTCTAGTTTAGTATCGATATCGTGTCATTTTGCGGACTTTTGAGATTTCAAGTGAGGGTTTAGGGTAAAACTGAAACTAAGATGAAATTGAGGCTTGTTGAGACCCTAGAAACCCTGGTGTGATGCTAAATTGAACCCAAACCTGAAATGGGAACCAGAATACGGATTTTAGAAACCAATATCGGGGAAAAACTGGAATCTGCCACTGTTTTTGAGAATCTGCTAACACCCCGAGACCCCTAAAATAATATTGAGTGGAAATTGAGATGTGCAGGCACCATAGAGGCAACACCCAAAACCCTAGCTCCCCACTCCACCTTGAGGCCGCCAAAACCTCCTTTCTGGCCTCAATTTGCGGCCAGACCAGTGAGGAATTTCCTCGTTTTCTGTGCACAGCCCCAGCTCCTCTAGTGTTGACCCAGGGTACTTCTAGTTTTGACAGATTCTATCTAGGGTGAAATCTGGGACATATATCCTAAGTTGCTATTTTGGATTCGTGTTTCCGTATTCCGTATTTTCATTTCTGAAATGGTGGAATGTGTTTTGCCTCGACTATTTGTCGTTTATATGACGATATAGAGGATTTATTGATGGTTTTGAAGGCGTGCCATAGGTTCTCACCTATAGGCCCCCTTATCGTATCGTTTTGGATTTCATGCGCCGTTTTAGCTTGGATTTGGTTTTAATGCGCATATACGATATTTGATGTGTAGGTACCCATGAAGACTTCGGGACGACAAGCAATTGCGTGGTGATGTCCGCAAATGATGATTCAGGTGAGTGGATTATATCTACAGGGGGAAGTCGGGCGGATGGCGTATAGCACCCCCGCAGTCCGTAGATAGATTATTATGTAGTTATGGTGACATTAGGTGTATTATGGATAGTATAGGGTTAGAAGTGACTAGTGTAGTTCATAGTCGCGAACCCTAGGATAAAATTACACCTATACACACACCTTTGCTTATCACTTGTACTTGCACTGTGATTGATGTTATGTGATGACTTGGAGGTGAGTCGATGATGTGGGCTTGGTGCCCTGGGATCGGTGATTTGATACGATTCATATGTTGGATATGACATGTGATTCTTGCGGGCTTGGGATATGTGTTTACACCCGCATGCATACTTACTGATGTTACCGTTTGTACTAGACATAGAGTGGTACTCTAGACTATATGATCTGATGATGGTGATATCTGTTATGTGATGAGACAGTGAGATGTTGCCCCCTACCCAGCTATGGGGATGCCGTACGATGATTTACCGTACGTGCCGATATTGATGATAGATCCGCACTCCTAACTCGAGGATATCTTATGATATGACATTGATGCGAGATCACCGACTATATATCTATATATATATACCGACTCAGATTTAGGTGGTTTCCACACTTACCCCTCCTGATTGACCTGATACTTAGGTGTAGTTTGCATAGTAGATACTTCACTGTGATGTTGACTACCAGATTTCTGCATCTTCATGCTATTCATATTGCTGGCATATGTTCATTGCTATATTATTATCATGCTGTTAGGACACCAGCACCATTATCGATGATGCGTATGTTCCACGTACACTATTTGCCGGCTCACACACTTCATCATCGATAATTGCCATGCCACTACACTGTAGTACTATTGCATTCATGAGATGATTCTTCCTTCGACTTATGCACATTACTATTCCATGCTGCATGATTCCCGATATGATTACCTTTCCTTATATGTCGCATACATCATGGATTGATTGCATAGCACATCGCATTGGATTGACTTCCTGATGTTGGATTTTCATGTGATTTCTGGATTTGGGAACCATAGCCTTTTCGAATAAGTAACCATTTAAAAACCCGGTTCCCTTGATATGATATTTGGGGCGTCGCCCCGTGTTTTCTCGGTGCTAGAGGATGCATTGAGAGAGGGATGACCCGGACTGACGGATTCCCGATATATACTTTGATATAGGGCATGATCCGGAATGACGGATGCCCGATGGATTGATATAGGGCATGATCCGGAATGATGGATGCCCGATGCATTGAGAGAGGGATGACCCGGACTGACGGATTCCCGATATATACTTTGATATAGGGCATGATCCGGAATGATGGATGCCCGATGGATTGATATAGGGCATGATCCGGAATGACGGATGCCCGATGCATTGAGAGAGGGATGACCCGGACTGACGGATTCCCGATATGTACTTTGATGTAGGGCATGATCCGGAATGACGGATGCCCGATACAGGAGGATTTACGTGTCGATGCTAGGCACGGTTTTCATGATGTTTTTCCATGATTTTGTTTATATCCTCACATTGCATACATGATGCTTATTGTCATTGGGTGATGGGTGGACGGGTTCCACATACATACAGACATGGATTATATACAGACTTGGATCATAGACAGACTGGTTTTATATTGATCATACTTTATTTGTATATATAACAGGGTATGAGGGCGCTGTTATATATACCCTTACACCAATATTAGTGGTATGGGACGCTAATATATGTGTATTGATATCATTGATATTTCTTCATGGTTACTTCATGCAGACATACCTTACATTGATGACATGTGATTACCTGAGTACCTGGCACTACATACATGATTAGATGTTACATTGCCACCCTATTACACTCAGATGTACTCTTGTGGATTATATTATTGATCGTTGACTTAGGTTTATGTCTTGCATTCGGTTTTTGCTTGTAGATGTTTCTATTTACGAGTTGGCAACTCACCCCCGTTGTGCCACAGTTCTTGCAGGTTCTGCCGTACAGGTTCTTTTGCGGCATTTCTGGCACACTTCTTTCTTGCGGGTGACTTGCTTTTGGTAGGTGGATTCTTTCGCATCAAGAATCACCATTGTATTATTTTATTTCATTGTACCTAGAAATTGTCCATCAACCAAAACTTGTATTCTTTCAGACTTAGAGACAGTGTTGTATTATTCGACCTTAGAGTCTCGCTTAGTAGTATTGCGGTTTTCTTGTTGCTTTTGAGCTTTCTTTGGATTTGATCCTCGCCACTTGGCGTTGTATATTATTATATCATTGTGTGGTTGTGACCGTCGATTGACGAAGAGCTAGCTCCCGCTTGGGGATGCCTTTATCATTGCATATATATCGTTATTCTTGTTTTACCCCATTCGGGGCCATTTTTACAAAAGAAACTCTGCCGAAATTTCTGGAAAAGATTGTACTGTTTTTAAAATGCACATTCGGCTTAGTTATTTAAAAACCTTGATTTCAAACATGTTTTCTTCACTTCTTTAAACCAGTTTCTTTACTTATTCTTCAAAATGGTTTTAGATTTCTGGGCTTTTGGCTTACTTGAATCAGATGGAGTCCTATAGGCTTCATATGGTTCAAGAGCCAGTCACGTGCTCTTTCGGGTCGTGACAAACCTAGTCTAACAACTATACTAAACTATAGGGTTGAGCTAACAGGCAAACTGAAGGTAAGGGAACCGCCTAACATCTGAGTCGATACATATATATATATGTATGTATGTATATATATATGTATGTATGTATATATATATGTGTATATATATATGTATGTATATATATATATATGTATATATATATATGTATATATATATATATTAGTCGGTAATCCCGCCTCAATAATATCACATCCGATACCATATCTATAATCAGACATTCCCAAGTCAAGAGTGCGGATCTATCATCAATATATAGCTCGTACGTAAATCCGCCGTACGGCATCCCAAATATGGGTACGGGTCAATATCACATTCGTCATATTATTCATCTGGTATCCTCTTTATCAAAGATAATAATCCGGGTACTGATCTATGTCTAGTACAATACTGATACCACCTAGGTATCCATGCACGTGTATGAAACACTATGTCAAGGGACCCGCTAAAACATCATGTCGTATCTCAAATATGAACTCTGCCATATCAACGATCTCACGTCCTCAATCTCATCGACTCATCTCAAATCCCAAGTACTATCCTCAAATCCAGTATATGAACACATAGTCCCATACCCATGTGAACACATAAATATTTATTCTCATATACGCACATGTGAAAGAAGGAATGTATGCATGTATGTATGGGTGCAACCACTACTCTAGGGTTTCGCAACTATACTAAACCAATCCAAGAACACCAAAATCCATCTTTATCATCAATAATCTCAATCAATATATAAAATCGATATGTATGCATACGTATCCGTATACATCACCACGAACTGCGGGGGTGCTATACGCCGTCCACCCGACTTCTCCCCGTAGATATAAATCTACTCACCTTGCTTCTCATGTGAAGACGCCGATGCCGCCATCTTCATCTTCAACGCCTCGACATCATGTAGGGTACCTACAAAGATAACACAATCGCAAAAGAATTATGAAATTCACATCGGAAAACTAAGACGGCACATGCTACTCTCATAGGTAAAAACCTATAGTCTCGCATGCAAACACGACCAATAACCCTTTGCCGTTGACGTTCAAAAGCCACCCGACAGAAACGAATCATCAAATGCCAAGACTTGAATTCAAAAACAATGGAAAGCATAAGGTAGCAACATTGAAAACATGTTACAGATTTTGCTTAAAGTGAAAACAATGTTCCAAAACAACACTAGGGTGATAAATAGGGTACACATGACCTACAGAAGAAACCTGGTCCCTACCCCACACCAAGTGGCCGAGCCCCATAAAGGAAAATTCGGCCAGGCCGGCCCTGGGTGCTCCAATGGGTTTCGTCTCGCTATAGGGGGTTCCTATGGTCTCAAATCGGTCTCTGGACTTGTTTATTTTTCTAGTTTTGGTCACGGGTCGCCCCAGATTTCCCTGCACGCTCCAAACCCTCACAAAACCGACATGAAAGTTTCTGTTTTCAGTAAACTTGGTTTGTTTCAATTATATCTGGGTTTCTAACCTTATATGGGGTTTAAGGTCATCTCTAAGGTCCTATTGGACTAACACCACTCAAAATCCCACACAAGTATTTCCAGATTTTGACTCAGGTCA
The DNA here is from genome assembly GCA_030015575.1 of Agapanthus africanus. NCBI lineage: Eukaryota > Viridiplantae > Streptophyta > Magnoliopsida > Asparagales > Amaryllidaceae > Agapanthus > Agapanthus africanus. Next base: position 166,872,891 of record JASDDO010000010.1, read on the forward strand.
AATAAAGCCAAGCAAACAAGTCTAAGGTAATGTATATAGTATAGGTGAGCTACTGAACCAACCTAGGCTCCTAACCTCACCAAGTGGCCGGTCCCTATACCCAAAATTCCGATGTTGCCGGCCCAAAGGTCTCAGTTTGGGTTCATCAGGTTAACTTGGTCTCCTAGTAGTATGTCTAGGCCCCTAGTATTGTTTGGTTGTCTCAGATATTCCCTGGGTTGCTCCAAATACCACATAGGCACACTCAAAGTCACAAAAGTGATATGGGTCAATTTCCTGAGTTCATGCAACGGCTCATCTTTATGGCTCAGGTCATGAATCGTGTTACCATGGTCAAGCAAACACTCACCAAAGTCCCTAGAATTCACCTATAGTCATTACAAAAAAATCAAGTAGAACCAAATACCCCTAAACACCTTCAGGTAACTACCCAACAAAATCCAAACCCTATCTCTCCTGTTCAGCCGAGGTCGCCGGAATTTTTCCACTGGTCGCCGGCCCATGACCGGTGGGTAGGGGTAGGGTTTTAGGTGGTCACCTAGGGCTACCAGTACAACACTATGATACTGTTTGTTTTTCCCAGTGAGGGCTCGGGGTTACAGCAGGTCAACAACATCTTAAAACGACACTAAAACACGATATCACACGCAACTAATCTAAAGGGAAGAAATTATACCTCATCTAGTCCACTCTAGGCAGCACTAACTTCCCAACATCGTCAAAATCCCATTTTGCTCAGTACATCGTGTAGAAGAGGAGATGGGGATTACGTTTTGTGAAGGGAGTGTAGGGTTTTGGGGCATGGTTGGAGATAGATCTAGGGTTTAAGTGGAGGGTGGAGGAGTTGAGGAAGATGAAGAGGGTGATGGAAATGGTGGGGGATTTCATTTTAGGCAGCAGCCCTCCTCTCTCTCTCACTAATACTCACTCTCTCTTCTCTCTCCAAGTACACCTAACCTAATGATTATGTCTCCCCTTTGACCCTTTTCTTTTTCACATTTCCTTTTTCTCTCTAAATCCTTCTCATACAAATAGTAACCCAAAACAAACCATGGTAAGGTGAAGAGAAGGCAAAGAAACACATGAAACACAAGTGTAAAAATGATATGTGCATGTTTTGCACAAAAATGCTAAAAATCTGATTAGCGATTTTTAATCGCGATTAACACTAAATTAGTGTCCTATAATTCATAAAAACTTTAAAATGGCATAATTCCATAAATTACCTTATTTTAGAATTTCCATAATTTTTTTCCAAATTTTTTCCCATTTATCGGTATTTAATTATACCGAAATATTAAAATATTCATTAAAAATTAATATTAAATTATAAAAATTCCCAAAAATAATATTTTATTATTTTGAAATGTTACATTGTGTAATGGCTTTTCGAACACAGCGAGATATCAACCCCCATTCCGGGAGAGACGAATCCTATCCAACCACTACTGCCTCCCCGTGCTTCGGGACTGCACCCAACCACTACCTGTTTGCACGACTCATTTAAGCCGTGGTAGGGTAGTGATCTAAGTATAGTGGGAACACACTCGATGTGAAGTAGCGATGTCAAGTCAACGGACTATGCTATACTCATGTCACCTGGGAACTGCTACCTGACGATAGGTATAATACCAACTAGCAGTTACCCATGAGTCTTATCCAGTGTACTCATAATCCAATGAGCACCTGCATACAATCTCTAGTATGACGTACTAATGGCTGTGGGACAGACCATTTCCCCTGTTGGGATGAGAAGCGTATACACTAGTCTACTTTTGAGTATCGATGCCCCGTCTCGATAATCTTACGACTAGGGACGGATGAGCTTATAGACTACCCAGTCCCCCACTAGCGTGACTGCTATCACAACACTGGTAATCAAGCAAAGATCCTAAGGGCTCTACCAATATGTATAAGCGATATGCTAAACGAAACACATGCATATATTGAGGTAGAAACAAACCAGGTAGCATACTACCATTTCGAGCAAGACTGTTTCTATATCCGTGTATATCCCAAGCTTTCAATATGTAATATACAAACCAATATGATACAATAATGGCCTTTAGGGCATATATCACTAACAAATATATCATAATATCTACTTAAGTGATTTTAAAAAGAACAATATTTCTTGAGTTGATATATATATTCGGCGATCCATCCTCATCATATCACGTACGGAATATCATCGTACGATATCATCAATTAAATTGTAAGGATCTATAGTCACATACATCATCTTATTTCATCTCATCAAACCATCTCAAGCCATATCGTATCATGCCATGTCATACCATATCATATATATATCGTCTTGTATCATCATATCAAATCATATTGACTCATATTATCATCATGATTATCCTTATATCATATATAGGTGTGTATATATGTATAGCCTAATGGTAAGAAAATAGAACCAGGGAATATCTTTTACTAAATATACTACTATGGTATGGTATTCTAGACACCTTACTAACTAAGTATACATATCTATCTATATAAATATATACATTCTAATTCTACGGTTGCGGGGGTGCTATACGCCATCCACCCACTTCCCCCATAGATATGCATCTACTCACCTACTAAGCCTCGCTCTAGTCGATCCTGACAGATTCCTTATCCACCTTCATCGTCCCAGAAGTCCACGTGCTTGTACCCATAAATCAAAGCATATCGCATAACAATCCAATTCAAAAACCGATATAACAAGCTAAGCGCACATAGGTTAGAACCTATGGTCAACGCGTGCTAAAACAACAAAATAACCCCCAACGTCGATGTACGAACGTCGAATGACCAAATCACATCATGAAAACCCAAAAACCAAGTTTCAAATATCAGAAAACATTGACTGAAATCAAGTAAAATGACTCTAGATTTTACTTAAGGTGATTTTAGACTTTTTAGTGTATAGGGTATTCTTAGTTATCTAATGAGTAAGCTACAGACCAAGTTTCAGAGCCTAATTCAAAATTCGACCCGCGATTTGCAGTAAAATCGAATATTTCGGCGGTAAAAACTTGAGGGATTATGCTCAGGCTTCTACGGTGGCTTTCTACTGGTCTATACACCTCTCTGTATCTGCTAATAAATTTTCAGAGTTCCCTAGTTATCCCAGATTCCAATTGATCATCAATAGTCAATGAAAAACCAATATCGGAAAAATTCTAAACTCATGTTTGAAACTTCTAACTCATTTAGGTCAAGGATTCTATCACTATTAAAGGTTGTAATCACTAACTAAGTCTCTGCTACACCGCTACTACTCATTTTGATCCACTAAACCTCACCCTAGAATTTTCCAAGTTCACTAAACATGCGCTTTTTAGCTCTAAACTAGTTTGTGAGGTTAGGAAACTTGAAAACTAATCTAAAGGTGGAAATTTTACCTCAAGAAGTAACCCAAGAAAATTCCTAGATGGACAAAGCTCCCCAAAATGAAATCTTGAACATGCCATGATGTGTAGGATGAGATGAGGAATATTTTTTGTGAAGGTTTTACTGTGGTTTTGAGTGGATTTGAGTGATGATTTAGTGGTGGTAGAGAGGGTGAAGGAGGTGGAGAATTTTGGGTTACCCTAACAACCCTAGCTATCATCCGTGGAGATTTGCGGAACAAAATTTTTCTACGAGTTTTAAAACGGTGCTAGAATAACCCATTATACCGGATCTAACCATAAACCTAACTAGCTAAACTAGGAGAGCTAACTACTATGAAAAGAAGTCTCACCAAACGATCCAAGTCTTTCGGTCTTCTCTCCTCATCGTTCGCCTCCAAATGGCCACCATGATCGCGCTTGATCTCCTTTGCTCACTCCATCGGTACTCCAGGATCGAGCTTGCTCTTCGGTCCTCCTCCGTCGAAGATGATCCACCCGAGGGATGTGATCCATGGCTCTAGCTCCTTGCTAAGTAACAAAAGGAGCAACTATGGAACTTGGGATGCTAATCCAAGATCTCTAGGATGTAGTGTGAAGTTCTAAGTGTTTTACTATCTCTATCTAGCCTCCTCTCTTGTTTCTCAACACATGAGAGTGTAAAGAGGAGGAAGATGGTGAAGGTGGAGGAACTCAAGACAAGGAGAAGAGAGTGATGCAAAAATGGTGAGCACAAAAGAAATGAGCAAACCATGTGAGAGAAACGAAGTAGGGCACATATGTGATATGATCGTTACCATGCTGTCGGCGTATTGACGAGTCTTTAGAGTCCTACACAGAGGTTTCCTAGCTCAAGCGAAACGAAATAGGGCACATATTTGATATGTGCGGGACCGAGATTAATACGTGTATGTGATACC